>WBMZ01011711.1:26173-223534 GCA_013400975.1 Atrichornis clamosus | reverse complement strand
TGCAGGATGGAGGGAGGGATGCCCTGCTGTCCCATGGCCCTTCCCAACCCCAAGGGGTGGCACAAATTCCGAGGTGTCGTTTCCTGGGCAGGATCCCTGTCCCGGCTGCTGTGGGCTCACTCCGAGTTTGTGCTGCTGCAGTTTGGGGTCTGCCCCAGCCCCCAGCTCCCCTGGCCCACCCCAGCCCAGGGAACATTCCTGGGGGCTGGAGGAGCTCTTTGCCAGCCTCGGCTCTGCTGGCACACGTGGGATTTGCCTCTGGCTGTGGAACTCAGATCACCCCCAGCTTCCTCCCTCTCAGCTGCCTTTCCCTAACCCAATTACCTGTGATATGGAACTTGCACCATTTTCAAATTACCTCTATGGCCTTCCCAGGGTTAACGAACTCAAAATGAATCTTAATGTCATTGTACTTTGGGCCACAAAAGTGCGTTGTATCTTCCCATGGAACATCTTTATAAGCCTCAGCAGCTCTTTCATGTCCCCTTTTGGCTGTATTTTATTTCATTTCAGGACATGCAGTCTGAGGAGGCAGCACGAGGCTGCATTCTCTGTCACCAGGAAATCTTTCTTAACTAATAATTTGATTTCTCATAGAATTGTGACACAATTACAGAAATTAAGACAAAAGCCTGATCAATTAGAGGATAAAAGGAAACACACCCCTGTGCAGAGTCACTAGCATTCTTCAAGAGTAACTTAAAAATATTTTTAAGCCTTTCCCTTTTCCTAACTTGCTGCAGTGTGGATCTCCTCTATTGCTCATTTAAAGCCGTCTTCCCACACCCAAATTTTTAGATTTATATGTAAATGCACTGTTGATCAATTAAAAGATAAACCCAACTTTTATGTGGGAATCTAGAAGGAATAAACCCAATAAAATGCAATTTTCATATCCTGATCTTTGTATACAGTGATCAGAAAGCAATTAATCAGATTATTTTTTTATTGCCCAGTAGTAATTTTCCATTTCGTAGTAATTTTCTTGGTCTATAATTTATAGTTTTAAAATACTTTTATATCCAAAAAGATACGTTCCACGTAGAGGATCTGTTCTGATCAATAAGAGCTGCCCAGGGCAGGGGTGCAGCCCCCATCCCTGGGGGGATTTAGAAGCCCTGTGGATGTGGCACCTGGGGACACGGTCAGTGCTGGCCGTGGCGGTGCTGGGAATGGTCGGACTTGGTGGTCTGGGATGGCTTTTCCACCCTAAGCAATTCCCTGGTTCTGCAGTTCCTGCGTCCCTGGCCGTGGGGACAGGACCCTCCCTCGCAGCCGTGGGGACACTGACCCAAGGCCGGGGAGCGGCTTTTGCTTTTGGGGGGTCTCTGTGCTGGCCTGACTCTGCACTGCCAGCCATGGTAACTCTCTTATCTCAGTGTCACCACACTTCTGCCTTTCCTTCTGCTGAACCATCCTGCAGGCGACACAAACTTTTCGTTATCCTCCAGCCTTCCCTGCCACACTTTTGGGATCCACCTGTGCTGAGGGGTGCACGTGCAGCCAGATCCTGGCGGTTTGGGTCCCGTGGCACACGGGGTCCCTGGTCTGGACACAGCAGCAGCACTTGGATAAAAGTCTCCCAGGGTCAGTCTCCTTTGGGTAACCAACACCTTTTAAAAATAATACAGACATAACCATCTGCTGTACTTGAAAATAAGATGCTGGGCCTCCAGGTAATTGGCAAATTTTAATGAAGAAAAGAGCCTGACTCTGACATCCGTGTGGGTTTGGTGAGGGTTTCTGGGCAGCCTGGGAGGCTGCTGCTGCGTTGCTGTGGCAGTGCCCGTGTGGAGCTGCTCGGGATGTCAGGACAGCAGAGCTGCGTCTGCTGCAGCCCTGCCACGGCTCGGGTGCTCCCCTGGGCCCCCAAGGTGTCACTGGAGCTTCTGGATCCCCACTTTGGATTTTTACTTAAATAATAAAAAAAAAAATCCCCCCCCAAAGAAACCACCCAAAAACCCCTACTTCAGTTGTTTATTTCAATGTAGAGAAAATTGAGAAACGTTTATTCTTAATTTCCTTTTATCTACTTCAAAGGGAATTTTGTAGTACTTTATTTTTAAAATGTGAAGTTTGTAGAAGTTGTAAATCATTTTTCTGGTGGTCTTTAAAAGTCGCCTTTTGCTTTATTTTTTTCCAGTCACTACGTGTGTATCTTGTATTGGTGTGCAGAGAAAACCCCACCCCCTATTTTTAGGAGCTGTTTTGGATCTTAATAAAACCACATACATCAAACAGCTCTGTGCAGATGGTGGCTCATTTGCTTCCCTTTCATTCCATATCAGTCAAAGCCACCAAAGTGTCTTGGGCATGAGGAGCACAGCGTGCTCAACTGTGGGAACACATCTTCAATTATTTCTTGGCTATTGATCAAGACTCAAGTAATCTGTATCTCAGATGATATTAAGAGTTCTCTCTGCAGATCAATCCATTTTTTTAATTGTCTTTGCTCGTGGTGGCACAAAACTGTGGACCCTGGACTGACCCTGACCCAAATCCACCTGGGAGGGGTCAGGAGAGCACCTGGGCCAAGAAGGTTCTTAATCTTCACCCACCTGAATGTTCTGTGAGTCGGTGACTGCCCAAAATCCCAGTGGTTTTGCCGTGTCTGTGGGACAATTCCAGTCCCACCAGGAACTGCTGGGGCAGCTGTGGGCTGGATGTATCCCTGTGGAGAGCGGGGGGAGCGGCCAGCAGCCTCCCCATGGAAACACCTGCACAGGGAGCCGGGACAGAGCCACCTGCCACAGCCTCCAGCCTTCCCTGTCAGCATTCCAGGGGCCATTGCTGCCCCCCTTCCCAGGCACTTTGCTTTGGAGCTCATTGGTATTCCCAGGGATGGCAGCAGGAAAGCTTCCATTTATCATGAGCTGTGCCTCTAATGAAATATCCATTTCCCAAACCAACTGCTCAGATTTCCAGTCCCTTGGATGCCTTGACAGAGCGGCGGAAGTGCTCTGGAGTGGGAGCAGCTGCTGAGCTGCAGCGCAGAGCAGGCTCGGAGCCCTCTGAGCCGTGTTCCACCAAACAAGGGACACCCTGGCAGGGAGGGCCTTTCTAAAGCCTCTGCACGCTCCAGGGTGTCACCTCTGTGCCTGTGCTTCCAGCTCAGGACTCTCCTGCTGGAATTTTTACTGCGGTGAGCTCTGAGGATGGGAGCAGCAGCTGTGGTTCCAGCTGTTGAGCACAGCAGCGCTTCCCACCTTCCTCCAGACTCTCCCAGCCCTGGGCTGCTCATCTCCGCCCTTTCCCTGTGCTGATGTTCATCTTCACCTCCCTGCAGGTGCCCAAGGAAGGCCTGGACGTGGCACTCAGAGCTCTGGGCTGGGGACAAGGTGGGGATTGGGCACAGCTTGGACTCGATGGTCCTGGAGGTCTCTTCCAACCTCAGGGATTGTGGGATTCTGGGGTTGTTGTGCTCTGCTGGTTGGTCCTGGCTGGCTGCCCCTCGCCTGTGAGTGCTGTGCTGTCACTTATCCCTCCCCAGCAGTCGGTGCCTGTCACCACTCCAGGGTCACCAGCTCCTCCTGCACCTCCAGAGCTGCTGCACTGGCCACGTTCTCACAGAACCCATGAAACTCTGTCATCCTTCTCAGTGCCAGAAGGAGATCTTTCCAGGGCTTTGTTTAACACGGGAGGTTCCACGCCAAGGCTGCTCTGTTTGGCAGTGGGTTCAGTACGGCTGAGCTGGCCGGGGATGATGTTGGCAGGTTGTGCCATCGTGGGCAGGGCTGGGCTGGCCACGAGCTGGGGCAGCGTCAGGGCCTGGCTGTGCTCCAGGAAATCCTCTGGCAGCAGATGCCGGAGGAGAGATTTACAAGAGCAGCATTAGCTCACGGTGAGGATGCCAAGCCTTGCAAAGCCTGGTGAGCGAGCAGGGGAACCAAACTCGGGCGAGGTGCATTTGCTTTGGGACCACTGGAGGAAATAGAACAGGAGCTTGGCTTTTCAATGATGGAGGAGGAGAGGAAGAATAGGAAACTTTGCCTTCAAGAGACGTGTCAGAGAAACAGGAGCAACTGCCATGCAATGTTTCCTGGTGGCTTCTCGCAGTGATATTACTGAAAGTATGAAAAAATAATTCATTTTTGTGTGAAGAAGGGCAAAAATTAGAGTAATTTTTTCTATGAGGTTATATTCTGTATTCCGTGTACTCCACAAATAAATAATTTACTGTTTGTGATTTATGCTGTTAATTTCTGTTACATTTTGGTCGCCGTTGGGTTCTGGTGTGTGCAGAGCCCAGGGCTGTGCTGTGTCTGTTAGAGAAGACAAAGCCCTGGCCCGTGTGTTTGGTGATTCAGATTTCAAATCCCATTATTCACCTCTGTCTGTGGTTTCACAGCACATTCAGGATCTGTGCTGCAGCGCGTTCTGCCGTGCCAGGAAGATGTTTCTGCTTTTTATCTTTATGAATGACCACATTATTTATTTGGAACCCGCCAAACACCAACAAGTGCTCATGCAAGCAGCAAGCAAAACCTCCCAGCAAACAGTGTGACACTAATCTGTTGTTTGTGCTAAAATACAGAAAGGAAATTACTGCTTGGCTGTCATGAAGCTCATAAAGGAAAAAAGAAAAATGCCACCGCCAAAGAATAAGCTTCAAAAGAAAGTTCCATTATCAGTTTGTTTCATGCCTTGTAGCTCCAGCTGCAAACAATCCCTGCCATAAACACCCCCTCAAGATAAATGGCAGCACAATTCGGGTGCTATCGGGGAGATAAAGCCAGGAGTTGCCTGTTTGGGGAGGGAGGATCTGCTGCTTTATTTTGTAACATCTCATCACCATCTTGGGGGAGAAAATGAATATGTATCGTCTGTTATCTTGTCATTTTGGAGCCAAACAACTTAAAATACATTTTCTGTGAAATAACCCCGGGGATTTCAAGACCAGAATAAATTATTAGAGCAATTTGAGCTTGGAGTCCCTGTACTTGCTTGAAACGTGGCAAAAGCTGTTCCTAGTTTGTGAGAGTTGCTTTTGCTTGGAAACCAAAGGGAAAAAGGAGGAAAAATACCCAGCAAAGCTTCCTTAGCCCAGGTGCCTTTGCCAGACCAGGTAACTTGTAGGGGTGGGGGTTGGCCTCTTCCTCCAGGCAACAAGGGACAGGATGAGAGGAAATGGCCTCAGGCTGTGCCAGGGGAGCTCAGGTTGGACACCAGGAGGAATTCCTACCTGGAAAGGGTGGCCAGGCCTTGGCAGGGGCTGCCCAAGGAGGTTTGGAGTCGCCATCCCTGGAGGTGCCCAAGGAAGGCCTGGACGTGGCACTCGGAGCTCTGGGCTGGGGACAAGGTGGGGCTGGGGCACGGCTGGGACTCCATGGGCTGGGAGGGCTTTTCCAGCCTCAGTGATCCTGGGATTCTCTGGCCTCCATGCACAAGCTGATGAGGATGTTTAGTGCAGCCCTTTGAGGGCTGGGCCTGCAGGTTGTGGTGGTGTGGGGACAGATCTGGTGGCAGGTGCCCTTTCAGACTGTGGCACTGATTCTCTGTTTAATAATTTGTGCTGGAATTTCTGAGTGCTTTCTCTGGTTTCTGTTTTCCTCAGGCTCAGGAGGGGCTGAGCCCTGTGCCAGCCAGGCAGCTCCCGGGCAGTGGCTCTGCTCAGCTCTTTCAGCTCTGCCACTGGAAAAAAAGGAATTAAATCCTTTAATGAATGTGTAGTTTCTACCTAAACATGGACATTAGAGAGGACCAAACAAATGAAAAAAATATGGGATTTTAGATTTTGCCGTTTCCTGCCGTGGCAGCTGGCTGTGTGGGCCAACCTCCGCCGAGGCATCATCCAGGAACTTGGGCTGTTGGAGCCAAGCAGTGTGACAATCCATGCAAATCTAAGCTGTAATCCTTTTATATTGATGGAAATTAAACTTTTATTCTTGCCATGGATATGGGAGTCTGAAATTCACTTTGGGAAAAAATTCAGGGTTTTATTTTTGGCTCCACTTTCACAATTACTCAGCCCAGGGCGTTTTTATGCTGCAGCTCCATTATGTGAAAATCGTGAGTAACATTTTTCTCTCCAAGACTCTACATTTACTCTCCGAATGTTTCACTGAGAATATGACATGATTTAGACTGCAGTGCTTTTAAAAAAACTACCCAATTTCTAGGACCAAATTGTACCTGTGAAAGTGGCTGCAGGGAGTCAGCACTGCCATGGTGGGATGGAGCCAAGAGAGGGCTGGAGCTCGTTAAAGCTCTCTGCAAATGATCTCATTAAGTGCTTTCAGATTGGGAAGTGTCTCAGCAGTGAGGCACAACGCGGTGGTGAAGAAGGGATCTCTCCAGTAAGGGGTTGGATGATTATTTGGGGAACACAACTCAGGCCCCCAGGATGGAGCAGGCGGCTCCCAGAGCTGGCAGGGGAAGCACCAGGAGTTTGTGTACCCAGCTTTTCACATTTGAGGAACAGAGAAACAAAATCAGGTCTCAAAGCCAATGGTGTTTGTTCTGGAGGGTGCTTGGGATGGCTCCAGCGAATGGCTGGGGCAGGGACAGGATGGAGGCTGAAGAAGTAAAATTCACTTATTCTGAATTTCCCCTGTTCTGCTCTGTCCGTGTGCTCAGCTCCCACCTGCTCCTCTTTTCCCTGGGGTCACTCAGTGCCTTGGCACCTCAGCCCTGCTCCTCCCCACAGACATTTCCCTCCCCTCCATGGACGAAGGACTGTGCTGAATAATTTAGTACATTGGAAATCTTTGTTCTGTACCTCCAGACTGATGTGGAAATTTGTCTTGAACTGGCAGCTATCTGAAATCAATAATATCATCAACTTCACCTGCATTTACAAAGATAATATTTCCTTAATATTGCCTGGATTCAAAGGAAAGAAGAAAGGCTGTGCAGGAAGAAAAGTCATAAAAAGCATTGCAGGGAAGCAGCATTAAATTTTAGAAAACTTTCCCAAGGTCATTAATTGAACTTTGTTACAAGATTGAAATGAGGTATTGAATATCAGCCGGGGGAGGGCAGTTTTAATTGCCTGTTCTCTGGTGGAGCAGAACCTCAGAGATGTGGTTCTGGTTTGTGTCTGTACACATCCAGCAGCCCCCAGATGGGGTCATCTGCTGCTCCTCGGAGCTGGGCACAGCATTTACAGGTTTTTATCTTGTGTCCTCTGCTTCCAGCTGACCTCCCGTGCCCAGCACACCCAGGAGCAAATTCCTTGCTGGTCCTTAAATCCTGTCCCATGGTGCTGCTAAAGCAAGTCCTAATGTAAGTGTCATTACTAAACTATTGGACTCCCCATCCCTGGAAGTGCCCAAGGCCAGGTTGGACAGGGTTTGGAAGAACCTGGGATAGGGGAAGGTGTCCTTGGCTGTTCTGCAGGAATGGATTGGCTCAAGGAGGAGGATCCCCTGCAGTTACTGTCTCACAGGAAATATTTAAGGCAGGAGGATGCAGATATTCCAGGTGCTCCGGCTGAACTGGCAGTACCTGCAGTTATGATGATTTCACTTCATTTTGATGAGAGTTAGCGGCTGGCAAGGGGTGGGGGAGGAACCTCTGGAGCCTCTCAGCCGGGCTGTGCCTCCCTGGGCTCCCCGGATGCTGTTGGACCCAGAGGGAGCTGCTCATCCCAGCACTCCAGGTGCCAGACGCTGTGCAGAACTCAAACCTTCACTTTTAATCCTGCACTTCGGAGTATTCCCTCATTTTTCCATTTTAAAGTTTCATGAAGTGCTGAATACTTGATGAAAACAAAGCCCGTCCTTGCCGTGCTTGCGGCACACGTTGGCAAACGGCTTTGGGGCCTCGTGGTTTCCTTCCAGGTCAGCATTTAGAGTGTATTTGAAAACAAAAGCACTTAATCCTATTTTTTAAGTGTTGTGGAAGAAACACCCGATACTGGGAACATGCAGTTCATGTGGAGAAGTTTTACTGCTGCTCAGTAGAAAGGAATTTTTGGTGCAGCATCAGCCCAATAATGACCATAATGTCTCACCCAATGTCCAAATAAACAGCTCTGGGGAAATTAAGGTAATTCAGTATGTTAATGCTGCAGCTTGGGCAGTAAACAGGGCACATAATGCTGGAAAAGAGGCCAATTGAAACCCAAGAGGAGTTAACTCTGTCCTTTCCAGGAGCTGTGCAGCCCCAGCGTGGTGAAGCAGCCCCGGTGCCGGCGTGGGGAGCAGGAGCCATTCCCAGCCACGGTCTGTTCCCAGAGGAAGCAGCAGCTGCTTCTCCTTGTTCCCAGTCACTCGCCAGGGCAGTGTTCACACCCGTCCCAGGCACCAAGGAGCACGAGGGCTGCACCCTGGGAGGCTCAGCTCTGGTTTTTGGGGCAGGTGCCCCATATGTGACTGCTCTGGATCTGTGGTCTCCGCACAACCCCACCCTCACACCAGCGGGAACTTCTGACCCAAACCTCAGCACCCACCTAAAGGCCCCAAGCAGATGCGAACAATAAATTGGATTGCTCAGTGCTGTGTGTGTTGGGAATGGCAGATGCACAGACGGCAGGACAGGCAAAACGGGAATGAATCTGACAGGTTGGAGAACTGTGATTTTTACACTGATGAATGCTCAGAGTGGCTGTGATGATGCATTGGTGTTCCCAGCTGCTGATCCCTCTGCTTTGCTTCCTGTGCTTCTCGGGTCTTCTTGGTTTTGGGGGTTTTTTGTGTGCATTTTTGTTGTTGTTGTTGTTGGCTGTTGGGGTTTTGTGTGTTCTTTAATTTTGCTTGGTTTTTGTGTTGTGGTTTTGGGGGTTTGGGGGGTTTTTTGGGGGGATTTTGGGGTTTTTTTCTTGAGAATTAATGGGAATCAGCCCAAAACTCAGCCACCCCATTAGAAACCTTGGAGTGACCAAAGCACTCTGATCTCTGAGATTGATTTCACCAATGGCAAAATATTGCAGTGTGAAATTGCATTTGCTGCACAGAGTCAGAGGCTTTATCAGCCCCTGTGTGTTATCTCTGCCTCCATGCACCAAACCCAAACCAGCTCTTTTACACACCTTTAATGCCCTCTAGGTTTTAACTGCGTTGAAAATACTGAAGAAACCCAATGCTTTGGTGCAATTCCTCCCAAGAGTGACCCTTGCACCTCAACAGGAGCCCAGCACATCCCAGCCAGCTCTAACACTCAGCCTTTCCTCCTGTTTGAATGCTGATCCCTACTCATCACTTCCCAGCACTGCCATGATTTTGTCTCCCGGGTATTGAAGATGAAAATGCCCAGGGAGCTCCCTGAGCCGTCAGAGTTATGGTGGGATCTGCAGTGCTCTGTAGACGTAAAGTGATTGAAAACATTTATCTTCCCCTGTGATTAATAATAAATCAGGCTTCTTATGATTCCTCCTTTAGGTTTTAATTTTAAACAAGCTGTTGAAATACAATCTCTAAGCAAAAAAAAGGTTCAGAACAGGCTTTGTTTGGATTGAAAACAGAAGTTTTGTAGTGCCTTGGACATAAAAAAATACAACTATATAAAAACTCAGCCTCCTGAAATAACACATGGCGGCGAGCTGGGGTTGGTGAATGGGGACGATTTATGTCTGCAGTCACACCATAAATCTGAACAATTGTGTGAGATGAAAAACGTGCTGTATGCAGATGGGGGTGTCCCAGTCAGTGCTGACGGAGCAGCTCTGGGAATTCCCATGGGAGAGTCTGGCCAGGTGTCTGCTGGGATGAAGGATGTAAAGACCCAGTAAAGGTGTGTCCACAGAGAAATGTTACTGCCACAAACTGAGGAACCCCAGGATGGTCTTGAGGAGGTGAAGGAAGTGTCTTGGTGTGTTTCAGCTTTCCCCAAAAATCCCGGCTCTGAATTCCCTGGAGGAACCCGGGGCTCAGACCTCGTCCCTCTGGGCCTGGGATTTATTGCCATGGGCTTCTTCAAAGACTGCGGCCTCAGAGTAAATACGCCACTCCTCCTCCCAGAATTAGCTTTGCTGTTAGATGTGACTTCTTTGCTATAAAGTGGGAGTAGAATCCCAAGATCAAACAATTTCCAATGGACATGGAGAGCCCGACGTGGATACATCAGTGTGTGGTTCCACCATTCATTACTTTTTCTCTGAACAGTTCCATGTTACTCAGCAGTTTATTCATAAAAGAGAAGAAAAAGGAGCAATAGCAGAAATAATGGCTCTAACAGGGAACTGGAGGAAAATTGAAAATTTTGCCTCTTGCCAAGCGGGTGAGTGAGCAGAACATGAACTTAGCCAAACCAGCCTTGACAGATGGACAGGTTGGGGTGTGAATGGAACAATATTTCACTTCCTGTGGAAAAAAAAATCAGGCTATTGGTCAAGATGTTTCTATGGTAACTGATATAATTTCATTTTAGTGATGGATTACAGAGGAAAACTCCAGGGAGGTTTGAGACGATGGAGTTTCATCTGACAGAGCCTGGCAGACTTTCTCTGGAGTTATTAGGCAGTTTTGGTTATGTTTTGTATTTTATGTGACCATTTTTAACCATATATGCTGTATATTTTATAGAACCCTTTTCTACACAGGAGTTGTGTGGGACAGCTGGGAACGGGGTCTTGGAGAGGCCTCTGGAGTGGCTCTTGTGCTCTGGCAGGGAGGGGCACGGGGGCTGCTCACCAGCAGTGGGGCTTCCCCAGAAACTCTGTGTTTGGACATTGCTGAACTGGGAGCCAACTGACAGCACTGAAAGCAAAGAATCAGCAAGTGACAAAATTTGAGATCTTTGTTTTTAAAAGTTGTTTCTCCTGCAGGTATAAAATACAGGTACAGCAGGCAGAAGAAAGCTAATTTTATTTCTTTTGAGGGGATCGATATTCCACAGTAGGGAAAGTTCTGTATTCCCAGCTATACTTTTATAAACAGCATTTCATTATGCCCATTATCATAACAGGCCTCTTTATCTCCTCTGTCAATATTTGGCTCTATCAGGCACCGTCTTATCTTTAAAGTGAAAAATCCATCATTGTGACAGAAGGGAGAAAATACATTAACACCCACCTGCTAATTTATATTTGAGGCTGGAGGCCCAGGAGTGTTTTAAAGAGCTCCTGCAGGTTTGCATTACTTGTGTATTGGAGTTGCTCTGGTGGATTCCCACATCTTTTCCCCGTGGGGCTCAGCAGAAGGGGTGTGAGGAAGAGGGGCAGCCCTCACCACATCCAGGTGACAAAATGCCCTGGGCACTGCAGCTCCCGGTGGCCAGCAGCATCTCCTGGAGCATCCCCTGGGGAATGGGGACGTGAGGAGCTGGGGATGGAGGGGTGGGAGAGGCCGCCTGCTGCTCTGCAGGGCACCCGCCTTTAATCCCAAGTGTCTCTGCCACTCACCTGCTGCCTCGCAGGAGCCCTGCTTTTGCCTTCCTGAGGGTCTGACGTCCCACTGGTGCTCTCAGGGACAATTTTGGTTCAGCCAGCGCCTGCCTTTGCTCCAGAGGGGATGTGCTGCCCGTGGCTCCGTGTCCTGGCCGTGGTTCCGCAGTCCTGTGGGCCTGTGCAGCACCCGGAAATGAAAAGGGAAATGTGCACTTGAGAGTCTCTTCACGATTAAAGCAGTGGTGGGTGGAATGCCTGGAAAGGTGCCTGTGGAGCCGCAGGGGTGCCCCTGGCAGAGCCGCTCGGCTCGCTCGTGCTGGGAGGCTGAGCAGTGCTGCAGGACAGGCACCTGCAGAGCTAAGGCCTCCTCCCGAGGCGCTCTCAGCCCCGGAAACACCACTCAGCGCTGTGGCCCGACCGCTCCCTGCCGCTGCGAAATCAGGACCTTTGTAAAAACGTCCTGTATCTGCTTGGAGAGGGGAGAAGGCTTTAGTGATAATTTCACCATTTCTGTTGGGAAAAACACACAGGGTGTTTCAGGTCCACGTTGTGTCTGTGTTATTTCATCTTGAAAAAATATGTGGGTTTTATTCCATTCCGACATTGTGCAGGGATACTGCGGGCTGCAGTGGGAACTAAGCCTCCAAAATTGCATATAATGGGTGTAACACCTGCTGTTAGCAGAGAAATAATTACAGTGCTTAAACTCTGTGGCAGGTGTCAGGAATAAAAGTGTGACTTCTTCCTCGTTTCAACAGAGAGGGGACAGTGTGCAAGGAGCAGGGGGAGCTCAGCCTGGCCTCTCGATGCCCTTCCCTGACAGAAAAGGGTCTCAGCACCAGCGCTGAGAGTGCAGTGCTGGGGCACACACCAATTAACATTTCATCATTTAAGAGAATTATGGAGAAAGGACAGAGTAAGTTCCTGGAAGCACAGAGCACACTGAGTTGGAAAGGACCCATCCTGAAGGCAAGGCAGGCACCTTTGCAGACTTAAGACAATAAACTTAAATCCTTCTGGGGCCTTCTTGGGCTGCTGGGATTTCCTGGTTGCCCTGACCCTCAGATCCCCCATGGGCCTGCCCTCAAAACCCTGCCTCCATCAGCAGAGGGGGGTGGAAAGGGAAAATGTGCACCTGAAGTGGAATGAGGAAAGGAGAGGAAAAAAAATGGATTAAAATCGAGAAAATGACTTTTTAACAATTAATCCGTGTCAGTGCATCGCTCATCAAAGGCAGCATTTTAAAAAGGTTAACACCTTGGCAGAGTTAATTACTGTTCTTCCTCTTAAATTCCAGTGTAATTTCTGATTTCTCCCTCTGTTGTTTATCTTTCAGCTAAGTAGATTTTAAATAAAACAAATATTTATGTCGGTAAAGCGGGAAGGCCTCGGTATTTAAGTAAAGCAAAGCAAAGGAAACTTCATTGTGTAAATATTGAAGGAAAGCAAAGCAAACAAACCCAGAAACCCCCATGGCTGAAGGAAACTGCCTTAAAAACCTGGGGAAGACCAGAAATGGTTCGTTAATCATTTAATCACCGGGTTGAGTGAGTCTGTGTGTTAAAGGCTTTTCCTCAGTTGTTGGGCTCTGTGTCCTCGCACTCTGCTGTCGCCTGGGCCTGTGTTTGCAGGCACAGATCCCCAGACTCTCGCAATTCCTTGGGGAATTTAACGCAGTCACGCACGCGTGACGAGCACTGGGAGTCTCCGGCACTGTGATCCAGGATCCATCCGTACCTGGAGCAGGTGAGTGCTGCTCATTACCAGGTGCTTGTTCTGTCCTCCTCCAGCGGGTGCAACAGCACCTTCCTGTGCCAGGGCTGTCCGGGTCAGGAATGTCAGCTGTATCCATGGGGAACAGAGCTGGGGATAAAGCAGGGGCAGCAGCAGAGCTGTACGGAGCAGTGCAGCTGCAAGAGCACCATCTCAGAGCGGCTGGTGCTCCCGGGGGACAGCCCCTAATCCGGAGACACCCCAGGATTTACGGTGCTCTGTTCCTCTGCGTTGTGCAGAGGAGGCTGGGAATATGCAGGGATCTGCTCCTTGGCCATGAATACACACCTCTTCCCATAGAATTTATTTTATTTTTATAAATAGAATTTTATTATTTTATTTTATTTCATTTTCTTTCATATTTTATTTTATTTCTTTTTATTCCATTTACATTTTTTTTTGCCAGGCAGAATGCAGAAAGCAAACTCCAACTCTTTGAAGAAGCATACCTGGGCAAAAATTATCCCTCTTTTCTTGCCTCCTTTCTCCATGAGCCTTGACAGGCTTTAAAGCCCCGGATTTCAGGTGTTTCCTCGTGGCACATTTCCCTGTGTGAAGGAAATTTGCAGTTTTCCATTGTAAATAACCAAGCCCCGGAGTTTGGAGTGCTGGCCCAGGCACCAGGAGAGGCACATGCACTGTGATTTATCTGCTCCACAAGCACATGTGGAAGAGCAGATACAGGATTACACCAACTGAAAAGTTAAGAGCCAGGTTCACTTATCTTATGATTAAATATAGCAGGAGACAGTCATTTTTATAACTTAAAGAGCACTAGATTGAGATCCATTCATCACAGATTAGCTGAATTTCTTCCTTGAAGGGGCTCATTGAAATGTGTGTGATGTTCATTGTTGTGTGAGATGCTGTTTAAAACTTTTAACAACAAGATAAAAGCTTGTGACTGGGAGGAAGAACTGCTGTCATTGCTGGATTTAATAAATCTTCTGCAGGGACAATAAGCCTGAGATAAACCCAGACAAAGCCTATTGCTGGGAAGTTCTTTTGGCAGGTGGAAAGGAAGGACATTCTGTCATTGTGGTTTGGGGCTGAGCATGTCCCTGGGCTGCTCAGACCTTCCTGGGAGTCACGGGAGCAGCTCTGTCATTCCCTGGGGACAGCCATGGCCTGGCTGGGGGGGAAGGGCCACCTCTGGCACCAGGCAGGGGCTCAGCACTGTTTGGGGGTCTCCAGGGCGGAGGCTCCCTGGGCACAGCCAGCGCGTCCCCTCCCTCCTGCCTGCCCTGGCACACACGGCTGGCAGTCGTGGAACCGTCAGAACGCCAAAAACACGGATTGGGAAAGGCTCGGAGCAGTGAACAACAGAGTACTCACCTCGGCTTTTTATTCTTCCCCTGCCTGCACATTCTTTGAAGGAAAAATTATATATTTCCTATAGATACCTGGAGTTTCTTTAGACTGCACGTTGGTGGTTTCTGCTCTAGTGCTGACATCCAGCCACAAAGACGCAACAATATTTATCCACCTGATAAACTGTAACCTCATCAATGATGCAATTTAAAGCTCAAAGAGCCTGAAATTTTTGGAATCTGAGCATTGTGGTAAAACATTTCATGCTTAGGTGAAATTCTTAAAGAAACTTTTAAGTTGCATCAAAAATTTCCAGCTTGCATTGAGACTATTTGGATTATTTTAATAGGTGGAAATTAAAGCCAGCAAATGCATTTTCTAGTGTAAATTAAATAGTCCTTAAAAGAAGTTCACCTCTAATAAAAGCAGCTTGGCTAGATGGAAAGTTCTGGCTGACTGTAAAGCAATTAGACAAGTCACCAAAAAAGTGCTAATTTGGAGAAATTTCACAGTTTGAGAGTGGCAAATTCCAGGTGTGACCAAGATAATTTGTCTTCTGTACTTTCTACTGTTCTATTTTATTCCAATTGTAGCAATTAGCTGGAAAGCTTCCTCAGGATCCTCCCGTCTTAAAATTACATAAACAGAATCCAAGTGAACACTGAGTCACTTACCCACGAGCAAAGTGAGTGCTGATGCTTTTCCATATGTGGTGCACAGACCCGTCCTGCTCCGAGCCCTGCCCACATGGACCCCACGGGGCTCATTTCTTGTCTCCTTCATGTCTTCAACAGCTTGAGCCAACACGCAAAAAATTTCAGACAAATTGTGGGCTAAAGAAACGTAGTTTCTAATGGCAGACCTTTAACTTATGGCTGATTAACTGGGGGACAATGTGGAATGTTTTGTCCCTGCTTCCCGGAGGAGCTGGGTGGGTTTGGGGAACGCGCTGGGGATCTCTGGGCTGCTCCCTGCAGCCTGCCCTGCTCAGCCGCAGCCCCAGCACCTCAGGGCTGTGTTCAAGAGGCCCTTCACAGTCTGATCCTGGTTCTTACACATCTGAGAGCCTTAAGCCAAACACAACCACAATCCCGTGGGTTTGATGGCACAAAAAGCACATAAATCCATCCTTTTTTTCCTGTTTTGTCCCTGAGATTAAGGAAGATTTTTGCCAGCTTTGGAGGACAACAGGAGCATCAGGGAAGATGAAAGGAAAGCAAACTCTTTGCTGCAAACAGCTGGGTGCTTCTGTCAGTGGGGACCAGACCTGGCACTGTGGAGCTGGACCTGCCAACACCTGCCTCAATATTTGGTCAAAATCGAGAGATGTAAAATAAATGAATAAACAGAAACTGACCAACACCACAGAAACCAGTTTACATGGATTACCTGACATCTTAAACTGGGATTTTTCCCTTGGTCCAGAAGAGGAATAAGGCATTGGCATGTGCTTCTCATCAGCCCTTCTGCTAAACATTCTGGGTGACTTCCAGCAGGAGCTGGAAGGGAAAGCTGATACTGTTCCCTGCAGGTCCATTTTCTGCACAGGGTCTATTTTTGGGTTTGTACATTACACACAGCCAAGTGTACTACAGGCATCAAGAAACTGGAGGAAAATATAGAGATCATTCTTAAGGGCAAAAAAAAAAGTATTTTTCTTGGGTAGTATAAAATAAAAGCAGTTGCTGAAAATAAAGTTTACTGAAAATAAATGTGTGGTACAAGTAGAATTGAATCATAGAATCATTAGTGTTGGAAAAGACCCCCAAGATCATAAAGACCAACTTTCAACCACCATGTCCATATTGCAAAATGCCACATTTTGGGTTTTGAACACCACCAGGGATGGTGATGCCACCACTTCCCTGTTCCAGTGCTTCACCAGTCTTTCAGTGAGGAGATTTTTGCTAATACAGGAGCTTGTGGCTGCACCAAGACAGCAACACCAGCAAAGAGGCATCTTGGAAAAGAAATGCACTCCTGAGTCAGGTTGTCAAGGCGGTGAAGGCCGTAAAACCCCTGTCCCACCTGGGGGGCTTGGATTTCCTGACTGTGACAGGGAGAAAAACCACTCCTGCAGCTGTGGGGTACTGCCACTCCAGACACCTCTGTGATGGCCGGAAGGGAGGCACTCAGCGGGCACACAGCAAAGAGGGCCTCTCCAAGCCTCCCGGACCTTGCTGCCCTCTGCTCTGGCACCCTCTGCCAGGGAGATGCAGAGAGCCAGCCCTGCTTCCCCTGGAAGCTCCACGGGTGCTCCCAGGAGGCTGAAACAGCACCTGCAAGTACAGCCGTGCTCCCCCTGCCCCGTAACCTTCCTCCTCCTCTCCCTCAGTACGTTTTAAACGGAGCTGTGATGATTGGCAAGCTGACGGTGGAGCAGGGAATGGAGGCTGGCAGCCCCAGCTGTGGGAGGTGGAAGTTCAAACCCATTTCCTCCCAAGTGTGGGCTGAGGGTGAATAATGAACAGAACCAAGCCCAGAGGGCACAGCCCAAATCTCCTGGGACTCCAGGCTTTGTAACCTGCATTCAGCCACCCTCAACACGCTCCAAATTTGTCTCCTTGACGTTGTTTTGGAAAGGCCAGGGACACTGAGGGCTGCTGATGGAATTCCAATTCCACGGGAGCCAGAGGCAAAGCACCACCGAGCTGGATGGAAGCAGCATCTCACCCTCAGCTCTTATTAATCTATTAGAAATAATATTAATTATGCCAGGAGCACAAAAAGCAATTATCAAAATATTTTGCTAAACATCTTTAAAATAGTTATTTACCAGAAAACACTCAACTGTATCAAAGCCTTGACAAAAAGCTCTCAGAAATTAATAAATATATTTGATTAGCACTTTCATGGATGCACAGATTCTGTATGTGGGAGCATTATAGTGCATTTAATTATATATAAAGGCAATTAATGTCACAAATTAAGACTAAGCTCTGACTCAGGCTAAATAATTGTCATTATCTATCATATAACATGCCCGGAAAGCTTAACTCTGCAATGATTTTTATGAACAATAAACTTGGCATTTACATACCAAAACAATTTGGTGTAATTCAGTCCCAATAATAAATGGCAACAAAAAAAATCACTCCCATTCTTCAGGAATTTTTTCCTAGCAGGATCACATGGGTGTTTTTCACAGCATGTTCATCACGCTGAGAAGGGAAAACATTTCCTGTCTGGAGCTGCAGCTCCCACACCAGAGCCCCAGGGTGGCTGCGAGGGGCTGCTCTGGTTCTGCCCCGTGTCCACAGCACCTCGGGCAGGTTATTCCCGTCACTTGGGTGCCTGGATCTCTTCCCGCAGCAGGACAGATTCCCACGGGGCTGCAGAGCCCGTGCTGCGCTCGCCCCACGGCCAGGCCCCATCACCTCCCTGCTCTGCACAGCCCGAGGGCTCCGTGCTGCAGCCGGGGCTGTGCAGCACCAGGGATGGATTCTCGGGAGAATCTCACCAGCTTTCCTTGTCCAGAGCTGCTCCGAACAGGACACAAAACGTGCAGCCTTAAGGCAAAGGCCCTTTGCACCTGCTCAGGTCCCAGGGGTAAAAACACCTGACAGGGACCAAACCAGGACCATAAAACCAGTGTGCAGGGGCCAAACCAGGCCAGTGACACCAGAGTTGTGCAGGGGCCAAATCAGGCCAGTGACACCCAAGTTCAGGGACCAAACCAGGCCAGTGACACCAAAGTGTATTTGGAGGGTAATGAGATGAAGATATTACGAGAACAATGGTAACACTGCACTGATGCAAAGTGCAGCCAATTGTAAAAGAAAAGACTAAATGCAGACAAAGGCTCGTGGTTTTGTGCTTGCAAAGGAGCTATGTGGGTGTAATAGCGTGCTGTAGTTTGGGAAATAAAAAATAAAAATTGATCCACAGTCCAGAGTGCATCATCTTCACCTCGTGTCAGCTCTTAAACCAGAGCCTTGCTGGGCTCAGGGACTCACTTCAGAGTCCAGAGCACAGAAATAGGGGGTGGAGGTGATGAAAAAATTGCTAACACATTCATATTATTAAATATAAAAATAATCCACATTTATTTAATACAAGCATGATTGTGCAGTGACTATCAGTTCTGTTTGTACATGTTGTAGCAGGATGCTCTGCCTGGAATGGAGTAAAAAACACCGCCGACAGTGCCCTGTTTGCAAAGCTGTCAGGGTGGATGGAGAAGGGGGGGTCACGCTGCTTTCGGGGTGAATAATGCTGAAACCAGCCTGACTCATCAATCCCAAAGTTAAATATCCCAAGGGGGATCCTGCATATAGGGAGGTACAGCTAGAGAGAGCTATTGATATATCCAGGGTCACAGCAGGGGAACAGTCACCACCTGCCTTCGCCCGCACCAGCAGCGCCAGGGATCCCACTGGGAAGGCACCGGTGAGGACACAAATCAGAGCCAGCAGATCCCATGTGGCACTTAGATGGAAATACTGCCAGGCTTTTCATGCCACCTTGATTTACTTACATTTTTCAGGCCATGATCAAACTAGAAAGACATTCAGGATGGATAAATCCTGTCAGGCTGACTGGGTTAGCCTGGAGCGAACGAGGGGGGCACGGTGGTGTCGAGGCTCTGCACGCTCAGAGGAAATTTGGCCCTGACTGGAGCCAGAGGGATAAAACATCAGGGGCCAACCTTTAACAAACAGTGCAGCTCATGAACCAGAACACACTTCAAGTGGGTGCTCTGCTTCACACACAACCCCTATAAAAATAAAATAAGCAGGAAAATGAAAAGCTCAGGATTTCTTCTCTGTTGGATCCAGTGCAACACGAGCTTGGAAAAGAAATTAAAAAGCCCAAACTCCCCATCACTCCCTCCCAGCAGCACCATTCTCGCTTTTCACCTCAGTCCCCCCTTTACCAAAAAAGTGCAAAACAAATTAACAGACCATTTTTTTACCCGTTCAGAAAAAAAGAGTCTTTGAGTAAGAAACACTGTTTGATGGCAAGATACTTATGTAGCCCAGTTCTGTCCATGTCCTTGCTTTTATGGGAAAGGGAAAATGCTGCAGCGCCTCTGCCTTCATTATTAGCTGGGCTGGTAATTAGGTTCTTGCTAACAAAGCCTTTAGTGGGGTGGAATTCCCTCTGTTGTCAGCTGTAACTCCCTCTGAGGTGCAGGAACATCCCCCCAAGCCCTGCCCTGCCCGTGCAGAGCCGGGCAGGCTGTGACACACAGCTCTCATCTCTATGCACCGAGGCCTCTGTCGCAGCTGCCACATCTTCTTCTGATGCTGATTAACTTCATCAGTGTAATTGATCAAGGTGTCTGCAGAAAATGGGAGGCTGAACACCTCCCCGGATCTGTCAGAGCGCCCGAGCCGTGGTTACCATGCCGAGGGCACTGTGCAGCTGCTGTGCTGCAAAGGGAATGAGTCTCCTCTCACCTCTTGCCTAAACATTTCCCTTTTCCTGCCCCAGCTCACCCAACCCTTGCCTGGCAGATTGACTCTGATTAATTGCTCATTTAATTACCTTCTGGTGTGCTATTGAACGTAGCATCCTTCAGAGGCATCAGAAGTCCCAACAGTTGATGGCAGCTTTGGAGATATCAAACACAGACAGGAGGTTGTCACTGTGGGACTCCAGTGTGGCTTTTGGGGTTGTCACAGATCCTTAAAACTGCCTTTCAAGCACATTTTCTCCTGCAATCAGCTGCCAGCTCCCCCAAGACCTTCTCCGGACCCTCTCTTTGTGCACAAAGCCCCTCTGTGTCGGGTTTTTGGATGTCCATGTCTGACAATGTCATGAAATAAACTTTAGTCACAAGGGGGAAGGGGGAGGGAACAACTGAAAAAATATATTTATTGGAGTAAATAAAAAAAAGTTAACCAAAATCCTTTATTGATACATTCTTGGATAATATCACAGGATCGAGAGAATGGAAAGGGAGGGAGGAGGTTGCGGCAAAGATTGGTTTCACTAAATTGGCACATAAGCAGCAAGATTAACGAAATTACTTATTACAAACAGTATAAAACATACATGCTTCTGTAAGTCCTTACCACACTGGTCAATCATGGTGGGGCATCAACAAAGAAAAACCTCAAGACATGTAAAAGCCATATTCTTTCCTCCAAATATCATAAGAATCATTGAAATTATTGCAAAATAGTCATATACCTTAAAGAAAAGAACAAAATAGAACACAAATACAAATATCAAACATAAATTAACATGTACCATAAAATACATTACTGGCATGCATTCCAAAGATCAAGACCTCTACTAAAACTCAGCAAAAATCCTTCCTGCTTCCTCTGCAGCCCATCGGAGGTGTGAAGGGTGGGGACTAACTTCGCCAGCACAGTTTTTGGTCTTTAAATTCTTTTTTTTTTGTTTAGTTAAAAAAAATAAGGTATATGGATTGCAGTGATACAAGAGTAATAATACAAGTCATGTACACAGGTCTTAGATCCTCAGTTGTTGGTTGGTTTGAGAAGTGCCGAGAGCACAGGGCCTCAATGAAACTGTGCATCCAAAAAACAAACAGTGACCTCGGAACAACATGGATGGCAATATGCAAAAATCCTCACAAACTGTACAGAAAGTTCAAAAACTTGCAGTCTGGAAGTACATAGAAAGACAGAATTAGCCCCTTAGAGTCCAGAGCAGCCGAGTGCAGCCGGCCCGGGGAGCGGCTCCTCCCGAGCCGCGGCCACGGCGGCTCCGCGGCCGGAGCGGCTCCAAGGCCGCGGCCACTCCAGCGACGTCCGGAGCCCAGGGCGATGGAGGAGACTCCCGGGAGCAGCCGCCGGAGCGCGGGGCTCCTCTCGCCCTCCCGCAGCACCGCCCTGCCCTCGCCCCACAGGGACCCCTCAGCCCGGCGGGGAGGGCCCCTCGCCCGGCCCGCGGCAGCCGGGCCTAGATCACCAGGTTGTTGTAACTCACGTACTTCTTCTTGGCAGCAGGGCCTGCAAGAGAACCAAGAGGGGTCAGAGCCTGTGGGACGAGCCCCCCGTGGGGCTGGAGCTGCCCCGAGGGCCCCGGGACACTCCGGCAGCCCCCAGTCCCCAGCTCCCACCCGCAGCACTCCAGGCTCTCACACCAGCTCAGCCTCCAGCTCCAGCTATTCCTATAAACAAAATTACCTCTGATTGATTTTGTTTGGCTCCTGCAGTCTGGGTGCCTTCACTGCCGAGCCACCGCAACTAGATGCGATTAAGATTTCCTTTTTATAAAAACTGTGACATTTTCTCCCAAATTCTTAAATCTCCTAGGCTAAACTTGGCTTTTCACATAGATAAAGTGACTCTTATTCAAGTTTTATGACTTCTGAGAATTTTTCAATATGGGGATGAAGGTACCAGCTTTCCTAATTATGACCTTCAAATCGAATCTGTTTGCAAACAGAAGGAAAACAAACCAGTCGGGAAGAACTTTACGAGCACTGCCACATGCTCCCGTCAGAAACCTGCAAATATTTGCAGCTGGACACAAAGCAAAATGTTCTGCAGTAGTTTGGCAACACTGACAGATTCAGGACACAGACTCATGGAATGTCCTGAGCTGGAAGGGACCCACCAGGATCACCCAGTCCAGCCCCTGGCCCTGCACAGACACCGCAACAATCCCACCCTGTGCATCCCTGGGAGCGCTGTCCAAAGGCTCCTGGAGCTCTGGCAGCCTTGGGGCCGTGCCCATTCCCTGTGGAGCCTGGTCAGTGCCTGAGCAGTCTCCTGCTATCCAACCTAAACCTCCACAAAGACCAAAAAAAAAGAGCCTAAATTTACAGTTTGCTAAAACACTCAAGTCTAAATCCCACTGTCTTTGAGAGAATTTGGCATAATTTAGCCAGTTTGCGGAATATTCCCAGCCTGCCAAACTGGGGCAGACTCCACTCGCACTTTGGATTGTTTTTAATGTGGTGTGTTTCCTTTTAAATCTTTCTTGGGAAGTTTTAAGAGATGCCGCTGAAGGAGAGGTGAGAACAACAATTTGATTTGTTCTGCAAATCTGCGTTTCAAACTTCATTGGTCTGGGGCATCCCAGGGCTCCTCTCAGCCCCTCTGCAAAACCAGACCCAAACAGGACACGGAGTTCTACCAGCCCCGGCTCATCATTCCTACAGCTCTGTGAGTCTCCCAAGCATCCCCCTGGATCTCTGCCAGCCCCCCGAGCATCCCCTCATCCTGCAGACCGGACACAGCTCCCTCTGCTCCCCACCCCGGGTGTGGTGTCCCCCTCAGGGTGTCCCCAGCCAGCAGTGTCAGCAGTCAGAGAACACTGCTGGTTTTTCAGAAACACTTACAGTGCTGTCCCCCCACAATCCAGACTATTTTGAGTACAGTGCATGAGCGTGCAGACAAATGTCAGTATTTTCCATGGTGTTCACCCTGTTTCACTGACAAAGAAACGGTTTTAGTCCCAGGTATTTCCAGGATGGGCATGTAAGAACCTCACAGGTAACTCCAGCCCTTTTGCAATATTGTCCTGAAACCCTAATTCAGCTGTTTCCTCATGCCCCAGACAAGAGTCAGTGCTGTCTGTTCCATCAAGGACTGATCTACAAAGTGCTGATCATCTTCAGTTCCCATTAACTTCTCTTGGACACGAAGGTATCCAACATCTGCCAGGATAAAACTCATTATCCTTCAAGGCTACACTACAAATATCCAATAAACTGGGGAACGCTATTAAATACTGAAGAGGGGTAAAATAGGCCTGGGAAAAAAATGTCATCATGGAACAGGTTGAAAAGTAATTCCATATATTGTTTTGTGATGTACTTTACCCATTACATGCTCCAATTTCAAATAGCAGCAGCATTTCTGTGACAGAGAAAGAGATTCAGATGCTCCACACTGCTGGTTCAGATCATGTCACCCCTCCAATGTTTCCTGGGGCATTACTTGGGCTCTCAGCAAAACTGATCATTTTGTTTTCTCAAAAATGATCATTTTGAGTTTTCTTACCAATTCAGCCCCAGTACTCATTTCTCATTTCCAACAGGACAGTGAAGCACCGGTGCCGAATGGATGGAGCCAGGGAATGCTGTGGATAATGTGCACCTGGATGGGCTCTGAGACAGTGACGTGATCCTTGGCACGGCTCTGCTTCACCAGGGTAATATACTTGACAACAGCATCATCCATAATTTAGATAAAATGATCAATAAAAGCTCTGTGGTTATTTTAGGAGAGGAAAGACAATCTTCCTTGGGTTTAAAGGCTGTTAGGCCAGGGGAGATCATAACTCCTGATAGCTGTGAGTGCATTTCCTCACTCTGCTCCTGCACTAACTTCAGGAACCTAGAGTTCAGCTTGTGTGCAACTTCCACACACATTCCAGTCTTGGAGACTTCAGGAGAAAGACAGTCTGCCTCGATAATAAATCTCTACTGAGTCACAGCTCATCATTGTCATTGGCAATTAGCACCAGGTATGGATTAGATTTTCCTCAAAGAAATTAATTTACATGAAAATGGGGGACGCTAATGAAACATCAGCGTTACCAGGATTCACCATGCTTTAATCCACAAGACAGGAGCATTCCCTGTTCTTTGAAGGGAGGCAGATACAGATCTCACACGCTCTGCTGCTGCTCTGTTAATGGGTGATGGCTTCCCCACAGTGAACACAGATTGGCCTCTTGCAAACAACATATACATGGTAATTAATATACACATAATTATGTCAGCCCAGACTGGCCACTGAGGGGTTAGCAGTGAGCCACGGGCAGCATCTGCAGTGCTGGGCCACCTCCCTGCCCACGGAGACACAGACCCACTGCATCCCTGTCCTTCCTCAGCTCCGTGCAGAGGAACACGGCACAGCCGTGGGAGGAACGGGGCTCACGGTTGTTTTTAGGTACAAAACGCTGTGTAGGAGGGAGAGATCCTGGCCCCTGCCCGCCTGCAGATGAAGGTGCTTCTGAGGCATTTGCACAGCATAACTTGTCTGGGGAAAAGGGGACCTTCCGAATGAACCTTAAGGACCTTAACACGAGGTTTCCTCTCGCCATTAGACAAGCGCCCTTTCCTGCTGATTTTCTGCTAATTAGTGGTGAAGAGTGACAGTGCTAACAGAAGACACCAGAATGAGGGATACCGGAAGGACACAGTCCATACACACAGTCAGCACCTCTGCACAATCTCCAGTCCAGTCCAGGCACAGAGTCACTGAGGTTGGAAAAACCCTCCAAGACCACCAAGTCCAACCTTTGGCCAACACCACCACAGCCGTTAAACCACAGCACTGAGGGCCATCTCTGCTCAGTTTCTGAGCACTTGCAGGGATGGTGACTCCACCACCTCCTCAGCCAGGCCAATCTCTCAGTGAAGGAATTTTTCGTACTATCCAACGTGAATCTCCCCTGATGCAGCTCGAGGCAGTTTCCCCTTGTTGTACCACTGCTCGCCCGGGAGAAGTGCCCTTGCAATGCCCCCATTTCAAGGCACCCACAGCGTGCAGCAACAGCACCCAAACGAGGACAGCCTGTACAGGTGCACATGGCAACCACACGGTGCTTCCTTAAAGCACAGTAATTAATTCCTTTTCAGCAGTGGGAGCAGTGACAGCCTGCACCCAGCCCCTTAGAGAAGTGAGGAACAGGACTGGAAACAGCTGCATCTCTGTGCCAACAGCACATTAAAAACAAATACACAGAAGCAAAAATCCTCCTTGGATCTCTAACTTTCATCACTTGCTGGTTTTCATTATCTTGAGCACAGGTCACAAAGAAAGGAGCTCCCACAGCACCCCCGAGCAAGGCAGAGCTGTCAATACTGACTCAGAGTGAGATGTAATCACTCGCACTTCAATTTTATGCACATTTGTAACCTCTGCCATGCTTAAAGAGAAAAGATTTACAGTGCAAGAAATGAATTTTATTGTAGCCCCCAGGCATCTCAAGCTATCAAACGTGTGAAACATCATCTCAGCATTCCCAGCTCAGAGCAGGAACGGACATCGGGATGGCTCCGAGCCTGGAACTCCTGCTCTGATTCCCTCTGCAATCACTGTGGCAGATAATTCTTAGCTCTTCTCTTTCATTTCCTTAATTCTGGCTTAGAAACCCATATCATTTGTGCCAGGCAGAGCGGAGGCTGATTATTAAATCCTACTTCTAGTCCATCTGAAAGCAAAATGGAGTTACGTGGCTTCTCCTCCATCTCTGCCAGAAAGACAGAGCTATCCCCATGCTCTGCTGCCTTTAAATTGGGGAATTTAGATGAGAACGAGATGAAAGCAACAGGCCTAAATGATTCAACATGCTTGCCCAAACTCCAACAAATGGAATGAAGCTTGGAGAAAATAATTTTAAATTTGGTACCTAAATGTAAATTGATTGTTCTTTCAGGTTTTGACATCTCTCTGTTGTTCTACCACAGTGTTCTGGCACCTTATCTGGTCTCTGAGTGCCTGCAGTTGTACAAACCCTCTCACTGCCCATGCTGGTGGGTCCTTGCAGCCTGGATCCCGTGCCCCTTATGCAGATGAGCAGTGGAACGTCATGTTTTAATAACAGAATGTGAATACATGAAATGACAAATATAACATTACTAAAAGTGTATTCCTCTCTAATTGCTTTGCAGCCTTCTCTTGTCACAAATGACATCACCTTCAGCTGCCAGATTCCCTTGTCACTCTTGGTGCAGCAGCACAGGCAGTGCTGGGGACAGCCGGGCACAGCGGCGGCATTCCGGGCACGGGGATTCCTCAGCACATCGCCAACAGCACCAGAGCAGGGCAAGGTGCTGAAGGGCTTCCTGCTGCTTCCTGGTTTCAGATTTTCTGGTACACAGCTGCTCAGGTGGCAGCCTGGTGAGGAGCTGCACAGACACATCCCGTGCCAGCCACAGGACACGCTCAGGTGACACGAGCCCAGGACGTCCTGCTCAGGTGATGTGACCACAGAGGCACTGAGATTGGAAAAGGCCTCAACACCATCACGTTCAACCATTCCCCAGCACTGCCAAGGCCACCACTGACCCCTGTCCCCACGTGCCACATCCACAGGTGTTAAAACCCCCCAGGGATGGGGCCTCCACCCCTGCCCTGGGCAGCTGAGCCAGGGCTGGACAGCCCTTCCTGTGCAGAACTTTTCTCTAAGATCCAACCTAAACCTTCCCTGCTGCAACTCAAGGCCGAGGCCTCTTGTCCTGTGACAAACACTCTCTGACCATCCCTGCACCCCTTCTGATGGACATGGCCCTTTAGGTTCTCCAGCAGGGGAACTGGATGGATTGTCCTTAGGAATCACTGGAAATCCCAAAGCTGGCTGACACCATCACACCTCAGGTGGGGCCATAAGACACATTTTTACCTGATGTAGGCCCATAAAACACATAACACACATAACACAGTGCTTCCTGTTAGAAATCTAATGAGTGCCACCAGCACTCAGGTGCCTCTGCTCCCCATCTACAGAGAGCTGATAACATCAGCTGATAACATCTGTGAGCTCCTGCTGCAGAGGGGACCAGGAGGTGACAGCAGCACCCAGAGATCACAGTGATTAATGTCAGGAGAGCACCAGGAGCAGAGAGCCAAAGCAACCTGCTTTACACACCCTGGATGGCCTGGCTCACCTCGGGGCGTTCAGAAAGCAATTAATAATGAACCGTTACTTCAGCTCATTAGAATAATGATGTTTATGCATATACATGCAAATGCCCTGCTCAGAGCAGGGCTGGGCAGGTGCTGCAGGAGTATTTTCCATCTAAAGAGCCCTCTCATGTCTGTCACTTCACACAGCTTCCACTTCTGAATTCCTCATATTCCACCCAGGGCTGCATTTTACCTTTAGGGCTTCCTTATTACGATCCCTTTTAGACACAGCCATTTCCCCCACGTGTCACAGCCCCGAGCACACCCAGCCTGAGAGCACAGCCAGTGAGTGACAGAACTCCTGAAGTGAGCCCTGAACTCCGGGGACTGCCAGAACCCCGCACGGAGCAGGGCCGGGGCCAGGAACAATTACAAATATTCAATATCCTGGGCTCCTTTAATGAGCATTGCTTTGAAGTTCCCAGAAGGATTTAATGGGAAGGAAGAGTCCGACCTTGCCAGCTCCCCAGGGCACGTGGGGGTTTGAAGTAGGTTTTTCTTTAAAAAGTCTCTTTTAGCTTATAAAGCTTTCAAGCAGCAGCAGCTATCGGGGTGTGTGTTTTAATTCATCAGGTTTTGTGACAAGGCACTTTCTGTGGGAACTGGGAATGTATCCGAGAGGAAGGCTAATAAAGGCAGTTCTTGGGTGAGATAATGGCATAATAATAGCTCCAATTCAGGTCAAAGTGGCAATGATATGACCCTCTTAGAGCTTAGGACAGCGTGGGAAGGTTTGAGTGCACACAGTGTTTGCCTGGTGTCCCGCACATGTGCTGGACTGAGCCCAACCTGCTGCAGAGCTTTTCTCTCCTTAGGGATGAAGGGACAACGCAGGGACAGCAATTCCATCAGACTGATGCTTGCACTGCAGTACAAAGCCAGACAACTCTGACCTTGTTTGCAGCAGAATAATTCCTGCTCATTCCAGGGAAGCAGGCTTTCCCACAATGAATCCCAGTAAGGATGGGAAGCTCATCATCCTCAGCACCTTAAAAGCCACACAATGATGTAGAGGTTACTCTGCACAGCCCCTGTGCACAGGGCACCTCTTTGGAAAGAGGGAAGAAGAAGGGACGGACTGTTGGAAAGCTGGGCATGTCTTCCTCTCGTGTACCAGCTAAATAATGGACTTGGGCTCATGCACAGAGCTCTGGCACGGGGGGCACAGACACAGCTGCTGTGCTGGGAAGTTTTTCCTAATGGCAGGAGGTAACCATCCCTAACACTTCCCTAACATTGCTCTGTGGACAGCAAATTTCAGCTGCCTATAAAGACACGCCAGAAAAAAATCCTATAGAATATAGCACACACCATGCACTTCCCATTTTTAGGACAGTGCAGTGGTGAACTGCCAGTTAACTCCAGCTCTCCAGTCAGGAGCAGGATTCCAACCCCCTGAAATCCCACTGCTGCTCAGGACAAGGGCAAAGCACCTGGGGACTTCAGCACAGCCAGCACTGCTCGCCCTAAAAATGTACAGTAAAATATAAAATGGAAAGTTAGTGATTTCTTATAATGCTTCTGCTACACTTTCCCTCTGGGACACAGGGAGCACTTTGGGTTTCATGCGGTTTTCCAGCACTGTGCTGTAAGCTGGGATCCTGGGGGCAGCTGCCCTTCCTGGGCAAAACACATCCCTGAGGAATATTACCAAAATCCAACGGCCTCCAGCAGGAGACATCCCTGTGGGAGGGGCAAAACTCAGTGTTGGAGCAAATCTGCTCCTCTGAAAAATATTACAAAGATGTGAACTTGTATTAATTCTCCTGAGCTGTAAGCACAGATGGGATATGCTGGGATACCGCTAAAAAGTCCCCTTTTCCCTGGGAGAGGTGGCACTCGCTGTTTGTGGCACATTACCAAGGACAGTGACAGTTCTCTGTACACAAACAAAGCACAGCATTCATCTCCCTGCTCGGAGCGCGCCGGTACCTCTGTCAGCATCAATAAACTCCTCCTGATAAGCTGGAAGGATGATCCAAAGTGCCTGCACCGACAGACCCTGCTCCCAGCTCGGCAGGGCTGGGCTGAGGGATCAGCTCCACCAGCCACCCCGTGGCTCTGCAGGAATTACCGGGGTGGGAGCCTCCAGAGATCAATCCAGAGAGGAGCTTCCCCATCTGAACCACTAAAGTAAAACGTGACTTTGAGCCCCAGAATGGAGCCAGACTGTCATGGCCTGAAAAACCATCAGGGTTTTGCCAGAAAGAGAACTATGGGATTGAGATGTTGAGTCAGGAAATAAGACTGTAATAGAGAAAGATTAGTTGTACCCTTCCTAATAAAACTAAAATCAACAAAGTACAGCCCTGCTGAAGAATATCCATCTCAAGCATATTTGGCTGTGTCTTCCCCTATCTCCTGTTTGGCTGCATCTTTCCCCTATCTCTGTTTGGCTGCATCTCTCCCCTATCTCCTCCCTGTCTGCTTTGCAGATAAAAACTCCTGTGGCAGGTGAAGCTTGAGAGTATCTGCAACACCAGGATCAGAGGATGAAGAGCAGGAAGGCTTATCAACACTTCCAGCAGTGAAGGATTGCAGAGAGGCACAGAAGAGCTGTGTTTGTGCTCTGAGAGTGGGATGTGGCCGGGGACTGGGGGACAGCAGTCCTGCTCCCAGTGGAGGACGTGAGGATGGAACCAGTCCCCAGAGGACAAAGGTCACTGTACAGCCCTCACACCAACCCCATCCCCAGTGCCTCACCTGCACCAGCCTCACGTGCAGCTGGGGAAGTGCACAGGATTTAGGAAATGTGTTTCCAAACGTTTATGGGATTATGGCAGGGAAGACACAAACCCAACTCATATTCCTTAATTGGAGCCGGCAGTACAGAAAACCCACTAATTGAAACTGCATTTCTCCAGGTTCTGTTTGACTGCTGTGGACTGCAAAGATAACACATAGAAGCAAATTATTTTCACCTGCTTAAAACAAAGTAATTAACAGCACTTTGGTTATCTTACCTGTCAAGCCAGGCTCTGCAGAGAGCTGTCAGAGCCAAGTGTGAAAACAGTTTGCATGAAACATAATTAAAATGATGACCTGAGCGATGGCTAAAACATCCCCAAGGAGTCCTGGAGTCAGAGCTGTAAGAAACCAGTTCACCTCTGCCTCCTGACCGTGTTGCTGAGCTGGTTCCAGAGTGTCCCCAGTGCCTCGGCCCCAGCCCTGGGCACGGCTGGGGCTCCATGGCTCTCCCAGCACTGCTGTGACGTGTTCCAGCTGTGTTCCAGCTGTGTTCCAGTTCCATCCTTTATTGCTCCTGCTGTCCTGGGATGTGTAGTGGGCCTCACCACCCTCAGAGGGAACAACTCCTTCCCAGGATCCCATCTACCCCTGCCCTCTGGCAGAGGGAAGCCATTCCCCTGCTCCTGTCCCTCCACTCCCTGTAAATCGCCCCTCTCCATCTTTTCTGTCGGCCCCTTCAGGCACCAGGAGGCCACAATTAGGTCACCCTGGAGCTTCTCTTCAACACTCCCAATTCTCCCAGCCTTTCCATGGTTACACAGCAATCACACAAGTCATATTTTCTTACTCAGAACTCCTTCCTGCCAGCTGGCCTGCTCCAGCTCCTTGGCAAAGAGTCGCGAGTAACAAACATCTTAAAAGGGAAATCAAGGATGTTCATGAGGTGCAAAGAGGCTAAATTCACTGGAAAATGTATTCCTGGTGTACAACTCTGTTACACAGTGTCTAACAAAATTACACTCTGAGCTGCGCTGTTAAACAGCCCAATTTTGCTGCAATCAACATTTAATTTTTTAGCAGAAAGTCTTGATTTCAAATACCCTGGAAATGTTTAACAGCTGATATTAATAAGCGCCCAGATTTAATGCAGGGCTCTTTATCCCAGGGACATGATAAGCATCGTGACAAGTGCTGTAACTATGGCAACTGTATCTTTTTCATTTCTTCTTCCCCTGAACAGCAAGAACAGACATCGCGCTGGATGCAGCACCAGACTGCTCCCAGGTGAGGCCCAGAGCTCTGAGGCACCTCAGCCAAGCCTCAGATCCCGGGACTGGAATGCCTTTCTTCCCTCTTTTGTGCCTCTGTTGTGTTTCATGGGTATTTACATGTATTTAGTATAATTCCCTTCCTTTTTTTTTTCGTTTTTCTCAGTGCCTAGAAAATAAACCCCTGCCTTTGCTCTTTGCTGTCAGACAGAGTCCAAACCAAACAATCTCAGCCCTAAGTCAGAACACCTCTTTTCATGACCAAAAGGATGCTCTCCTCTAATGAATCCCACAGGGCCCTGGGAGATCCCACCTCTCCTTCCCTGAAGCCAATGAAGAGGAACAACCCCCTGTGACGTGTCCCAGAGGTGCGGGATGTGAAAGCAGTGCCTGTAAGGAAGGAACACCCCAAAAGCCCCATTTCTGATGTGCCATTGCTTCGATTTGCTGCTGCTTCCTGGCCCCCAAAAGCCAAAGCAACGCAGGGCCCTGCACAACCAAATTCTGTGTGTGCTCTCTGTGACAACATGAAGTAACACCTCCCTCACTTCCAGGGTGGTTTTCTGCCAGTGACAGAGCAGTGCAGGGCTGTGCCCCTGCTCCCTGTGCTCCCACCCTCCCCAGTCCACCAGTGCCCTCATTTCCCAGCACTGCTGGAATTTTCCATGGGCTTGTTTCCCACAAGGTGACAAAATACATCAAGGCTTGGGTAGCATCCCCAAAGACACACAATGTGGCAGGAACAGAGATTTTTCTCTGTTCTTACCCAATCTGAGCAGTTTTCTCCGTGCTTGCAATCAAGCCCACCAAAAACTGCATGGATTTGTGTCTTTGAGAAATTAATTCTGCTGCAATATTGCTTGGGTTTTGTCTTCCTGGCCTTTTTTCTCCACCATAATTTCCTTTTTTGAATTCACTTGCCAAATTTTCAGTAGATTTATAAACAAAACTGGTTCTCCTACTGATGGGAACTCTTTGCACCAGTGAGCTGTTCCCTAAAGATCAGATTCCAATGATTTCAAATGTCATTAACCTCAGAAAGAAACCCAAAGGAAAAAAGAATAAACAACGTCTTCAATCAGTTGGTGATGGCTGCCTGTCTAACTGTTCATAATACAATTTAATAAACTCAGTTAACTGATCACAGTAACCACAGGCAAACTCAAAGAGCTGCAAACCAATTTTCTAGCAGTCAAAAATCCCCAACTGCCAACAGAGACCAAGAAAATCTGCACAGGCTCTAAACTGTAAAACCTCAAATTCAGCTTCCATTTACCAGGCCTGAAGCCCAGCGCAAAGTTCAGCACTTGATCCCTTCAGTCTCTGGCTCTGAGGCTGTTTGTTGTTCTCTCCTGGAGTCTCTTTCCTAGCTACTTCCAGGCAAATTCTTCCCACTTTTGCCCTCAGTGACCAGACAGCAGCGTGGCCAAATCTTTCCTGGGCTTGGGGGACTCCTGATGACCCCAGGGCAGGCGAGGATCAGGGCTGCCCTTGGGAACACCTTTGTTGTCATTCCAGGAGCAGTAACAATAAAAGCCCAAGTCCCAGGAGCTGTCAGGTGCTTCCCAGTGCCTGGGCAGGGAGAAGGAAACACCACTCCCAACCCTGCAGCGTGGTGGGGACATCCCAGCGGAAGGAAGGTGAGGATGTGGAGCGGGAGTTCCGGATCCCACAGCCCCTTCCCCAGCCCTGCCAGGGTGGCATCGGCCCTGCTGGGGAGGAGGGGACTCACTGCAAATGTGTGGAAGGTAAGAGAGCCAAAAGCCGTGGCTTTTCCTTGACATTGCAGTTTATAAATTTGACAAAATCTCCCTGAGAGGATGTAAGGACTGATAAATTGGGCAAAGGGAGAACTGTGAGCAACCGAGAGTTTATTAAGCAAAAAAGTGAAAGAGGGACTGGCCCATGAGGTATAACTGTGTCTGCTCACTCTTCCTCCAAATTTCCTACAAAAAAAGACCACATAAAAAGACAGTAAAAATGGAATGAACCATGAATACTTACACACTAATTAGTACTTATTTGTGCCTCACAGACATCTACTACCCCAGCCCTTAAAATCCAAAGCACTTCTAGCCATGAATAATGTGTTTTTATTCACACATCAAACTCTAAGGTGATGGTTTAAGTGCCCTAAGAATTTCAATTTTTAAAAAAGGAAACAGTCTGACACTTCCCTGCATATTTACAAGTCTTGTATTGTGTAAGTCATGAAAGGTGTGAGACAGTCTGCAAATAATTAATATGGGAGCAGGCAATTATGTGAATGTACAGAGTGCACTACTAAAAGTAATTCTTTTTAGATGTAAAAAAGAAAGTAACACAATCCCCAACTGTTCAGACAGGAGGGCCATGTTCCATCCCAGAGCTGCTCCCTCTGCTCTGGAGCCAGGCTGGGAGAGCTGGGGGGGCTCACCTGGAGAAGGGAAGGCTCCAAGGAGACCTCAGAGCCCCTTCCAGTGCCTAAAGGGGCTCCAGGAGAGCTGGAGAGGGACTGGGGACAAGGGAGGGAGGGACAGGACACAGGGAATGGCTTCCCACTGCCAGAGGGCAGGGAGAGATGGGATAATGGGAAGGAATTCCTCCCTGTGAGGGTGGGCAGGCCCTGGCACCGGGTGCCCAGCGCAGCTGTGGCTGCCCCTGGATCCCTGGGAGTGCCCAAGGCCCGGATATACCTCTGTGCAATACTTCTAAAATAAGCATATCACCATTAGAAGGAATTTATGATGTTTAGTTTCCCAGTCAGCCATTCCAGAATCAAAATAGATGCAGTGAAGAGCTGTCAAAGTCTTTCAGTTATCAATTTTGAGTGCAAATTCTCATTTCTTAGCAGCCTCCACCGAATAGAAAATCCCTCAAGTGAGGTTAAACACAGAGCACTTTCTGAGGATGAAACTGGCCGGATTTAAAACAAAAATGACACTTCAATCCAGAAAATAATTATTGCACAGCACACACTCAGGGCCGTGACGAGGCACAGAACATCAGAGAACTCAGACCCACAGCCCTGAGAGCTGCCTGTCCCCAGGGCCACCAGGCTCCCCGGGCTCCCCGGGCTGTGTGCAGGACATCACGGAAAATCCTTGGCACCAGGGGTACCTGAACTGCTCCTCTCTTCCAACACGAGCCCGAGATCCCTTTGAAACCATGCCGTGACTCATATCACAACCGCTTCATTACAGAGTGATTAAGTAATTGCATTTATATTCTAGGGGAGATGGGACCCGGACACGCAGTGACTCCACACTGGTGCTGCACTTCCCTCCAGACTGTCCCAGCGCCTGGAAATCACCAGGGAGTTCCCTGCATGCACATGCAGCCAGGAGCGACTCGCCGGGCAGCACAAACCCCCCAGGCATCACAAACCCCCCCCCTCGGCATCACAAGCCCCCCAGGCAGCACAAGCCCCCCGGGCAGCACAAGCCCCCCGGGCAGCACAAGCCCCCCGGGCAGCACAAGCCCCCCGGGCAGCACAAGCCCCCCGGGCAGCACAAGCCCCCCGGGCAGCACAAACCCCCCAAGGCAGCACAAATCCCCCCAGGCATCACAAGCCCCCCGGGCAGCACAAGCCCCCCGGGCAGCACAAGCCCCCCGGGCAGCACAAGCCCCCCGGGCAGCACAAGCCCCCCGGGCAGCACAAGCCCCCCGGGCAGCACAAGCCCCCCGGGCAGCACAAGCCCCCCGGGCAGCACAAGCCCCCCGGGCAGCACAAGCCCCCCGGGCAGCACAAGCCCCCCGGGCAGCACAAGCCCCCCAGGCAGCAGCCCTGCACCGGCAGACCCCAAGCAGAGCCCAAGGGACAGATGAGCTCGGCCAGCTCGCACAGGCTGGACCCTGGGTCCCTTTGGCCCCCGGGTGCCTCCTGCTGCTGCCCCGGGCGCTCCCGCAGCACCGCTGTGACCCTGGAGCTCTGCAGCAGCCCCAGACGTTGCCTTGCCTGGTTCAGTCTCGGACAATTCTTTCCCTGACACAGCCACCACGAAGAGTTTTTCATGCCTTGTATTTCATCAGTCTCAAGAGCAGAGAAGTCCTATTTCTGTCACTCCCAGGAAACAATTTAAAGCATTATGAACACATCTCTCTGTGCATCACAAGCAGAAATGGATACAGTCACGTCAGGGCTCAGCACTGTGTTCAGACCTACTACAAATAAGTTGCCAGCAAAACAAGTGTCAATTTACAACTAAGTTGATGTTTTCCTGCTATCCCTGCTTTGTTTTTAATACAGTGCATTGTTTCGTGCTGGTTTTTGTTTTGTATTCCTGGGAGAACAAATCAAAACAGCAACCAGAGCTCCAGCAGCCAGCCCAGCTGGACAGGAACACGCGGGAGAGATGGAAAACAACCTGGTGCAGAGGGGCACTGGCAGGGCCAGCACAAGCCCAAACCATCCCTGACTGCAGCATTTTCATAGCTTTTCTGGACCAAATTTTAAAATCTGCTTAAAGGATCTGAATGGCCAATTGCTCCTTATAGGACTTGGATGACAGAGTTATTTGTGTGCCTTTGCAGACAGCAATTCCTTACATATCTCCATTATTACGTGGAAATAATGAATTTCAGAAATCTGTGTGAGCTTCTAATTATTTTAACTTTTTCTGCCTTTTTACATTTAAATTTTATTTTAAAAGCCCTATTTCTCCTGAGATTTAGGGTGTCTTCCACCTCTCTCTTTCTCATCTCCTTCCTTTAGCAATTTCATCTTCACACAGCTGCCCTTTCCTCTTTCCTGTTTCATTTGCAGTAATACTTTGAGTGGCCCCCTCTCCTCCTCGACTGCTTTGTTCCACTTCCCTCCAGCCCAGCCCTTCCCAGCTCCAGCCCTTGGATGCTCCAGGTCATCCCGGGGTTCATGAAGAGCTTCACACCTTAAATCAGCCTTTCTGCCTGAGCTGTGAGTTGGCATAATGGCCCTGATTCAAATACAATAAAAACCAATTTGAACACTCAGCAAGGACTGAATTGATGCTGGAGCTGGGGCAATTTACACCAGCCAGAGATATTGGTAATTTCTTCTCCTGTGACTCAGAGACTCAATTCAGGGAACACTCCTACCTTTGCTGATAGAAGTTCTCGCCTATTAGGGCCCAGCTAAACATTCTGGAGGCTGAATACAGGGATTTTTCCAGCCCTCAGTGCACAGCACACAGGAACCAGGTCAGGCCCTCTGGTACCTGGGCAAAGCCCCCGGAGCGCACATGGAATTGTGAGAAATATTTATTAATGGTTGGAAGTCATTTCTCTCCAATATCAGAGGCTTTTCATTCCTCTAATTGCCCTGGTAAAGCAGGAATTCCTGGCTGATGCAGCCACAAACACCAAATGAGCTCACACAGCACCAGATCACCACCAGGCAGCCACAACACCCAGGAAAAGCCAGCCCTCAAAAATTGTTCACCCGTGGTTCCACAGCAGGAAGGGGTCATGGGGCTGCCCATGGGGAAAAGAAGCTTTTGCAAACTTTTTGGAGCCATTTACAATTTTAGAGTAAAGAGAGTTGCTCACACATTGGCAAACATTATTTTTTTGCTGCCAGGCAACCCTGTGGGTTGAGATGCTGGAGATGACTCAGAAACACTTTGTTAGTTGTCAGATCTGGTGGCCAGAAGTAACTTTTGATCACTTGTTCGCTCCTTTTTTAAATGGTTATCGAATATCTCCATCTTCAAAGGCTTTACTGGGATCCACCTCCAGTGGTGGGAAGCAGGAGACCTCTCAGTGCTGGTGCTCAGGGATTCCCACAGAGGGATTGGCATCACCCACGTCAGGGGTCTCCCCTTTCCCAGGAAAACCTTCCCATGGCAGCTTTTGGTAATGGATTTGTGAACAATTTTTGAGTGAGATATTTGTTTTAACATAGCTGCACTAAAGAACACTCCTCATATAATTATGTAGATAATAATAAGAATCATCATCATCACCATAAGCATAATTTGAGAATAAAATAATAAGAAGCTCGATTTTCCTTACCTTTTTGGAAAGCAGGCAAAAGCTATACAGTAGGTGGAAGAGTGTACCAAGTAACAGATTTTTGAACACTCTTTCTTACTGGTGGTATGCAGTCTACAGGGAAAGCAAACACATGGTTTGTGGGACAGTGTGGTCACAAGGAACTCCCATTGCCCTGCCAGGAGCTGTGACATGGATCTGACAGAGCTCGGCCTGCAGCAGGGCAAGGCTGGGAGGCACCAGCACAGGAGATGAGCCCAGGTGAGCACTGTGGGCACCTGTGAGCACCGAGCAGGGGCTCACCAAGAGACTTTTCCTTCCTCTCCCCTGAACCGGCCCTGGGGTGTTTTGGGTGCAGTTCAGCCCCCACCCCACTCACAGCTTCCCTGGCATCACCAACAACCACTTCAGTGTCTTCCCGAGGAAGGTGCGGGAGGCACCACGGCCTCAGAGGTGTTGAGGACGAGGGATGAGCACAGACACAGCACGGGAGCAGCGGCAGTGCCTGCCTGAGACAGGAGGTGCTCGTGATCCACAGGCACGGCCACAGATTTCCCATGGGAACCACACGGTGTCCACTCTCAGGGATGGAGGGCAGTGAGGATGGACACAGTGCCCTGGCTGCCACTGGGATGGAGAGGGGCTGGCAGCACACGGGAAAGCACCACAGGGACCACAGGGAACACGGACACGGTGCCTGGGGCCTTCCCTATGGAAGCTCAACCAGCTGCCAAGGAATTCCACTCAGTGCTGAAAGAGGAAGTGTCCAGGGCCAGGATGGACGGGGCTTGGAGCAATCTGGGCTAGTGGCAGGTTAAAGATCCCTTCCAACCCAACCACTGTGTGTTCCATGAAAGCAAACCCTGCTCATCCAGCCCTGCAGAGGCACAACCTCCTCCCCACCAAACAACCACGCTGCTGATTCCCTGATTTCCTGTTGGGCAAAGCCGGGAAGTACAACAAGCTGCTTGGGAAAAGGAGTCATTCCATGTAAATCCCAATAAAAGTGAAGGATGTGCTGGAGGTTCAGCCGTGTCTCTCCCGGTCTGGCACTCTGCTCCGGCAGCAGCAGCTCGAGCAGACAGCCCAGCAGGGCACTCACTCCTGCTCCACCCCAGACTCCGTGGGAAGCCTCTTCCCAAACCGTGTGAAATTCAACCAAAAACACACGAGAGCACAACAAACCCGTGACAGGGGTGGGAGATGCTGGGCACCAAATCCTGCTGGTCCCACCCTGCAGCACACGTGCATTCCAGGGAAAAGCTGTGCAGGGAGTGGAAGCATGCACATGCCAGACGGCAAACGGGAGTGAATAAGAGAGTTTTCCTAAGTGGATTGGAAAGCTTGGCCTTAATATATCCCATTCAGCATGAAAGCCCTCCCACGGCATGGCTGGGGAGCTCAGCTTGTGAAACTTGTGATTCCCACAGATCCTAAGGAAATGGGTGACACAGGGAGTGCCTGTTCCACCTGAGGGTGGGAGAGGAGGTCACTGCATTCCAAGTGATTCTCCTCTGATGTTAATCAGTGTCTTCTTTTACACTGACACTGAACCCCCAGTGCCTGAGCCAGCTCTCCCAAGTGCTCTGCACATTTTTTTCCAAGCCTGAATTCCTGCAGGTTCCCCCAGAGTTGTGTGCAGTGGTTCCACAGGATGCTCGGCACTGCTGCTGAGGATCACCTGCCCCTGGGAAAGTACTTAGAGCCTTTCCAGCTTGGCGTGCACATCTTCAGGTCATTACCACAGAAGGACAGGATGGTTTGGATTGAAAGGATCTTCAGGATCATCCAGTGCCACCCCTGCCACGGGCCATCCACCATCCACCATCCCAGCTTGCTCCAAGCCCCGTCCACCCTGGCCTTGGACACTTCCAGGGATGGGGCAGCCACAGCTGCTCTGTTCTTTTAAAGGTCCACTAAATCTTGGAGATGTTTCCAAGGCTATTTCTCTGTAAAACCACCCACACTTTGCTTTTGGTTTGGCTCTGCCATGTAAGTAGGCCAGGCCACAAGTTGGGGCTCAGTCCCCAGGGTGCCCAGTGTTTGGAGGCACATGAATCCCATGCTGGTGGCTCCCTGCTGACTGGTTCCAGGAGATAGGAAATACTTTTGTCTTTCCAACAGAAATGGCAACTCAGCATCCAGCACCGGAGCAAGCAACAGCAGCAGCCCCATGAAATAGAAAATCAAACTGGAAAACCCAACTGTACTTTCACACCCTGAGGGGGCTCTGGGGGCCACGCCAGGCCAGCACCGGAGCTCTCTCCGTGAGGTGCTGGTGAGTCTCAGCTCATCCTGCAATCCTGTGCCGTTCACTTCCCTTCCTCCTGCTCCGGGAGCTCCAGAGGAGCCCTGCACGGAGCCAAGAACCTTCCCCTGGTCACAGCCCCGAGGGGACCAGGCCCCACTGCCCCGTGGCCACCGCTGGCCATCCTGAGGGCAGCAAAGCCAGTCTGACACAGAAACACTGAAAGACATTCTTTGGTTTCCTTTTGAAAGAAGATATTTGGGATTTAAAAAAAAAAAGAAAAAATTGCTCCTAGAATTGATGCATCCAGGGTGGTTTTTAATTCGTATTTCCTATTTTCTGATTGGTAAAACTCTGAAAATTTCCCTATCTAGAGTGTTAAATATTTTTTTAAGTGAAATTGTTATAAAAACATCAAAACTATTTTTATGTGTGGACACCAGAATCAAAATTTCACTGAAAATGAAATTCGAGGAGTTTTGCTTGGATGTTATGGCTTTTTTTTTTTAAAGCTCATTAATATGATTTTCATGGAACTGTAAATACTTTTTATTCAACGGAATATTCAAACTTTGAAAAAGAAACTCAATTCAGGTGTTCAGTGAATTACTTTTGGGGACATTCATGAATGCTGCCTGATCAGGGGGTGGATCAGTAACCTGTGGAATGCTGTAGGACAGTAACTGCAGCAGCTACACTGGGACTGATGTACACAAATACTTTAAGTACAGCAGAAGGTTTTTTCATTTGATTTTCTAATGATTTTTATGAACACACAGACCCAGGGAGTGAACTAATAGTGGATGGTACAGCTGAGAATATGAACAGATGGAACTCTAGGCAAATAATGAAAACATTTAAAAGAAAATACCTTTTCCAAACCATAAAAAAAAGTGAAGACCCAGTACTGGGGGAAAAACCAGAAACTCACAGATTGGACATTTCCTTAACAAATGCATTTATGTGCTTTAGAATCCCACAGAGTGAAGGCTCAAAACAAAAGTGGCACATCTGGGCAAGCCAGGGGCCTCTGCCCCTTCTTCTGCCTCTTAAAAACATGTTCTAGTTTTGGCCCTGGACTAAACATGAAGTGGGCAATATTTATTTTGAATAAAAATATCTCCTTCCCAAGGAAAAATCTGGCTATTCTTTGGTGGGAGGGGAAAATATTCTCAGAAGTCTGAAACCAGCAATAAGATGCAGCACAGGAGAATGAGGCCAGGAGGGGACCCCGGGGTGGGAAATCCCAGGCTGGGGGTCCCACAGGATGTGCAGCATCACAACTTGTGGAGTTTTCCTTTGGTTCAAGTTTTGAGATGAAATTTTTAGGTGTTGCATTTTGTGGGGGACAAACTAATTTCAGCTTAGTTGATCAAAACAGTGATTAGTGAAGGGCACCAGCAACACATTCCCCTGCCCTGTCCCAGCTGACTTTCAAATTCTCTTTTCCTTCCTTCCCTTCCTGAAATTTGCCTTGGCAGAGGACCCTGAGTCACTGGGTAACATCCCAGTGCAGGAATTCCATTTATTTCCTCCTGCACTCACGGCTCTGTCCAACACAACTGGAAGAGGCCTCATCTTGTCCTTAATTTACAACAACCATTTCCTCCCCGGCTCACGCGACAATCCCAAAGAGGAATTTAGTTTTTCCAGTTCGAATATATTTTGTGTACCTGCATGATAAGACATCACAGGAAAACCCTGCAGGAGGAGAAGTGCTGTGTCAGGGATTTGCTGCCTGCTCCCACTCTGCTTTGACAGCAGAGCCGCTGCTCTGAGGCAGAGATTCCAGCAGCAGTTAAGAGAGAGGAAGTGGCAGAGATTCCAGCAGCAAATGGATGAGCAGAGCACGGGCAGGGAAAGGGCATTTCTCCACATTCAGATCTGGTTTTTCACAAAAACTGCAGACATGCCCAAACCTTTGCAATGTGCTGCAGAGCTGTGCAGCTGTCTCCTTCCTCAGCTCCTTCCAGATTCAAATGCAAATCAAATTTGATGGCCTCAGTCTGTAATTTCGTGCTGTGCTATACCCTGCTATGCACATTAAGGAAACTAGAAGTGTCTTTTCCATCTATTTTCCTTTTAAATCGGTGGCAAGATTTGCATTAGGACCAGATAAAATCCCTAAACGGGAATCTTCAAGGATTGTGAGATTTTTGCAAAGAAGCTTTGCAAGAATCGAGACGATAACTCAGCTTGGCAGAGCTATTGATGAGTTTGGGACTTGTCTGGGAACCTGTCCCTGCCAGGGGCAGCTGGACACGGGCTGAGGGGTTCTGTGCCCAGAGATGTGCTGATCCACAGGGAAAGGAGGAGGAGGAGTTGCTCACAGCTACCAAACGCTTCGTGAGGCGCCGCTGCCGAACGGCACAACCCAACAATGTCAGAGAACTGAAAAACCACACGAGACCTCCCGAACCTGTGGTGGAGCAGAGCAGCCGAGGCCAAACCCAGGCGTGGTCAGTGTCTCTGCCCCCCCCAGAGCAGTGCCAGTACTCACTGTTGGGGTCCACGCTCTCGCACAGCTCGGTCTTGGCCTCGCCGTTGGGGCGGTCGCTGGGCTTGTGGGACAGCCGGGAGGACATGGTGGCCGCCGTCACCACGGCCTTGAAGCTGCGCTTGCGCTTCTGCACGTTGAGCTCGGGGTGGAAGATGATGATGTAGACCTTCGGCATGTAGAGCATCCCCAGCGCCACGGAAGCACTTAGGTTCATGGATATTGTGAGTGTGGTGGTTTGTATGTAGAGCTGCGGGACACAACACACGAGAGAGCGTCACCAAGGGCGGCCCGGCAGGGAGGCCGCAGCATCCCCACACCAAACACACACCTCACAGCGAGGGCTAACAGGTCTGCACCCAAGGAAAACACCAAGGGAAGCTGAGACCTCCGCACTACAGCCAGCAACAAATCCCCTGCCTGACCCGCCAACAGCCTCCGTGTGGAGACCCTCCGTGTGCTGAACACAGTTCCCACAGCAAGCGATGGCACAGCTTCTGTTTATTCATTTAGAGAGGGAAGATCAGATTTGGACTGAAATAATTCTGATCTAAATTAAAATTTAGGTGAACTGTAAGTTATAGAAGAGGAACTATATTAACATAGGTTAGGAGAAATTTCTTACTTTTAAAAAATTGAGGAAGGTGGGATTTTCTTGCTTTTACTTTAATTCTCTACAATTCACTGAAACAATTTTGCAGAGAGTACACAAAGATTTCTGTGCTCGTGACATTTAGCTGTGCTTGTTATTGTGAAAAAATACTTTCAAGTCAGAGAATAGGTACTGCCATGAGATGAGCATTCAAAGAAACCACAGGGATTAAAAAATGTACTGTGCAAATATACAGGGGTAGAAAAGCCTTTTTTACCCCGTTTCTTAAAAAATTGTCTTTTCAGAGGACACACATAATAGATACATTAGAACAATTCTCATGACTTAAGAGGATTCAGCACAGTAAAAGGCACAGAGACAGCACAACACAGGTGTGAGGGAGCTGAAGAGGCAGCAGCATCTCTGCGGATCCTCTTCAGAAATTAAACACACAGGAAACCCAGAGAGATGGGACAATCATCACACGCTGAGGGTGGTTTCTTCAGAACACTATTTCCTCTTCTCCTCCTATTCAGTGCTAATCAGTCTCAACTTCTGATGGAAAAACCCCACAAATAAATACAATGGCAGAGTAAAATGTTGACCGTGCCCAGGTATTTCCAAATCCCCCATTTAGAAAGACACAAACGTCTCCAGACTTGCCCCCATGGTGTCCCTAAAGCCTCCTCTGGGGGAGCTTCCAGCTCCACACCAAACCCCTGAGAGCATCCCCCAAAACGCTGGGTCTGCACCTGACCCACTGCTGACTGTCCCCTGCAGGAGGCACAGGGAGGAGGCCCCCGCACCTCTCTTACCCAATTTTCTCTATTTAATTAGGGGGGATCCCGCACCATCGCTCCAGACCCCCCGAGCCACGCCCTGCAGCCAGCGGCCTCCTGAGCTGTGATCACGGGCTGCCCAGTGGGGAACTGGCCGGGCTGGGAGGCGACTCACCCTGGGGATGCTCGGATCCAACATCTCCCCCTAATCCCGGGCTGCTGCAAAGGCTGCACCCAGCAGAGCCCCAGGAGCTCGGGTGTTCATCTTCTCCTGCTCTGAAGGGGCTGAAGGTGAAATGATCATTTATCAAAGGGGTCTTTGGCAGCACCTCACCAGCCCAGCTCCCACCCTGCAAATGCTGATGGGAGATAAAAGGCAGGGGAGAAAAGAGCAGTTTGTAGAACAAGGCGGGCTGAGTGACACACAAAGCTGCTCATGACAAATGGGAGCTTGGTAAAGATAAGGGAAACTAATAGATATGCTTATTATGCAGAGCCTCAGTTTTATGTGTTTTATCTCTGCTTTGTGGTTTTACCAGTCAGACATAAAAATGCAGTTTACGTGAAACTATTTCATTTCTTATTTCACTTCTTCTGATAAATTCTCGGAAAGCATTTTAGATGAATGCAAATGGGTGACTTAAAGTACAAAGGATCAGATTTAACTGACAATGGGGCTCTAATAACTCATGCGTGCCTTTTACAGCTGGCTGGTGAACCTGGCAGCTCCCAAACCTGAGATTAAATTAAGAAATTAAGATGCAGATTTAGTGAGAGATGCTTGAACTTGACGTGAATGAGAACTGGGATGGAGCTCGCTCAGGCTGGAGGAGAGGAGGCTCTGGGGTGACCTGACCGCGGCCCTGCAGGGCCTGAAGGAGCTACAAGAAACATGGAGAGAGACTTTACAAGGGGTGGAGGAACAGGGGAATGGGGAATGGCTTCCCACTGCCAGAGGGCAGGGATAGATGGGATATTGGGAAGGAATTGTTCCCTGGGAGGGTGGGGAGGCCCTGGCACAGGTGCCCAGAGCAGCTGTGGCTGCCCCTGGATCCCTGGAAGTGTCAAAGTCCAGGCTGGACAGGGCTTGGAGCACCCTGGGATAGTGGGAGGTGTCCCTGCCCATGGGAGGGGTGGGATGGGATGGGATTTAAGGTCCCTCCCAACCAAACCATTCCCTGATTCTGCGTGCTGCCAGTGGAAATCAAGGCTTTCTGAAAACAACATGTTGGTCTCCCAAGCTCACTCCCCTGGAGGGTTTGAAGCCACATTTGCTAGGACAGCAGGACAAAGTCACTGCCAAGGGTCACCCTCACATCTCCTTCTCTCTCAAGCAGACTCTGAATTTTGACAAATTTTAACTTCACTCACTGCGTTACAAATGCATCGACTTTGAAGCTGGAGAAAACCCAACCCTGAGGACATCATTCACATGCAAAAGCACCTAGATTTTATCACTTCTTTTACATAAGTGATTTCCATTTGAATTTTAGATTTTTGTGTTTTTCAGATTCTTGCTTTATTCATGCGAATCACAAAAATTACCTTCAAAACCTTGAGAGAAAATTAGACTGGTCTGGAATACACACATCTAATAACCAGAAATTTTTATAGAACAAAATATGTCCACGGATGATTTTGCATGAACTGAGATTTCTCTGGGAAGTAAAGCACTGCAGGATCAGGCCTCTGTGCAGACACTTCCAGCTGCTGGGCCATGAGAACTGAACTTACAGTTCATATAACAACTTAACTTAGAGCTGCACATCTTTGAGAAGTTCCTTTAGTAGTCAGAAATCCTTTTTGCAGGCTAAAGCTTTGCCTTCAGTCTAATCAGGAGCAACTGCTCCTCTTTTCTAATTCTATTTCTAATTATGCACTGAATTGTGTTATGTTGCAATATGGAAATAAAGTGGTAACTTGAGATATTTTTGGACTCATGCTATTACAAGCCAATTTATCTCACTTTTATATGGGAATTAAAACAAATGTTCTTACAGATGAAGGAGACAGTTTATAAATCTCCCAGAAGGCTTTTCCAGGTCATCTGAAGATTCTGTCTCATTCTCTACATTATGTTGTGCAAATATAAGAATGAGAAACACTTTTTAATAAAAATTAAAATTAGCTTCCCCTGCATTATGTGTTTGCCAAAACATGGGAAGGGAAAAGACCTGAATGCAAATGTGTCCTCAGACATTCTGGTGTCTAAGGGGTGTGTGAGGGCCTCCAGCACCTCCCTCCTTTGGGAGCACTGCACCCTCACTGAAAAACCCCAGACCCACCGGTGAATGCAAACACTGCTCCCGTTCCCTCGGACAGTTTGATTTATGGGAGTTGCAGGCAATGGCAACTTTACCCAGCCGTGTCCTTCCAAAGGACTGCACATTTCTGTTTGGGAAGCAGGGAACAGCCCGTGGGAAGGAGTCCTGCCAGCTCCCCTTCCCACCCTGCCTCAGCAGGCAGGGCTTGGAACCAGGTGATCCTTCAGGTCCTTCCCAACCCAGGCTCCTCCCCGACCGGATGCTGTGATTTTACCTCACTGCAGGACATCCAGGGGTCTCTGCCCTCCTGCAGCCCCCCGTGTGCACTCCTCACAGGGGACACAGCCACATTCCGAGGAATGTCAGCAAGCCCTCAGAGACACAGCCCCCGAGCCAGGTGGGCCAGGCAGCCCCACGGGACCCGCGATGCTCAGGGAGTTTTACGGATGACAAGGGCCACTGCCCAGGGATGTCTGAGACACAAATCACAGCAGTTCTGCTGATTGCAGTTATGACAGCACCAAACAGCAAGGCAGCCAAAGAGCCCTCGTGGAAGGGCTGTGGGAACGTCAGGGAACCAGTCACAACATTTGATTATAAATTCTGGGCCTGGCAGTTACAGGAAAGGTGACACTGAAGGAAATGATGGGATTTTAGTGTCAGAAAATGTCCCTTCAGTGGTTGGTTGCTGTGCAGCCTGGCAGTGCTGGGGTGCTCAAACAACCCCCAGTGCTCATGGACATTCCCGGTGAGATCTGCTCCTGGCCAGGCTCAGGGAATGGCCTGCACTTCCCAGAATCCCAGAATGGTTTGGGTTGGAAGGGACCTTAAAGCCCATCCAGTGCCACCCCTGCCCTGGGCAGGGACACCTCCCACTATCCCAGGGTGCTCCCAGCCCCGTCCAGCCTGGCCTTGGACACTTCCAGGGATCCAGGGGCAGCCACAGCTGCTCTGGGAACCAGTGCCAGGGCCTCCCCACCCTCACAGGGAAGAGTTTCCTCCCAATATCTAATTTATACCAACAAAATGCGAATTTCTCAAATAGAAGCACCTGAAGCCCAACTTGCTGAGAGCAAAATCAAAGCCAAACCAAGGAGCTGGATGCTCCTGGAGATGTGACCATTGTAGCTCCAAGCCCACCTGAGCTCAGGACCAACTCCAAGTTCACCGAGTTCCTGTGAAAAGTGTCTCTAAGCAAACCCAACTCCAAGAGCTGGGCTCATCACCCAGCGAAACACCTGTGCCCACAGTGGCCCCGTGCCCCCAGCTCCCCTCAGCCCATCTCCACCCCCGTGTGCCCCAGCAGGGATGGCTCAGCCTCTCCTCGGGGCACACCAGGGGCACCCCAACCACGGCTGCTCCACAAGCTGGGGTGCCCCTGCCCACAAAACCAAGCGCAGCTGTTGGATGTGACACTTGTGACCACTGGTACTTGCGGTCTGAGCCCTTGCTCCAAGTCACAGCAGGAAATCCAGAGCCCTGGGGGCAGCCCCTGCCCCAGCTGTGAAGTTCCATCTCACAGACGCGCCAGGGGATGTCACTCCCTGCTCAGGATGCAGTAAGGCATGGGAGGCACCAGGCTGGGAGGGTGTGAGGATGCTCCAGCCCCGTGGCAGCATTCCAGGGCTGGGATGGGTCACGTCCCATCATGTTCCTCCATCATTTCCCAGCATGTGCCTCACAGCAGGAGGCTCAGCACAGCAAGGGAAAATTGGGGTCATATTTCCAGGGATCACCACCCGCAGAGGCTGCATGCAAAGGCAGCCAGCCCCGAGTAAACAGGACTAAAAGGACTCATTTCCAATTCCCTTTGCCTGCACGGTAAAACTGTTCCTCCTGATGTCACCTTGTCAAAGCCAACATTCATTTTCATGTCCTAAGAGCACCCAACACATCGAGTTTTTCAGTTTGCAGTTCACAGGCAAATGTGTGGAGGAAAAGCTGAAGTGAATCTGTGTATTTTAAATATCTTAGTTATTCGAGCTAAATATTTTATACAGCTTGTTCCCTTCTAATAGGAACTTCCGTATGCAAGAAATTTGCATGCACCAAAAATAAACATTTTTGGGTTATATCCACAACTTGTGTGATAATTCCAAATAGCGAACACTAAAGCACTTGCTCTGAGGGTTCTGATGCAGAGGTGGAAGAGGAGGAATTTTGTCTCTCCTGCCTGCAAGAGAAACTCTTAAGAGTTTATCTGGAAGGAAATTAAATTAGCCAGATAATAGGGCAGAGCAGCGAAGGAAAAGCAAGGTGCTGCTTTCAGACAGCATCCGATGGCTGAAAGAGAAATTGAAGCAGTGTCAAAGGCAGTCCCACAAGTCAGAGGGTTCGTACAGACAACACCCAGCAGAGATTCCCCATCTGCTGGGAAAAGAGCTGCCCTGGCTTTCTGCGGCAGGAACAGAGACAACAGAGCTGCCTGGAGCAGGAATTGCCTGGAATCACTTGGGAGCTGCTCAGCCAAGAAAAGAACGGTGCCGGCACTGGCTTAGGTCAACAAAGGATTAAAGGTGTTTGGAGTTGGTGCCTCCCTGGAACTGACTTCTAAATGTCACTGTCCTCGAAGTAGACAGGCGGCAGAGCTAAGGCTGCGCCAGGAAAACCTTCATCCTGCAAGGACAGGAATGCCTGAAGTGAGGTCTGTGCACCTGCGGCACTGAGCAGGAGGAGTTCTGTCCCTTTTGGGTCCGCCTGCTCTTGTTCAGTGCTCCTGCCCCTGGAGACTGCCCTGCAATCTGCTGTCCCTGCGCGGGACCCCCGGGGCGGGCAGCCCGGGGCCGGGCCGGGCTGTGATCCCTGCGCAGGGCATGGGCAGCAGCAGCCCCCGTTCACAGAGGCCGTGACAGCAGAGGGACAGAGGCAGCTGCACGTCCCTCTCCTGCTTTCTCCCCCATGCCCGTTAAGGGCCCGAGGTGACGGGCCGAGGAGTTTGAAGCGGATGAAGTTTCCCCCGGGATGCCAGGCTGGGCTGTTACCAGTGCAGGTCTGCCCACGACAGGAGAGTCCCGAGCCCCAGCACGTCCCTGCCGCCGGGCCGCCAAAGGCTCTTCAGGGGCTCACAAACCTCAGTCACAGCAGGGCCTGGCTGTATTTCAGGCACAGCCAGAAGGGAATAGCTCCAGAAATCCCATTATCAATCCTCAGAACTGTCTGCCATCTCTCGCTTGGCATTCCTGTTTGTTATAATAGCTCTAAAATAAGTTACACATCACTAAAAGAGACAAACACAAAGTGCAGCAGAAGTAATGTGCATCCCCAACTTCTATTATTAAAATAATGGCTTTTCCCTCTCTCTTGGGCTGAGCACTTGGCTTTTTCGAGCTAGAAATAATTCTTCATCTGTCACTTCTTCCAAAAAACAAAAAAAAAAAGCAAAGGAAAAAAGAGAAAGCCTTCATTTCCTTGCTCCCCCTCGCCTCTGCACTGCTAAATTGACTGACACACAATCTTGGCATTTTAGGGTATTCAGAGCCAGACTTCAGCTGCTGTTGTAAATCATATTTCTCCACACTTACTGCATTTTATTCATTTTATACATGACCAGAGATTAGAGTTCAAATGAAACAGATTTTGCTATCCTTCTTATATTCCAAACGTCACCAGTCTAAAAATCTTTAATTTTACTCACTTCAACTATTGAATAATTCAATATAAGAGAAGAAAAAAACCAACCCTGCAATCCTCAGTTTGGGATTTGGAGGAAAATAAAGCCAGACCCCAGGGCTGTGTCCGTGCAGGCTGGTGTGCACTGCCCAGTGCTGGGAGGTGGCAGTGGGATGGACAGGGCCACACGATGTCCCCAGGGCCACCTCCCACTAGACTAGGTTGCTCCAAGCCCTGCAATCACCAATATCTACAAATACCCGAATCACCATCTCCTATCCTCACTTTTAAGAGAGAAGCTGTGGCAGAGTTCCAGAGCATTCCATCAGACCAACCGCGGCCATCCAGTGGGAAGCCAGCACAGCAGAAAGTCATGAGGAGGCCCTGAACTTCCCAGAAAATTTCCCAGGATCAAATATTGCTCGTAAGGATGGGGCCAGCCTTCCCAGACACACTTCTTCCTTACCAAACAGCTGCTAAGTGAACACAAGGCAAAGCTCTCTCACAATTGCTCTTAAATTATTAAAGTATTCTAGAACAGAAAATAAACTCAGGTCAAAGATTTTAAGACACTTCCATTTGCATGAGATGGAGGAACGAGCAAGAGGAGTCTCAGTGGAAGGTACTGATTATAAACAGGCAGGGCAAGGTGAGGTGTGCATAAGTAAACACACGGATGGGCACGGAAATGGGAACTAAAGCCACGATGGCCAGCTGCAGGGTATTCACTTCTGGAGCATTTCTTTCAGGCACACACTCCTTCTGTCCCCCCTTCCCCTGCTCCCGCAGACTCCACCTGGCTGTCTGGGAAGGAGGCCTCCATCCAGCCCTGCCACGTGGGCTCTGAATCCCAGGGTCACCGAGGCTGGAAAAGGCCTCCAAGATCACGGAGCCCAGCCTCTGGCTGACCCCCACCCTGTCACCCAGCCCAGGGCACCGAGTGCCACGTCCAGGGATGGGGACTCCAGCACGGCCCTTAATGCTGAGGGAGCCCACTGCAATTCCTGCCCAGTGTATTCCCAGCTCAACCGGTGCGCACACCCTCAAACCAATCCCAAACACCCCCTGCCCACCCAGCACACCCAAGCAGGGACCAGTGGCCCCAGCCCTGCCGGGGGTCACCTGCTTCCCCCATCGCTGGGGCCCTGCTACAAATCCCTAAAATCAGCTGGAATCTTCCAGTGTCAGTGAAGTCTGACCCAGGCCTAGACTGAGAATGTACTTCATACATTTGCATACAAAGTGAGATCTAATTCTGCGCGGAGACCTGCAGGGGAGTTTAAAGTGCAAGCTGGTGTCAGTGAAGGAGAGGGAAAGGAAAAGGATAATCCAACACTTATTACTTCTCTTTAAAGACCTTCAGAGTACAACACTGGCAATAAAAAGCACTGACAAATAGACATATATGAAGCAAGCCAGTTTTTCACTGACTTTTGACATTATAATGTAATTGTTATTTAAACCAGAGCATTTACATATTGCTTTGGCTACTTGGAAACAAACTGGGTATGGCTGGACCTGTCCCTCGTCACCCCAGTGCTGGGAACAGAGCCAGGGTGAGCACGCAGGGGGAGCGTGTCTGGGGACTAAAGGCTGCATGTGAGGACCCAGAGCAGTCAGCAATTCCAGTCACCTGAACTGGGCTATTTACTCATTTATTCATCTATTTATTAGCATGTTCAGAGTAGCTCTGGCTGCCCCATCCCTGGAAGTGTCCAAGGCCAGGCTGGACGGGGCTTGGGGCACCCTGGGATAGTGAAAGGTGTCCCTGCCCAGCGCAGGGGTGGCACTGGGTGGGCTTTAAGGTCCCTTCCAACTCAAACCATTCTGTGAAAATTATTTCATCTTCTAAAGGGTGAAAATGTACAGGGAGTGTGGTAGAGCTTAAAAGAATGGAAGATTCATAGATAAGGCAGCAAAGCTTTTGTTCTTGACCAGCCATCATCAGGAGTTTAACCCCAGCACAAGGAAAATAATTCCTTGTATTAAAGAAAAAAAAAATTAAACCTCAAAACAATCAAAACCCAGGATTGCAGACGTGGGGGCAGCAGACCAAGCCCCACACAGGCCGGACCCACACACGGCTGCTGACAGCAGCTCAAATGCCCCTGCAGAACCACGAACCCAAAAGTTCACTCCCAGCTGCATCCCTTGGATTCTGCCGGCAAACAGCAGCTCCCCCCTTCCTGCACAGCCCCTTCTGATGGGTGAGCACAGCGCGGTTTGTGAGCCCCTTCCACCGCAGCCCCTCTCCCCTGCCCATTCCCGTCACCCTTCCCACACCCAGCGCTGCCCTGCTCCGAACAGGCTCCCCGGACCCCGCACCCCCCTCAGCTCCCCCATCCCGCGGGACACAGCCGGCGGCAGGGACACACCGGGAACACAGAAACGCCCGGGATTATTTCGGAGCAGCCCTTCCCGTGTTGCGGGGGGCACCAGGACGTGTTAATTTTCTCTGTTATTCCTTCGGAGCCGTGCAAGTCTGAATTTAATTAACTCAGTGACTCGAGCCAGCCAATTCGCCTTGCTACCGATGGATCACAATTAGAACACGCCGTTGCCATGGCAACTGCCCAGCGCATCCCAATTCCTGCCCCGCCGGGGTCCCGCATCCCTCGGGTTCTGTGACTCGCAGATGGGTGCTGATTGTTATGCTGAACTGGGAATGGGTAATCCCACAATATAAGATGATTTAGGTGCTCATTTAAATGAGATTTAATTACAAAAAGTCTATCATTTTAGAACCTGCCAAATTCCAGTGGTTCCACGATCCCCCGTTTCTTTTGGAGGCACCCGTGTGCATCAATGCTAATCCAGAGCATCAGGGAAGAGCTTCGCTCTTAATTATCAAACACTGCCTTTTTTGTTGTACGAATAACCCAAATCTCCATCTCAAATGAGGTGCTGCAGTGACAATTCTCAGCAATATCCAACCCGTTTTCCAGCACGGGTCTAACGAAGTGATCCCATGTCCTGCATCATCCCACCACAGCTCTCAGTTCCTCACCAGCAGCTCCAAGTTAACTCTGGAATTACCTCCCACACGTCAGTCATACCTCAGAGATAACACTGCAATTCACTCTGAATTATTCAGAGCTCCTTATCGGCAGTTTCATTTGGGGTACTCAAACTGAAAGCAATCAGGAATATTACAGGGGGAGAAAAACCCCGAGTTTTAAACCAAAATCAGTTCACATGTTGACCTCATCCACGGCCTGACAAAAGCACACGACCCACAGACCCCACTCTGCACCTGTAACTTATTCAATATGCTTTAACAGGATAAAACCCCAGAGCCTGTTTATTGCTGCCCTCAGAGCTGCACATCAGCTGCTCTGAAATTGGAGTTTTCTGCTGCCCCCCGCTACACAGAAAGGACGAGATGTGGAGCAGCTCGGGGCTCCCCTATCCCCGCATGAGGAAGCCACAGGAAGCTCGCGAACACAAAGCCGAATTTGTGACAAACTCTACCTCCTGTCAGCGCCGGCCCGGGGACGGGGAGCACCCAGAGGAGCAGCTGTGCTGTGTGACGGCAGCGGATGCAGCCAGCGCTGCTCCCAAGCGGGAGTGACTCCAGTCAACGTTGTCTTAGGCAGCATCTCCCCGAGCCGGGGCCACAGGCTGGGCTCGGCCAGCCCCGAGCTCCGCAGACACCGCCGGGGCACTCGGCCCGAGGAGGGGCTGGGTTCTGCCCAGGAAATCCTTGCTCGGGCCCAAGGCAGGCTAAAGCCAGGGCCAGGGCTCAGGGCAGCCGTTACCAACAGGCAGATTTAGAGGCCCTGACCTTCCTTTCTTATCTTCAGTCATTATCAGATTTCATCTTCCAGTCAATAAAGCCTGCTAAAACAACATTGATTTTGAAGTTCTGGAGAATCAAATCACTTGACTTCCTTGGTCCTCCAATTAAGGCACCAGAATAAATCTTAACTACTCCCTAATACCAGTCTTCACAAGACTTTTTTCAGCTGTAATCACGTTTAAGCACCTTGGCTAAACTAATTGATTTCCACTGCTTTTACTGACCATCACCTAACAGTTCTGTGCTGAACTTTCCACGCACCTCCTCCTCAACTCACTGGTGAAATACTGCTGCTAGTTCAGTTGTTAAGCAGGATCTGTTCCACTACTAAAAAGAGCTATCTTGTCTCCAAATTATATTTAATTATCTCCATTAAACATTACAGGCTGCTCTGATGCTGGAAATGTAAATCAGAGGGAACAAGAGGAAGATGATAGCATATTGTTCATCACATGTTTTGTCCTCCTACTCCCTCTGCACTCTCTTAAATAAGTGTCTCTAGAGGTAAGGCCAACGCACATCTTGTGAACACTCGAGTTATTCAATTTACAATACACACATTATTTTACACTGGTGAAACCATGAGACTCGAGGGCACGGGCAGGGTTAAACCTCAGCTTTCCCTGCTGTGGCAGACGCAGTTAAGGGCTGAATGGATGCTGTTTAATGAGCAGTTAACAGTGCAAGAAAAGCTGTTACTGCTGAGTGAGCAGCCCCTTCTCTGTACCCAGTCTCACCTCATTCCCCACCTGGGTTTGGTCACCCACAGACACCTGAGCCATCCAGAGGCCAAATGCCAACACAGACTGAATCATCTCTCGGTGAAACCCTGACATCATTAGTGGGCAGGTGCTAAAGCTGAAAAGCCCTTCCGAGAGGTCTGGCAATTACCGAGGTCAGCAGGGCCCTGCTGCCCACTGGGCTGAGCCGGCAGCAGGAACGCGGCTGGGAAGCACCCAGGTAGGGCAGCTGTCGGCTGAAACCCGCGCTGGGTGCACGTCCAGGTGCTGCCCAGCCCCTGCCGGCCCCACCGCTCCGTTCGGGGATGGAAACCACACATCTTTTATTTGCTGCTGCGGAGACAACGCAGAGCCGGGCACCTCACCAGCAGCAGAGTTAAACATGGAAACGATGCCAAACCACCGAATTCCTGAAGGAAAAGGCCCTCCTTGGTTTTCTTTCACACCAGCCACGGCAAGCGCAGCAGTGCCCCACCGAGACCCCTTCTCTACTGGGGAAACCCAGTAAAAACACAGCCTTGCTCTGACCTCTTCCCCAGGTTCCCTGTTCTCTTCCCATCTGCCTCCTCTCCCCTTTATCAGAGCAGCTCCTCTCGTGGCACTCACGCACTGAACTTCCCTTTGGGAGCCTTTTCACTGGTCACAAGGCATCGATCCCCTGACAGCAGCCCCCAGCCCCTGTGTGCTGTGCCAACACCACCACAGGTCTCTGCAGCTGCCGGGGGCACAGGGCCCCGGCTGGCACCCGAGGACAGGGAGCCCTCCTCCCTCCCCAGCCAGGTCAAACGGTGTGGGGTGACCTGCAGGGACCCCAGGACACGTCCCCGGTGGCCGTGGCCCTGCCCCAGCACTGACACCCCCGGGGTTCTGGCACAGCACGATGGGTGCAGCACCCCCAGCTCTGCAGGGAAGGATCCTCACCGCTGCTCTTCTCAATTCTCTTGGATGAAAAAAACACAGATTTGAAAAAGCTGTTATTTCAAAATGCAGAAATATAAACATGCCCCAAATCACTTTTGACATGGTACAGTTGGGACGCAAATTTTTTGCTTCAGTCTACAAGAATTCATTGTTGTTTCTCTTTAACCTTCTGCTAAGCTTATGCCTCAAAGACAAAACACGAGGCAATTTCTATGACTGAGTATGATGGTTTCTGCTTTTATTATTATTACATGCCTGCTTAAACCATTTAAAACAACAAATGAATCCTTCAAGTCAGTACTTTTGTGTCCATCTCTTACCTATAGGGAAACCTACTTTTTGCTTTGCATTAAATTGGCCTTGCTGGACTGGAAATGCTCTTTGCAGAGCAGCTCTGGGATAGTGGAAGGTGTCCCTGCCCATGGCAGGGGGTGGGACTGGATCAAACCACTCCGTGATTCTATGAATGGCTGACTCCAAAGCTGGATGTGCTTTGGAGCAGGATGGTGCCATGGCACTGCCCGTGGGAAGTCACTGTCACACCCATCCCACAAGCTCCCTCCAAGCAAAACTTCACCTGACCCCTCCTGCTTCTCTCCTGGCAGTTTCCTTTGCTCCTCCCATTTCGTTCCTGTTTATTCTAAAACAAACAGAAGAAAATCTCCACTCCAGCTGCGGGCCCAGAGGACAGGGGATGAAGGATGCTCCTCCTGCACCAGGCCGCTTCATCTGGGGCCCTTTGCAGGCCGCTTTCATAACCCGCTCCCAGGCGAAGACAGAAGTGCCTGAGGACCAACGCTTTGTGCTGAAAGCCTTGATCAAACCAAACCCTGACTCCAGCACCCAAGTTCAGCAAGAAAATTGAGCAACACCTGCATAACTCACATTGTATTGAATAAACCCTTCATGGGTTAGCTTTTGTTCCTGGGTGAGCTGAGATCAGCAGCCATTCCTTCTGACTCCAAATACCATTATTACGTGTCTGCAGTCCCCGGGGGGCTCAGAGCCTGGCTGTGCTCTGCTCTCACAAACGTGTCTCCAGCTCCCAGCGCCACGAGCTGCAGGGGTGCTCTGGGAAGGTGATTAACTCTGCTTCAAGCAAAGCAGCACAAACGGGAACTGAGGCTTTCTGCAGCCAAATTCACACCGAACTCTATCCCCCAGACCCCGCACAGGACAGTCCTACAGAGACTGGCACAGAGAATGGCCTTCCAGTGCCACCCAGGATATCCCACCTGAATCCCTGAAATGGGCCTCTCCTCAAAAATGCACACTGGAAGAGAATCAGGGTTGCAGGAATGTATCAGTTCCTCTGGGAAACCACATCATCTCTGACGTATTTATCTTAAACCTTGCATACACAGGACATCCAAAATATTCATTAAAACCACAGAATCACCTTGAAAGTCATCAAGTCTAATCATCATCCCAGCACCACCACCACGTTCACCTCTAAAGCACGTCCTCAAGTGCCACATTCACACTTGTTCGGAACACTCCCGAGGATGGTTTCGTGATTCCTGTGAAAATACACGATCACAAATGGAAGCTACCTGCACAGACATTCAAACAGCCTTACCCTGCCCTGTCTGGAGCAAATCACTTTATGATGAGTTCCTAATGAACTGACTTTGAGGCGCTGTTCGGTAATGGCGCAGTCACCCCCTGCTCCTACACGCAGCTGCCTGGGGCCCAGCCCTGCTCAGCGCTAAGCCCAAAGCAGGGCTTTGCAAGGCTGAGATTGTCCCTTTGCTGCCTCAGGAGCAGCAACCCGGCAGAGCCCCCCAGCCCCGCGGCGGGGGGGATGCAGGAGCTCTGCTGGGGAGAAGATGCTGTCAGCTGCAGTGAGTTTGACACTCAGAGGTATCGCAGCGCAAGCACAGAGAAAAGTTTCATCAACACAGCAATTACTGCTCTGGACTCCACGCAGCCGCAATTATTTCCCGGCGAGGGGCTGTCAGTTTGTGCTGCAGACAAAAACTGCTGATAGGGCTGCCAGGGGCCCGTGCAGAGGTGGCTTTTCAGATGTAAAACCCCCCTGGCAATTCTACATTTTCTAAAAACAATAAAGAGGAACAAAAAAAGTACATGTCAACACTATGCATTAAACACCTACACGTTTTTTCCTTGAAAAATTGTGTTGCTTTTTAGCCAGAGGCAGTTTAGTATGCACTAGAAATTCCAGGGGAAAAAAGATACCTTTCTTTCCCCACTTTTCCTTTTGTGGAATCAGCTCAGTGCCTGTGTGTGTGCACAGGACAGGGGCAGCTGTGGCCTGCACAGAGGTGGTGGCCCTGAGGGCTATGGGCAAGTGCCTCTGCCACAGCTGGGCTCACAGGCGAAAAAGCACCAAAAATATTCCTAAATCTGCTGTTCCAGTAAACTGGAGATTGTCCAGACTGGGGGTTAACTGGTCCAAATGGAAATACAGAAGGCGGAGGAGGAGGAGCTGTTCCAGCTCCTGGTGCTGCACCAGTGCCACGGAGGGAGAGTCAGGTTGGACATCAGGGACAGGTTCTTCCCCCAGAGGGTGCTGGGCACTGACCAGATCCCCTGGGAATGGGCACGGCCCCAAGGCTGCCAGAGCTCCAGGAGCATTTGGACAACGCTCCCAGGGATGCACAGGGTGGGATTGTTGGGGGGTCTGGGAAGGGCCAGGGGCTGGACTGGGTGATCCCTGTGGGTCCCTTCCACCTCAAGATGTTCTGGGATTCTGTGATTTTCACCTCTATAATGCCCTCTCCTTTTTGGGTTCCATTTATTTTCCCATCTTCCAAGTAATTTTTTCTGTCTCCTCAGCACAGCTGGGAATGGAAAAGGCTGGAATTATCACAGCAAAGAGATCCCCCACATCAGACATCAAAGCAGCCACTCAGAGGCTTCAAAGGGTCCCTGGGTGACAGAGCCACCGTGGGGACATGAACCAAGCCACTTCTGCTCAAATGGGCCCCTGTCCCCTGGGGCACAGACACAAACTCAGTGCAGCATTACTGCTCCATTGTGCAGGGGCCTGCTCCAATAATTGAAACTTTCACCAAATGAATTGATTGTTAATTATCTTTTAGCTCTCCCCTCTGCCTGCCTGTCAGGAATTGCCGTGTGAGCAGAACTGTGCTGCTTCCACCTGCCTCTGCTGGTGGCTGGTTGGGATGAGCCCCCCCTCTCAGGTAATTATGTGGAACACGATTGTGGCCTTGGGCTCTGCCTGCTCAGTGTTTGCAATTAGATTTTACTACAAAAGTACATATTAACATTAAAGGAGCATTACAATGCAGCAAATGTGATAAACCAGATCAACGTTACGTGTACCTTCTGCTTCTGTTCTTTCAAGAATCATAATCACCATTAATTTATGGTCTTCTGAGGAGGATCCAATTACTCCAATCAGCCCTTATTTCACTCAGAGTGTGCACGTGTTCCCTGCCTTGACAAGAGAGACAACACAGACCTGCATTTCAGGGGTCCTGCAGCCTCCCCCTCACCTGGCTCTGCGTGGCTCTGGACACGGTCACCCCCCACAGCCTGGCCAAATCCGGCGTGAATTCCTTCTGCCCGGTTGGGATTGCCCAGTCTTCCCCTCAGGCACATCCTGCACAACCACAACCCAAACCAAAGCCAGCCACAGCCCAGGGCTGTGTTCCCTCTCGCTCTCCCGGATCCCGGAGCTGGGCAGTGTCCCCAGTCCAGCCACTGTCCCCAGGCCAGCCAGTGTCCCCAGTCCAGCCACTGTCCCCAGTCCACCCAGTGTCCCCAGCCCAGCCCGTGTCCCCAGCCCCAGGACAGCCACGCTGCAGCTCTGCAGGAGCAGGCACAGCCCCAGGCACAGCCCCCCGTGTCCCCAGGGCCAGCAGCCAACCCTCACCAGCCCCAGGCAGGACCAGGGCCCCCCAGGATCCATCTCAGCCCCTGTTCACACCAACCACCCCACCCTGTTTGCCTTTGCCCCCTGTGAGCCCCAGGCCCTCCCTGTCACGTCAAACAGAAACGCTGAGTTGCTATTTCAGGGTTCAATCAGAAACACTGAGTTCCTATTTCAGGGTTCAATCATTAGCAGCAGTGACACCTGAAAAGCCTTTTAATTTGTCTGCTTTCTGACTGCTAACAGCATCCCTTTGCATTTGGAAGACCAAATGAATGAAGAAGGCAGTAAAAGAAATCTCACTGAGAACTTTCCTGAGAAGCTGTGCTTAAAATTTTTGATTAGTTCTACAGAAATTAGAATTGAAACTCTATAGACACTGAAAGGTTTTCACAAGGGTTTTTATACACTTTTCAGTTGTGTTGTTATATAACCTGATAAAAACCTAGGCACCAGGATCATTTCTGTAATAAAGGTTATCAGCCTTCCAAAAATTCCACTGATTATTTCACTTCTCAATTTCAAAGAACACCTAATTTCTCCTCAATTAAAATGCAGAACTCCAGTACTCCACAAAAGTGGATTTTATTGAATACTCTGTGCTTGGAGGCTCTCCAGACCCCATGGCTCCAGCCTGGAGGGTCTGAGCTGAAATGAGGTGAAGCTGCTCTTCAGTTCAAGCTTGACCCAGGACAACTCTAATGTCAGGTCCTTGAATTCTCAGGGATACAACTGAAGCTGGATAAAATCAGGAATTTCAGCATCTGAACATGCAGATCCCAATGATAATGGAGTGATGGGTGAAGTGCAAGTGCAGCAATGAGAGAAACTGCAGTTATTAGAATCCTTCTTTAAACAAAAGCTGCAATCCCCGATGTCCATGTGGGAGCCCCAAATCATGGCAGATTCAGTCACATTCCCCTGAGCCTCAAGGCCTGATTTTCTCCACCATCCAACAGTGTAAAACTCCAACAAATGTTGCATTAAATTCCTCATAACTCCCAAATCCACATATGTAGAGTTGCTATGGCAACTGTCAGCTCAAGCCTTCCCAAGGGAGAAAATAAAAGTGTGTCCTACCTGGCTAATTGGTATTTGTGTTACAGAGAATTGAAGGGTAACTCAGTTTCACCAAAAAATAGAACATAGACTGAAGTGCTCCTCTGCTAATGTGACATTATTTAATCTGAGCAAGAATCCACTTTGCATGTGCCTTCAAATTATAGTATTTATGGAACATTCAACACAATAAGTAAAAATGTTGCTGCTAAATATGCCTGACTTCCCCTGCTTATTGATTTGAATAAAAGGGGCACGAAAAAAAATAGAGAAACAAGAAGGAAGGTGGAAGAGCTGATGGGATTAGGGATTTCAGATTTCATAGTGATTGTATTACAAAACCCCACAAAACTCCCCAAAAATCCCAATATTTTACAACCAAAAGTTCATGCAAAAATAAGCTGATGGAAGGTGATGGCTCTGGTCAACTGTTCCCCATTTCTCATCATTCCAGGAAGAATAAAGCTCCCAAGCAGGACAATCACATTGGCTGAACAACAGTCATCCCTCACTCAGAGTCACTTGAAAAAAGTCCTGAAAATCATTCAAGGAAAAACCCCCTCAGAGGATATACTCAGGAGCATGCTGGCAGTTTGTCCTGGCTTGTAAACACATCCAGAATTGTATTATTTTAATCTCAGCACAATTACTAAATAAAAGCAATGACAGCCACGAGGCAGCGGAACCTCAGTGAAACACAAAACACAGCAATGACATATCTCCCCATATCAGGCCAACGACATAATTTGAGAAAATGAGATCTTAGGGGAATATTCAATGTACACAAGTACGTCTGGAGTAGCTGAAGAGCACAGACACAGCCTGCAGCCCTGTGGGACAACGATCCCTTTCCACCTGATGGTTACAGCTCTGGCAAGTTCCCAAACTGCTGCTTCTGCAGGAGCTGGGGAGCAGAGGAAGCCATCCATCCATCCATCCGTCCATCCATCCATCCGTCCATCCATCCATCCGTCCATCCATCCATCCGTCCATCCATCCATCCGTCCATCCATCCATCCGTCCATCCATCCATCCGTCCATCCATCCATCCGTCCATCCATCCATCCGTCCATCCATCCATCCGTCCATCCATCCATCCGTCCATCCATCCATCCGTCCATCCATCCATCCGTCCATCCATCCATCCGTCCATCCATCCATCCGTCCATCCATCCATCCGTCCATCCATCCATCCGTCCATCCATCCATCCGTCCATCCATCCATCCGTCCATCCATCCATCCGTCCATCCATCCATCCGTCCATCCATCCATCCATCCCCCCCTCCGTCCCCGGGAGCAGCAGTGCCAGCCAGGTCCTGGGCAGTCACACTCCCTGCTGGGCAGCTTTGCCAGGACAGGGATTCTCTTTCCAGAGCGACACCCTGGGACTCAGGAGATGTGGCTGAAGGAAGTGTGTGTGTAACGGTGCACGGAGATCCTGAACGGCCCAGGAGGAGGAAGGAGCTGGTGAGCTCACGGCCCTTCACCGTCGGGGCTGAACAGGGGCAGAGGAGGGGGGGAGGCAGGGACAGGAAACCCCCCCACCCAACCAAGGCCACTGAACACAATCCCACTGGGAATTCCTCCTGCCCTGCTGACCTCTGTGCCCCACAACACACCCAAACCCCACATTCCCAGCCTCCTACCACATCCTTCCTGTGCCATTAAAAGGAGATTATTCCCCAAACTGTTCTTAAAACTCAGGATGTGCATTTTATCCCAGGTACCTTTCCAGGAGGTTCTCCTGCCAGTGAGGAGTGGGAGGAAGCACTGGAAAGGCAACTGGTTCACTGGCTGAGGATGCTCCACAGGGATCAGGAAAACACAACCCCCAAACCTGGACAACGCCCCGGCGTGGAACAAGAGCTCTGGGAGCACCCACCACAGCCAAGGCAACTCAGAGAGGGGCGAAATGTGGGAAGGACGACCACATTCCACATCCACTGGGATTTGCTGTGCTGCACTACCAAACTAAGCCCGTAAATCACAACTGACCTACAAACCACAACCACCCACGCGTTCTCGCCATATTTTGATAGTGGACAAAGAAACAGGTTGAGTAAACTCAGGCTGCAAAAAGGTCTGAAATCTGCTTTTACCACGTGCCACCTCCCTGCACCTCATGTTTTATCTCCATCCTGGAGAAACTTGGATTTCTGGCCTTCCTCACACCACCCTGCCTCCCTCCACCTGCTGCAAATGCTACTGCTTGAATTATTCACCTTTTATGAATTACCTGCAGCACATTTCTAGGTTTTTTTGTTGTTGCTGGAGGTGTTATTCTCTACCCTGAACAAGGCAGGTGTTTTCAACATGCTTTCTACCAAACAACATTATGCTTGTATTTATCGATAAAATAAAATAAATCCATACAATGAAACACACAGTGTTATATATAACACCATTCCTCAGCTTAAAAGATTGTGCTGCATGAGATTTTTCAGCAGGTGCAATTTCCATTTCAGCACAGACGTGTGTGGCTAAGCCAAGGCACAATATTTTCCAGAGGAAATATCTGACAGGAAATCTCTAGCAGCACCAAAAAGTGCAATCCCTGCACCCCCACTCCCAAAAGTGTGACAGAGAGAAAGCAGAGCAGCAAAGGCAGTGCAGGTGCAGCTCTGTGCAGGGCAGGAGGGGAAAGCCCAGGAGCAAAGGCACTGGGGCAGCACTGGGACAGCACTGGGGCAGCACTGGGGGTGGCACCGTGCCCTGGTCCAGCAGCCCAGCTCGGCCAGGGCTGACCGGGAGCTGGACAGGCCTGCAGGGACACAGGGACAGACACAGGGACTGTGCCTGAGGCCAGCCACGGGCACGGCACAGGGAGGCTCACAGCAGTGCCCTGCTGGCCAAGACAGCGCAGCTTTCAGTGCAGGAACGGGCACGAGCCCCAGCAGCTCAGAGCAGCCGCTGCTGTCCCTGCCCCCAGTGTGCCCCGTGTCCCCAGTGTCCCTGGTGTCCCCAGTGTCCCCACTGTCCCCGGTGTCCCCAGTGTGCCCAGTGTCCCCAGTGTCTCCAGGCTGGGGCGCAGCACAGAGGGGCTGCTTCCCCTGCCCCGTGCCCTCCTCTGTGCTCTGTGTGAAATCAAGTTAATCACCATCTCTTGTGCTGTCCTACCAATCCAATTGTTCCCAAGCCCAGGGAAATTCAGGAGTACATGGAAACCTCCAGCTTTTGCTGCTGAACAACTCTGCGTGCTGGCAGCAGTCTTTGAAATTCTTTGTGGTTTAGTATCACCTGGTTAAATCTCTGCACACAACAACTCCAAGCTCTTCACCTCGGCCACCTGCAGGCCCCATTCCCACCCAGGGAGCCCCAGAGCTGCCCCACACTCCCTGTGACAGAGCCAGGTCACAAACAGAGCCCACTGCGGTCAGAGCTGCTTCTGCTGTTCCTTATCTCCCCCTCAACAGGGACAGCAGAGGCGTTTGAAGCGTTTGTAAGCCTTGGCAGGTCTCCTTTCCAGTGGAAATTAATTCCCTTTAGGGACGCAATGGCTCTGGAAAGCCCAGTGCAGAGGAGAGAGGATACAGGGAAACCTCCCCATAACCTCTGCTCCTACTGGGCAATCCTGGGTGATCCCCTCTTCACCACCAAACTTCCTGCTGGGTGATCCCCTCTCCCACTGAGGGCCAGAACTGAGCTCAAAGCAGCTGCAAATCCCTACAGCCAACTCCCTGAACTGGAAAGAACAAAGCTCTGGAGCAGCACCTTCCCAGGAGGAGCCCTGGGGCCACAGCCCAGCCCTGTCCCGGTGACACCGTTGTGCTCCTGCACCTTGCACAGCCCCGAAGTTCAACAACTGCCTGTGTGGGAATTACAGCTCTGCCTCCAAGGGAGACGTGCCAGCTGGGAGCTGACATTTGCTCACCCAAGAAAAAGACACAATAATTCCATCCACAGCACTGAGCCTGCCCGGGTTTTGTGTTTGGGAACAAATGTAAAATGAAGATAGAGGTGAAAAAGGGAACAAGAACGCAAGCTGCTTCCTGCACAGGAAAGTGTGGGTTCAGGAATTAGGGATAACAGCATGCTACTACATCCATGTAAGGTCAGGGGGAGCATTTGAGGCGGGTGAGTGATGCCTGGATTCAGGAGCACACCACAGATAAGGATGTGGCAGCAGTTTCCTCCGGGCTGGGGAAGTGGATGGGTCAGGGCTGGGGTGGGGGGGTAAAACAGACTGACAGCAGTTCAGGACAGACCAGTATTGCCATTTTTCCCTAAATATTGGGCTTGGAGGTATTTGCCAAATCCCTCTGAAATGACAGCTATTCTCCAGAGAGAAGTAAAAGTGAATCTCCATCACTGAGCATCAGCTGGAGCCACTGGGCTCAGCCAGGGGAGCCCAGGCCAGACTGCTCACACCGTGGTGTAGCTGTGCCCCGGGGCTGTTGTGTGAGCACAGCACTCATCACACTCTGCACTGCCCTCAGGGCTCAGCTCCAGAGGCACAGGAGTCTGCTGGAGTGTTTTCTGACACTTTTCTTGCTTACACCTTGTATTCAAAATGATTTAGTGAGGAGACGCCTCTTCCTGGGTAACATGACAGCTAATTCCCACTTATCCTACTGAAAAGATACAATTGAAATAGACGCAACAATAAAACTAATGGCTAATGTGATTGCTATTGATCATTTGCCCGTTTGTCCAATGAATGGCCCAGGAGCTAAACGGGGAAGGAAAACAGTGCCATAGATTGTCTGTGTGTCAGGAATGAGCTGACTGGAGAGCTCAGCTGGAAATCCACGTCAAGCTGAACATCAGCACGTCCTCATAACCACAGTGAATCCTGACATCTCTGTGTACTTCCACCTACCTTTTCTGCTGACTGGGCAGTGCCAAAAAATATTGGAATGAAGGCAAGCCATACTATACAGGTAGTGTACATAGTGAATCCAATGGGTTTGGCTTCATTAAAATTCTCTGGGACCCCCCGAGTCTTGATGGCATAGACAGTGCACGTCACCATGAGCAGAATGCTATAACCCAAGGAACAAATGATTTGTAGATCCGTAATGTCACATTTGAGAACTCCTCTGGCCTCATCGGGGTTCATAGTTTTCTGCTCATCATAATCTATGATGATGTTGGGTGGGTCAACCGCGAACCAAATGAAGACCCCGAGCAGCTGGACCGATATCAAGCTGGAGGTGATGGCCAGCTGCGAGGTGGGGCTGATCAGGCGCGGCGCCGTCACCGACTTCTTGCCCTGCTCGAAGATGCGGTAGATGCGGTTGGTCTTGGTCAGCAGCGCCGCGTAGCTGATGCACATCCCCAGGCCCAGGAAGATCCTGCGGAAGGAGCACACGGCCACGTCGGGCTTGGCGATCATCAGGAAGGTGATGATGTAGCACAGGAAGATGCCCGTCAGCAGGACGTAGCTGAGCTCCCGCCCCGAGGCCCGCACGATGGGGGTGTCGTTGTAGCGGATGAAGGTGGCCATGACGAAAATGGTGGCGATGATTCCCAGCATGGCCAGGAAGACAGGAATGACGGCCCAGGGCGAGTGCCACTCCAGCTTGATGATGGGGATGGAGCGGCAGCCGGTGCGGTTCTCGTTGGGCCGCTCGTTGTAGGAGCACAGCAGGCAGGTGACCTCGTCGGCCTGGTACTGGTAGCCGTCGCACAGCTCGCAGTGCCAGCAGCACGGCATCCCCTTCACCATCTTCTTCCTCTCGCCCGGCCGGCAGGGCTGGCTGCACACCGAGGGGGGCACGGCCCGCACGCCCCCGCCCCACTGCATCTCCTCCATCTGCGGGACAGGGGAGAACAGGCCCGGGGTTAGGGGGCTGCACAAACACCAGCGGCGAGCCACGGGGGCAGGGACGAGGGGGAGCCCCAGCACAGAAAACCCAAATAAACCCTACACGGGGCAGACCCCGGGGACCACGGGCCGGGACTGCGGTGCCCAACTGTGCTTACTGCCTTCATTCTCCCTTTCTACCAGCAGTTAATTCACATGGAACGACACACAGCAGCACGTAAACCTGCTGTTTCACGAACATTAGCAAGAACGCTGCAATGCTCCAGGGAAGGCAGGACTTACATTTGCAAAGCTGCTTCCCACCAGCCCTGGGGCTTCTTACCAAGACCAAAACAGAGATCTCCCTTCCTGGAACTGCTTCTGACCAGGTGAAGGTTGTAAATGAGATGGAAATGTGTTTTCCATGGGGCATGGGATCAGGGAGAACATGGGAAGGTCTGCCATATGAGCCAGATAAGAAATATGAAGGACAAAGAAAATGGTCATAATTGAAAAACGCAATAATTAGGTAATATTTCACTTCAAAGTCATATTCAGCTCTTGAAATACCACATGTGCTTCTGGGAATGCAAATGATAAATGATTATATTAAATATACGGGAAGTCTCACTTGCTCTGCAGTCTGGAGAATCCTGAACTCCAAGGTATGTGACAGAGCCTCTCAAGTACTGTGGGAAATTAGACTCACAAATCATTTCAAAATATGCCCGACTAAAGCCACTCACCAGCTTCCAAGCACAAGGGAGGGAGGTTTAGCATTGCAGCCCCAATGAAACAGCCCAGACTGGAAGCCTGGGAGTGCCCTGACAGTCCCAGCACCTCAGTGTTTGCCCAGCAGCACCCCAGTGGCTCCAACAGCTGCTCTGTGTGTGAGTCTTTTCCAAACATAAAACCTGATCCCCTGGGATAGATGTAAGTGCTATTAAAAACAAGATTTCAGCAGTTTCTCTTTAGGTCACTTAAATGCTGACAAGCTCCACTATTTTCCCTACAAGTCAGAATTCTAAGATGTATTTCTTGAATCGGCCATCTGAGTTATCCATGTAGACAGGAAAACTTGGGATTGCAAGTCTTAAACCAAAGGAATAAGTTGCGTTTCCCTAATTTAATTCAAAATAGATTCTGTATCAGCTTTATTTTATATTTGTGAAAAAACCAAACCCTGAAGTCACACACTGCTCAAACCCTGGAGTACCACGAGTCTCTCTGTGAAAGCTATAAAAAAAATCCCCTGATAACAGATATTCCAGAGGTTTGCCACTGCCTGGGAAACTTCATTAACCTTCAACATTCTGGGAAAGAGAAAAGATCCACAAACTCTTTGTTCCTACTGGCTGAGCTGGAAGGTGTGCAGCTTGCAGAAGGCAGAGGAATGCTGCTGATAAAGGGAAACACAAAGACTCATTTACTTGCACTGATGAATGGTACTTTGGTCTTCCTGGAAGTGCAAGGAGCCAGGAAATCCATTTCCATGCCCGACCCCATCACTGCTCCAACACAAAGCTGACAAGGAGCAGAGTTCCAGGGCCGTGAACGTGGAGGGGCTGAGTCCCTGTCCCTGTGTCCCTGTCACTGCCTCGCTGCAGGGGCACAGCAGCTGACGCCAGCACAGGACCCAGGGAGAGGGAGAGTGAGGGGAACCTGGGCTGAGATTTCTGACCTGTGAAACGTGGGAAAGTTTCATGGCAATTCCTAGGAAAGCAGCTGACTGACACTGCTGCTTCTCTTACTCTTCTTAAATCTCTGATCTGTGCCATTTTCAAGGCAGAGTGAGACAGGGCAACTGTGACCTACCTGAGCTTTTCTACCTCGAGAGTGAGGCATCCACCCAGCCCTGAGCCTCCATGTACTCCTGATTCTTAACCACAGCCATTCCTCGATGCCTTTTTGCAGCAGGCATTGACACCAAATGAAACCATCCCAACCCCATGGATTCTGACCCATTCTGCAGCAGTGAAGTGATTGTCACCAATTTCCCACCTGTGAATGTCTTCAGAACCACAGACTGATTAATGTGTTATCGTATCCCTGCTTCCCCCTACAGCTACAAAAGGATGAACTTCCATATTCTCCAACATATTCCATGGCATTGCTGGTACTTGGGACAGCCCAGAGGTACTTTTTATGCTGCACAGATACTGAGTGTGAAGAGATAAACAGATCAGGCAAAATTATGGGAAGTCCTTTTCCTGGCCTCCTGGGATGACACCACAAGAGCTCTATGGGTGGCCTCAGAAGGATCTGCAGCGTTCTGCTGTTTCTGGTGAGAAAATTCATGATGCAAAGTGCCTGTGGGGGAATGTCCTGGGCACCAGCACCTGCACCAGGGGCTGAGACTCTGAGTCAAACTACAGACACCTTCCGCCCTCAGAAAAGAGTGTTTCTGAAAGGAAATTTGTCCCTAGGTGCCACATCTACACTCCAAGCACTACTCCAAGGACTATCCAAAAATGCTAATTATAGTCTGCAAGGCAGGAAGCAAAACATTTCATACAGCATGAGAAACTGCTCTTGCAATTAATACAAAAACTAATACCAAAATTAATACAAAAATTGGGGGGGGGTTTATGCAGAGCCTTCCGTTTCAGACCTGCATTGAACTAGCACACAGAGGACAAGGGAATTTATTCTTCCCAAACCAACACCTCCGTGGTGTGGGGATCCCCCGGAGCCTCTCGGTTCCACTGGTGCACCACGGCTGGCCCTGCCAGCACAGCATGGAGGAGACACCCCCAAAACTGAACCAATACACAAACAACAAACAAAAAACCCCCAAAGAAAAGCAAAAGCTCCACCCCAGTCCCAGTGCCCTCCCCACCCCCCAGCAATGCAGCAACCCGTGGGGCAGAGGTTAACTCTGACTCTCTTTTCCCTGAGTTCTCCCAGGTCCCAAATGCCTCCAGCAGGAGGGACTAGATCCACTTGCAATATACATTCTCATTATGTTCACTATAGAACAAACATTAACAAGAAGTGTTCAGTCTGTCTCGTAAGGCCTAATGTAATTGTTCATTTTAATGACTAAAGTAACTCAATATCTGTGTATAATTCAAACACTGCTGCTTTGCTTCCCAGCGCCACAAACATTTCCATAACAAGCCATTTGTTCTGAACTTAATTGTTTCGTGCAATGTTTGATTAAAATAAAAATCAGTACAAAAATAATTACATTAGTGGTAATTAACCTACTCGGGGAAGAAAACAGCCACGTTCCCTGATACCACTCCCATAATGACAGTGCCATTAATTTCACGGACACACAGAACCCAAGGCGAGGACTGGCTCAGATTTATTGCACCTCCAGACTGCTCTCAGACTGCAGCTCCTAACTCAGCAGTTCAAACACTTGTGTATATTCCACTCTGCAGACAGCAATATTTGCATGACTTAGCTCTTTAGGCTCAGCTATTAATGTCTTGTAATTAGTTTTTAAATCCAGGGATTTACTGTGATAATGGTTTTAAGCTAAGAATGTGTCAATAACACATCCTCACCAGAGTCTTCTGCAAAATATCAACTGAAATCCCTACAAGAGATAACAGTGATGATAAGCCAGGCTGCCAGGGAGGATGCAGAGCTGCTCCAGTGACTGGCCCAGACTGGCAAAGGAGGTGTTTCACCTCAGACTGTAACTCCTTTTAATTGCCTGCCTGCAGGGATTGCCAGGGAAGCCTTAAGGCAGCACAGAGCCTGCGAGGTGGGGGAGGCCAAACATCCCACCAGCTGTGGCTTGTGCTGAACAAATCACTGCCCTGAGCAGAGCAGCCTGAACGCCTTTGCAGGAGAACACAGAATTCCCAGAGACCCCAAACCCTCCCTTCAAACACAATGACTGCTTCTGCAGCACCACAGGAGCTGCTGTGTCCCTTCCCCTGCCACGGTCCTACCCCAGCTCCCACGCCAGCCCGTCCCCTGGTCCCAGCACCTCCATCCCACCCAGCTCCACTCCAGAGTCACCCTCTTCCCCTGGGCACCCCCGGTGCCCATCTGACCTCGCAGCACCCTGACAGGCGGCCAAGACAGAGCTCTCTCCTACCTCTCAGTTTCTTCCCTGTTTTCCTGTTTTGAATCAAAATCCAGCTCCCTCAGAGCAGCTCCTAACCCACAGGCAGGGCAGGGGTGGGAAGCACCAACCAGCAGGGCCTCAAATCCCAGGATCACGGTGCTGTCCTGGATCCACAGCTGTTGCCAGAGCATCTCTGCTGGCACCCCTACTCCCCACAGAGCATCCCGATCCATCCCTGAGCTCTGCAGCTCAGCCCTGCCTCATGACAGCTTATTTTTCCTCCCTACTTCCAGTGTTATTCCACGGAACCCTTCATGAGATGAGCATCAGCCCGGTGCTGCCTCCTGACCCCAGAATGAGGCCCCTCACCCCTGGGGAGTGGCTCTGGGTGTCTGAGGACACTTCCAAAGAGAACTACTTCAGAGGAAAAGCAAAACCTCCTAGAATTTTCCTGCTCTGCTGCATTAATTATCTTAAATCCCTCCAAGGTGTCTTCCTTATAAACAGAAGTTAAATGTCCTCACATATACTTTGTGGTGGTTTCTCCTGCTGCTGTCTCATTTCTGCCTTCATGGCAGAGCAGCCACTGAGTCTTGCCCTTAAACACACACTGCACAGGCAAATCACAACTTCCTAGTTGAAAATGATGGGAACTCATCACTTCTCAAAGGCTCCCAGCCAAAAAATACCTGCAATTTTTCACTGTCAGCACAAATCCGAAATGTCAAAAGATGGTGACGACGCTCCCGTAACGCCAGACCCTCATCCCCCACGTGCTGATTCAGATCCTGGCTAATGAGGAGAATGCCCTGCGGATCAGTCCCACCCAGGCACTGCTCAGCTCCCATTTCTGGCTCTCATCAGTGCTGTGACAGCTCCTGGGAAGCCCTGGCGTGGGCAGGGATCCCACGGTGCCAAGCGCTGTGGAACTCGTGCGGGAAATAACTCTCCTGAAGGCTTTCGGAGGACACGGGATCAGCTCCCACATTTCCTCCTGTGTGAGGAGGAAGGGGAGAGCCTCTGGATCCCAGGAATGCTTCCAGACCCACCCCAGGCTGCATCCCAGTGCCTGTGGGGCTGACCACCAGTGCTGCACGGGGTGACTGGTGGAGGACTAAGCTGCAATGCCAGAGGTCAATCCTTGATCTGTGCCGTTCTCCAGCGAGATCTCCCTTCCCTTTGACACCCTCACTCCCTGCAGGCTGTTGGGGAGAGGCCCCTCCTGTCCCACTCCTCTCCCACCCAGGGCTCAGCTGAGCAGGACCACGGAGCCACAGCCCCACTGAGGCCCGTCCAGCCCAGTCCTGAGCCCAGCACTGCCCACCCCATGCCCTTGGTCACTCCTCACTGACCCTCCAGCCCCTTCCCCAGCTCCGTTCCCTTCCCTGGACATGCTCCAGCCCCTCCTTCTTTCCTTGCAGTGAGAGGGCCCGGGAGTGGACACAGCACTCGAGGTGCCCTCACCAGTTCACGTCCCACTGCATCACATCCTAATACATTCAGTCATGGTTGAAAACTTCCAACTAACCCCACCACTTCTGTTCCCACACTGCAGCTCCCCTTGGGTGATCTCACAGCAAGCACTTCTCAACCCTCATTCATGTTCCTCTCTCATTTCTACTCTCATTTTGTCCTTCACTGAAGATTTGTCACTGGTTTTTACAGCCCTCCCTGCTGTACCCCAGCCCTGAGTTCCTCTGAGCACTGACAGCACCTTCTGCAATGAGATCCAAGGGCTGTTTGTTCTGCATTAAAGCAAGGACATTTCCAGCACACCACTGATGGACGGAAAAATGCTTAATCCACAATTTTTGCAAAAATGCTTATTATTATCCATTTCTGTTGACACACAATGAAACTGGAAATTAATTATTTTAATGCTTTTATATCTGCCTACAGCTTTGTGTTGTCTTCTCACTAATGGAAGGGGGTGGACCATGCATCTTCAGTATTCATCCTGCATCCCCTGTATTTTTTTAATTAAAAAAGAGTATGTGCTTCCAAATGTGCATTTATAACACACAACTCTTGTCTCTTTAAATGGATAGGTTAGAGCAAAACTATCTCCTGAAAGCAGAGCTAATCCACGGCCATTTTTTATCCTGAAGTGGCTTAGAAGGAGGGAAATTCTGAATCATCACAGAATCCCAGACTGGTTTGGGTTGAAGGGGACCTTAAAGCTCATCTCATTCCTCCCCTGCCATGGGCAGGGACACCTCCCACTATCCCAGGTGGCTCCAAGCCCTGTCCAGCCTGGCCTTGGACGCTTCCAGGGATGGAGCAGCCACAGCTTCCCTGGACAACAGAGTTTTTCCTTGTACAGGATGACAAGAAAGCCCCAAACCAAGAACACAGCCCACAAACCCCAGCCCAGCCCGAGGGCAGAGCAGTGGCTCAGCAGCTGAAACCAGCTGTTCAAATCTCGTTTCTAACAAAATGCTCCACAGCTGGTAAGCTGAAGTCCTACAGAACAAGCCTGGATGACAATGGCACATCTAGAAGCAAATCCAGGAATTTGGTTTTTCTCCCGAAAACTCCTTTTTAGAGCGGCTGTTCACAGCACAGCCATGAGCTGACCTCACCTCAGGTTTGAGGAAAGAATCACCTCTTTATTTTTGTTTATCTCTCTTATGAGCTAATAACTTCTTTTTTTTCCCTGTTATTTATGATTGTGAAAAAGTTCTACTTCTGCCAAATCCAACACACAACTTCCAAAGGGGAAAGGGCCATAACGGGAGGAAACCAAACGTGTGTGTAATTTGGAGAGCATTTATCTTCGAGTGCCTGCCAGCTCAGACATGCTTGCATTTATTTATCCTGCTAATTCCCGAGCTGATTCAAGGACCAGCATTTCCTGGTCAGATGATCTGGTCCCGATTTTCCCTTCTGAAAGCCTCAGCATCAATGGCACAGTGATTTTCCCACCACGCCTGGTATGCACGGGTAACGATACAGGGCAGGGGAGGAAGACGAAAGGAATACAAAACTCAGAGGGAAACTCAGTACCCAACTCATTTAGGCCTTAATCAGATTGTTGCAGGTGATATTAATAACAGCAGTAACATGAAATTATCCTGCTCAGGTTGTATTCAGTCAATTGGGCCCCAAAAGGACTGTAGATGTGCACAGAAAATTAGGGGTGGCTCATGGCAAGACACATTCCCAGGGGAGCAACTGCCTTCCAGTGCGGGGGATTTTCTCCCCATGGGCAGGGGAAGGCATTCAGTAAAATCCCTCTTCAGGGAAAACCTTGTGGTGAGGAGAAAAGCCTGCACCACCTCTCCCAGCTGTATTTTCGGGAGGAAGACGCCCAGTGCTCCCATGCTGGTGGAGTGGCTGTATCCCACATTTACCCTCGGAGCAAGAGGAGCTGCTGGCAGCAGCACAGCTTTGGTGCACAGCTGAAGAGTTTTTCTCTCCATAGCTGGGTGAGCTTCTCCAAACACAACAAAGCACATCTGTCACTGAAGAGCCTCTTTCCGTTTTCGGATATTAAATAAAGAATATTGCACCCTCAATAACACACAAACTGACATTGTTACTCCTGCCAAAAGCAACCAAACATGTTCATTAGCCATAAAATATCCCAGCAAAGCATTTGCTCGTGAATATATTTGCTGACAAAACTACATTAGCCTCGCAAAAAGGGATTTACAAAGGGATGTGTAGGCGCAGAACCAGCACCTATTTGGAAGAACGGCTGATTTATTTTTTAACTGTTATTTCTTACATAACTCATTCTCAGAGCGTGTCTGCCTGCAGGCTCACGGGCATGGAAGGGAACAACACAAGACAAAGCAAATTCTCAAGTCAAGTCTTCTACGACATCATTTTTCTGCCATTATAGCTTTTATGAGCTCCTTACGCTCCTGTTTGTTCCTGTCTTTAAACCCACGTGTAATCCATCTCGGATGCTCTCAGCCTGCTTTCCCTTAGCACTTCTATCCCTACAAACACCTTACCTTGTGACATCCTCAGACCTGCAGAGCGTTACACCATGTCCTGTGCTGCCAAGAGCTGATGGAGCTCCGTTCCCCCGGCCTGCCTCGGGTGGTGCAGCTCCCGGTGTGCGTTACTGCCTGGGCACAACAGGTCCGTAACAAAGGGAAAATGACACTTCACATCTTCAGGTCCAAGTCTGAGCTGGTTTTCCCAGCGAGGTGTGAGATTTAACTGTTGCCTTCCTGTTTTTATATAGCACAAGCCTGCAGAGGAAGCCTGAACTCGCTGTGGCTCCTGTCTGTGGAACAGAAGCAGCACGGATTGATTCCCGTGGCTTCCAGCAGGTGTATCCAGGCTGTGCCCTCACCTAATAAAAACCACTTTCAGCAGCCAAAGGCACCAAACCCATCTGCAGTCCCACAGAGCCCTGGTTCCCCTCCAGAGCTCTCCCCGTGTCCAGCTGCAATCACAGCTTGTGAGCAGCACCGACGTGATTTCGGTCACTGCCTGCTCCGTACGTTTTGGGGACCCAGTGGAGGAGGCAGGAATTAGCATATGGTCATTCAGCGGGCCAGTGGTTTGAAAAATTCCCTTCCAGTTGGCTGCAAGTTAATTCTGCGAGTTAAGATAATTAAAGGTGTTTGTGCTGGTCACGGCTGACATGAGCAATGAAAGATTGCAGAATTTAATGAGGGAACAAAACAAACAACATCTATTATTGCAGCACACCCCAGAGCTGCTGCCACGGTGGCACAGGGACCCGTGAGCCAAAACGTGTAACTGGGAGGTGTTTTAGGAACCCCCTGATGCAATTACTCACCTTGGAATTCCTAACTGGGCCACAGACAATTTGGCTGAAGGGGTAACAGAGGCCGAGCTCAGGAATGCCCAGCTACGGCTGTGCTGTGCCAACGGGCTGGAGATCATTCTGGAAGGACTTTGCATTCATTTTGTGAAATAATTCCTGTAAATCCGGGCATCCCCAGCCCTGTGAGTGAGACTGCCACCACGTGTCACCCAGTGACTGATGTGACACTGAAAGGAGGGTGCAGGGACAGGATCCAGGGCACCAGAAGATGCAGTGTCCCTCACAGTGCCAAAGGAAAAGAGAAAAAAATCCATCTACTTTGAACACATTCTGCTCCAAAGAAAAAAACCAAACCCAAAACCCAACAACAAAACCAAAAAAAGATGAACAGAAATCAATTTGAACATGTTATTTTAGAAAAATACCATCTGTTGGCAGAATATTCCTGAGCAACAAACATCGCTGAAGAGGTGCTTGGATCCAATTCCAATTCGAATATTTTATCAAAAAAAGACAGGTACAGCCAGGTCTCTTGCCAGCAGGTTAGACAGTTAATTACTCTCTTCACCAGCTCACTATTCATAACATTTATTTCCGAATTCCCTAACAGAGATGTTTATGGCATGTAAATTGATTAGTCTGAGCCCAAACAGATTCAGGAGGTGTTGAAGTGAGCAGTTTCTGCACAAATTGCACAGAGGATTACAGAGTTACCTATGTATTTCTATTTGTGGGGAAGAAAGAACTGCAGGGTGGCAGTTCCACGGTCTCTGTGTCAGTGACTGTGGTGTCACTGCCCCTGCCTGTTCTCCTGCCAGCAAAGGCTCCCCCTCCTTCGAGGGAACGCTGGCCCCCAGCCTGCTCCAAGCCCAAGACCTGGAGCTACAGAAATGTTACTTATTTCAAGCAAAACTTATTTTCTTTCCTCTCTTTTCCATACTCTGCTGAAACTCTGGCCTGACCCTACCACGAGGAACACAGCACCTCCCCTCCTTCCCCACGGAGCAGGGAATTATTAACGAGCCCCAGCCACATCCTCGGTGCTGAACAACACGAGCCAGGATCTACACAGGGAGCTGGATCCATGGAACAGACATGTTTATGGATCCATATTGGTAATTATCAATACTATCCATCTCCTAGCACTGGTTTGGCAGGATTGCAGCCATGGATCACTTGTTGCTGGGCGGCATTAATGCCAGGGTGAGGGGCGGCAGCAGCCCCACCAGGGCGTGCGACGCTCCGTGGCACCACAGCCACCGTTCAACCTCTGCACTGCTCCAGGCCACGGAACCACTTACAGTCCCAGGGCACAGCCCTGAAACAGCACACACTTCCCTGTCCATCCCTGCACACGGCATGTTTTGGCATCTCTAATATGTATTTGTTTCTGTTTGCAAACAAATGAATGAGAGAAATGGTTTCATTTTACTGGGAGCTCACAGTTCACCCTGCCTGATGCTTTGCAAGTGAGGCACGTCTCGAGTTAGAGCTGCCTGAAGTCTCGACAGTGTAATAAGGGCCAGGACATCATGTCTTCCACCCCCAGTCAAGGACACACCTCCTTCAGCCATGCTGGAAACATGCTGCAGAGCCCCAGGGCCCAGAGGCACCATCCTGAGCCAGAGCTCCGAGCTGGAAGAGTGAGCTTGACACGGTGGGGATGCTGATGCAATTAAGGTACAACATGATGCACCCTATGCAGACACTAATGGACTTATTACAGCATTAATTAGACCATCAAACTGAAAAAAACCCCACACCAGCGTGCTGCAGGAAGATGTCCCTCTCTGATGGCAAGTAACCAGGTCTCATGTGGGCATTTCACCTCTCCAAGAGGAGGAGGCCAAAGAGGGCCTCGTCTTGCCCATGTGGGAGCTGTGGAGGGATGGCCCAAGGTGTCCCCACACCCAGCAGAGACAGGAGCCCTTCCCCAGGGAGAGCCTCCTTGTGGTGTCCAGCCAGCACCTGGAGTCCCTCAGGCAGGATCCCAACACCTCACTGCCACTGGATCTCAGGAAGCAGCTCATGTCCACAGGCAGAGTCTCTCCAGCCTCAGCACAAGGCAAATACCTGCAAATATCAGGTTCAACAATTTCACAGGGATTGTTTTCTTTATTTGTTGATTTTGACGGTTCTGGGATAGTTGCACAGGGAATGGGATGGGAAAACATAATAAACCTGGGACCTGCTGAGTTAACTATACCTAGAGAAGAGAAGCAATATCACCAAATTTCCCAGGAGAACCTGTGCTTCCTCTAGGAGCAATCCATTCCTTCCTCCTCCAGGCACATCAGCTCCTCCAGGAGGGATGTGTTTCTGTTTGTGTCAGGCACCTCAGAGCAAGAGAAGCTGCATTTTTAGGAGCCAGCCACGTATGGGAGCTGCTCAGCCAGCTCCCTGCATTCCTACAGTGCCTCATCCAGCAACCTCAGAGGCTTCAGAGCCCTACAAAGAGAGAACCCAGGGCAAGGAGACATCTGGAGCTGGATCCAGGGGAGATGGGGGCAAAGCAGGGCATGGAGGGGTTAATTCCATGCCTAAGATCCAAAGTGAAGCACAAGGCATGGAAGCAGGACCTGTCTCCTGGCCACGCTGCCTTCAGCCATCCTCACTGTTCCCTACTGCTGGAACCACACAAGCCTTAGATCTGGTTATTGCTGAAGGAAAAACCCAACCAAACAACAAACTGAAATTACCCGTTTGAAAAGCAAACCAACCAAAACCCAGCTGCTACACAACTCCTCCTCCTCCCCACGGCAGATTTCCTCCTTTTCACTTTGGCTTTTGAAACACATTAAAGCTAAACCCAGTCCAAGTGGTTCTGATAACGATGGAACTGCCCTGCAGCACACGAGAGCACCCTCAGCACTGGCAGGGAGCTCCCATCCTGGCTCAAAATGCAGATTTTCCTGTGGTCAGAGGATTTACAAGCTAATTGCATTAGCTGTATCTTTGCTTTTCCACAGGCGCTGGGGGTCATGGTGCTGGATTTCAACAGGGATGCAGCTGGCCAAATTTCTGATCCCAAAATCCGGGGCAGAGCATTTCAAATTGCAGGAGGACGTGAACTATAAATACTGCATCCCAAATCTGCCTGCCAGGGGCAAGAAGGGGCTGGCAGAGCTTGGCACAATCCTCAGCAAGGAGAGGGGCAGGACGTGGCCTTCCCCGGCCTCCTGTGGGAGATGGGTGGGCACCTCATCATCACACCCGTGCTGCAGGGGCAACAAAGCACTGCAATGGGTTTTCATGGAATACTGGCCAAGCCCTTTAAAATTAGACATCTGCTCATTTTATCCTTGCATAGATACCTGAAACACAGCCAAAACTGCTACTAAACCACGCACGGGGTGCTGGGCAAGGCTGTGCTCGGCTGCCTGCTACCAACCAGGCAGCAGAGAACGGGGTGACTGTGCTGCCCTCACTTCAATTGTTATGGCCCAGGTTTGCTGCAGTGAAAAGCCATAAAATAATTTCTTTGTTCTCTGGCCTGAGACACAGAAATGTCAGTGCAGGGCGAGTCAACAGCACTCAGAGGAGACTCTTCACACACGGATGTGCCAGGGGGAGCAGGGCCTGCCTCGGCTGGAAGTTCTGCCACACATCACACAGCAAAGGTGATGCCATGGTGGGGAGAAGCCAGTCTCAGGTAATTCATAAACCCAGGTTTATCAACTCAGGACAACAAAAAGAAAACAAGCAGAGCAGATTTGAAGACCTGCAAATAAGTCGTCGTTGATCTCTTCAGTCTCTCTGCTAACGCAAGCAATAAAGAGGAAATTGAAACAGAAGTTATTCTGCAATTTGACATGAAAAAATCTGGTACAGCTCTCAAGACTAATCCACCCAGCATACTCCAAAGAGTCCTGAGAATGGGAAGGTGAGCAGTGTAGAAGACACCCACAACAGAGTGAGCAACACACCACTGCCAGAGGAATGGAACACCAAAACATTCTTGGAATGAGGACGATGATAAAGAAGAAAATATTTACTCACCTACAACGGTTTCCTGCAGTTATCTACCCACTGCCTCTGAGGTCTGGAGTGTCCTTACTTTTAAGGCCTGTGTGAACAACTTTTCCCTTTCGTAACCGAGGGAATTCGGACACACAGGACTGACCCAGACTGCTCAAAGAGAGAAGCCTCTTGGAAAACAAAGCACCACTGCAGCAGCTGCCAAATTCAAATTAGCACTTGACCAAACATCCTTTTCTTTCCCCTCTTGTGTTACTATGAAAGAAATAAGAGCTGGGGAAATATCCCCTGAAGAGTTATTTCCACAATAATTACTGAAGACAAATCGTATCCTCTAGTAGTTTTCCCTGGGATGTATTTAATAGTATTTATTTTGGTTATTTCCAGGAATCCTTGACTTCTCTAAAGGCCACAATTTTCTTTACTATTGTAAGAAATAATACAATAATATGAAAGGGACTATCTTATATATATTTGTGTGAGAAACTGGACACTTGATGATCAGAAGGGAAGTTAGTGAGAGAATCTCAGCTACTAACATGACCCTGTGGCCACGAGGATACAAGGGCGAGGCAAGAATTCTTTTTATGGAAACATTTATCATAACAACAGGAATACAAATCAAGCTCCATTAATTTAGCTTTAAATTTTAATGAATCAGGATGTGTAGTTTACATAAAGAAGGATTTGCTTAATAAAATATTAATATTTTTTGCTAAAAGAACTGTAAATTGCAAGTTAATATAGGTTTCCTTAAATAGCACACCAAAAGTTGAAAAAACCTGAAATAGCAAATCAAACACAGAAAATCAAAATGAGCCAAAATTCAAGGAGAGCAAAACATTGTTTGTGGCCAGTGTCCCAGCCTGGACCTTGGGCGACTCACATTATTTACTTAATTTAACAAAAAACGTGAAAACATTAAAAATAGAAAGAGAAGTGCCCTGCCTTTGGCTGCACCCCAAGCGATGGCTGTGAGCCGCGTGGGCAGCCCACGGTTTGTGTCCCAGCTGCAGGAAGGGCTGGGGGAGCTCAGATGTCCCCAGAGGTCACAGGGGCCATCCCAGGAGCAGCGAGTGACCCCAGGCCCACACAGAGCCCCGGGCTGGGAGCTCACCCTGTGCCACACCAGGGTGTCCCGGCCACCTCTGGGGTGAGTCAGGGCTGGGCCTCGCCGCAGCCCGAGCTCACCTCGCATTTCAAGGGAATCTGGCAGCACAGGCAGAGAAGGAGCCACAACACACAATGCTCCCAGCGTGGGAAAGCTGGCTGGCAGAGGAAAAACCTTTTTCTACAAAGACACATTTCCCTTCAGGAATACCTTGGTGTTACTCAGGCCGTGTGGCTGAAGAGCCAAACTGAACTGGAAATGCTGGGCTTGGGTGTTAAGAACATTCTACAAGGAGCCAACTCTGGGGTTCAACTGGCACCACTTCTCCAGGAGCTTGAGGCTCAAGACAAGTGCACAAAGTCCAGCAGGAATCCTGGACCCAGAGAGGTCACAGACCAGACTCGTATGGATGAGGCTGGCACAGTCTCCAGCTGTCCCACCCACCAGTCCTGGGGTTTTTTGTTTCTGGGAAACATCAAAGTACCTTTGATCACCTGCTCCTACATGCTTGTTTTTCTTTTAGGCATCATCCCAGGAAGGCACCTCATTCATATGGACTAAAAGTACCACTGGAAAAGTGAGTCACTCCGAGAACATTTCATTTCCGCTTTCAAAACCAAGAAAAACTGAAAAGCATCTGCAAATGAAAGCCCAGTGGTTTCAAACTACAACAAATTAGAGCTTCATTTTCCAAGCAGTCAACCGGGGACTGCAGGCACACAAAAGTTATAAAACTTGCACAACCGCCTCGTGTCTCTGTTAGTCTGGGGAGCTCTGGTACTCAGGGTACAGAGAGGAGGCTGCAGGCCAGAGCAGGAGCAGACAATGTGCAAAAAACCCCATTATGTGGCTGTGAGGAAATAGCAAAGATCCCTACTAAGTTTCTGAGCACTGAGTGACTACCCCTGACCTGGAGGAGTGAGGAGGGGCTCGGGCAGACTCACGTTGAGCTGGAGGTCATCTGTCCACTGGCCCACGAGGCGGTATCCGGGCGTGCTGGTGTTGGTGCTGTGGAACTGGAAGATGTCGTAGCGCCCCGGGGCGTCCCCGTTCTTGTTGAACATCACTGGGGTGCCAGCACTGCCTGGGGAAGGAAACAAGACAAAATCCAACCAACCAACACCAAGTCTTTACTAAAGCTCTTTCACAGGGTCACAGGTGAGAGCTTTCAGACTGGAAACACATTTCAGGCAAAGGCCATCCATCCCGCAGCCATCCAAACCAGTGACTTCAGGACACTGCCATCACCCTGCCCTCTTCCAGAGATCCACCCTCTCTGCCTAAACCTAGTGCCTAAAAATAAAACAAACCTAAAGTAGATGAGCCTTACCTCACTTGAGCTCTGCCAAGCAGTATCAGAAGGCTTTTCTTCCTGCCCTCCAGCCTCCCTCCCATCTCCCTTTCCTCAGGGAGTTCTTCAGTGAAAATCACTCCTGTGAATGGAGCCTCTAAATGCTGCTTTTTTTTCCCCCCAGAAAATGTTCCATCTGCTTCTGAGAGATACTGCTGTCATAAGTCAGCCCGGGTCTGGTGAATCTTGAGCAGCATCCAGAAATAGCTTCCTCCTCCACAATATGTTCCCATTCCCATAATCACCATGCAGTTGGGGTGGAAAAGAACAGACCAAGCTTTAGGAAGAGTGCTCCTTGTGTACTCCCTTATTTAGGCTCTGTGACACTGCCACAGGAGTGCCTCAGCCAGGAAGAGCAGGATCCTGGATTAGCTCTATTTACCACCTACTAAAGCCACAAACACAGGGCAAGAGAATCCCCCAGATCCCTCCTGGGTGCTGAGCAAAGCTTGGAGGTGCCCTGGGACACACAGTCCCTGATCCTCCAGGGCATCTGCATTTTAATTAACATGGCAAAGGATGGGAACCTTTCCCAGAGGAGAATTCAAAGCAGTGCCTCATTTCCTCAGATCTCCAGGAGCAACCTTCCAGGGTGACATTTATTTCAAGACATATTAAAATAGGTTTCAGTAGGGTAGAGTAATATTGTGTCAAGATTGAAGATTATGACAATCCTCCAGCATATCTATATTCAAAGCTTCCTCCTCCTGCGTAACTTTTTTTCCCTAAAGCAATGAAAAATCTCTCCTGTTGTAGCACTGAACTTTAAGATTATCGTTTTCTTCATGATTCCCATTCTTCATTGAATTCCAGGGAGTAAAAAAAAGATTTGAAGGAGTGAATTAGCATAGTCTCCATTCTAGCCCTGGTAAATTGTTTCCTGTCTCTCCTACAATCCTCTGAGATCAGATACAAATTCAGTTCAAAGGCTGCTACAGAAAATCTTCCACTGAAATCTCTCCTCGCTGGTTCCTTACGAGCACCAGGCAGATATTTAATTGTCATTACAGATTCATGTAGCCAGAATACATTTAGAGTGAAAACACTTAGAGAGAATCAGAAGCAATGGCTGTAATTCCTTGGCTCCTCAGGAAAGGCAGCCCAAGTGGTAAATGGGATTTAGCTAATCACGACTCCTAGGGCTGGTTATTAGGAGTTAAGCTTGGTTTTGTCAGAGCTGACAAAAAAGGTACAGCTGAAATGGCAGGAGCTCAAGTGAGGCTCCCAAAATGCCACAGACCCATCTGCGGGTTCTCCATGCCAGGACACAGCCCCAGGACACGAAGCAAGGCCCAGGCCTGCTGTCAGGAGGCAGATGGAGAACGGACACCACTGTCACGGCCATTCCAGAGCCACCGCTGGGACAAAGCTCAGGGGAAGCAGCCAGGAACACACCTACGGTCCCCTTCATGGGAACAGCACCCAGATCCTCCTGGCAAAGCCACTGGAAGTGACCGAAGGATGCACCTGGGTGCAGCAGGGCTGCGCAGCACCGTGGGATGGGCCACCTCCACAGACCCCTGAGGGCTCAGTGGGCCCTGGCACCTCACACACGGACCTGGACACTGCACGGCCACGAGCAAACACTATTTCCAGGTCCATCACCATTTCTGTGTTAAAATTACACAGAGACAAGCTGGGAGAAGCCTGTGATCCATCAGGAGGATGCGGATCTACAGAAATGGGAAGCTCTGGTAACCTCGGGTCACAAGTCAGGCAGAAATGTCCCCTCTCTGGACTTTGAAGTCAGGGCAGCTGGACTCCAGCCAAGGCTCTGCTCAGAAGGTGCAAGCCCTCCTTAACCTCGGGGTGGGCCCAGGTGGAGGCTCTGGAGCCCGTTTTGTGCCGCTTGTCTGCAGGCACCATCAGTCCTAGATTACATCACTGCAGCATTTCAGCCTCAGCTCAGGCTCCTTTGATGAAATAATGAAATTAATAAAAAGTGATGCATGAAAACCTCATCACAGAGAGGAAACAGGGTTTTAAAAAATGACCTCATTAATTATTTGACTTCTAGATCTTCCAGTCATTAAAACACGTTGCTGTTTCACTGGTTTTTGATCATTTAGTATTTATTTTCTTTCTATTAAGATTTACCAGAGTTTTGCTGAGCTCAGTAAGTGCTTCAGAACCTGTGTCAGTCTCCAGGCTGCAGCTCCCTGCTCATGCAGAGCCACGATGATTTCATTCAGTTCCCAACAAAGGAGCTGCCTTGTCCCCACACAGGGCACTTGACACCCTTACAGCTGCAGGGAGCCCTCAAAACCAGACACAATCTGACTGAATTTGTAGGATTTCGAACTCTTCATCACTGCAAGATGAGAAATGAATTATTCAGAGGAGGCCAGGGACTTACACAGGTGTCACCAGCCAAGGTGTTTGTTGCTCAGGTCACGTTCCTGGCAGCTTGAGCACCCAAAGGGCTCCTGTGAACAGCATCTCCAGCTTTTCACCGGCAAAAGCACAACTGCACTTTAAGACTTTCACAATCTCACTGTGTGAGCACTCGAGTTTGAAGTTTTCCATATTTTGGGCCTTTTGTTCCCGAGGCAATGTGACAATCACCAAACACAGACTGAGCTCAGATCCAGCTCTCATCGCTCCAGCTCCTGCTGCACCAGGGGCGTCACCTCTGGAGGGAAGAAGGGGCTCCAAGCAGGGACAGCGGGGTGATCTCACTCAAGGAAACACAAATCAGGAAAGTTGGTGCAAACCAGCTCCTGGAGCTGAACTCAGCAACATTAGCTGGACACCCAATGCCTCATGAATTATTTCCCAGCTCTATTAAAATGATTAGATGACTGTTCAGCAGCTTTAGATGCAAGAGGTGTCTGGAGACAACCACGTCTGTCCAGCACTGAATGGCCCAAGTGTGATCCTGCACGTGGGCCCTGCTGCCACAGGAGCTCTGTCCTTCACAATTAACCTTCCCAAATGAGGCAAGCAGAACTCTCCAAACCTCCTCAGGTCATTCATCTCCAAACCTGCTCCTGGCTGTACTTAACAACACTTCAAGGAAAGAAATTAAAACCTCCTCATATTCACCTTGCTCTTGATAAGATGATTTATACAGAAAGGAAAAACATCCTTGGCACAACGGACCAAGCTGGACCACAAAATACCATCTGTGTTCCTCCCTTGCAATCTCTTGGGTCCTATTGGCTCTGTGGAGGTTTTGTTAAATTAATTAATAAAAATATTTATTAGGAAATAGCAGGAGGGGAGGTCTGGCTGTGGTGCCCAACGACAACATGAAGCTTTTCCAAACCCTCCTCCCCAGGCAGCAGCAGCCCTGCCTCTCACACATCAAAAGGGTCTTTTTCTCAGCACTTTCCTAAATCTGTTCCAAATACGGATGCGGAGCTCTGACTTCTGGCTCCTGGTTAAATCTGAGTTCTCCATCTCACCCAGAGCCAGGCTGAGAGCAGCAGGACCTCCTGGGAAGTGCATCTGGAGGTTTATGAAGGAGAAATTCCATTTGGCTGCCAACGCCCTGCTCCAGAGCCTCTGGGCTGTGGCAGGTGGATGTTTGTTAACGAAACCAATAAAATTACAGGAAAAACAGAGGCAAGGCAAGCGTGCTCATATTTAGGTCTGATTTATCCAGTGCAATGCAGAGGAGCTGTGCTGCCTGAAACAGAGGGCTGGTGCTGCAACCAGCACAGCCCAGGCAGCACGGGCGGGGAAGTGAGGAGCAGGAAAAACAGATAAAGTGCTCCCAGGGTGTTTCATCTCCTCTGAAATCTTCCTAGAGGAATGCAGGTTGGAGTAGCTGCTCTGCCTGAATCACACAGTTGTGGCTTTCCAAGCACACCTGGCCCTTTAGCTGTCCTCTCCCTTCCCTGAGCCACACCTAAGGTGGGTTTGGGTACCACAACTTCAGCCAGTTCGTTTTCTCCATGCATAGGAAACCACAGAAAGAGGAAAAACCCATGTGAGATGGGCACAACCTTTTAGGGTTTCACACAGCTCAGGCTTTTACCCAGTTATTTCTCCCACAGGAAATCAGGCCTCGGGGAGGTGTCCCACACCAGCAGCAGCCAGTCCTGGCTCTGGGCAGTGGCAGCCTCCCTGCTTTGGCTAAAAGATCTCGTTTTCAAACAGACACCGAACGAACACGGCCTGGTGCCACAATCAGCACAACTACAGCGTCTTGAATGGAAACTCCCACGTGCAACTGAGTGCAGAGAGGGGTCAGCAGGGGACTGAGGGGGGGGGTCAGTAGGTGACAGGGGGTCTCAGCAGGTGACACTGGGGATGCCAGCAGGTGACCCTGGGGGGGGTCAGTAGGTGACAGGGGGTCTCAGCAGGTGACCCTGGGGATGCCAGCAGGTGACATTGGGATGTGAGGAGTTGACACTGGGGATGCCAGCAGGTGACACTGGGGTGCAGGAGGTGACACGGGGGTGCCAGGAGGGGGCGGGGGGGGCGAGGGGGGGGGAGGAGGGGAGGTGGGGGTGCAGGAGGTGGCATTGGGGTGGCAGCAGGGGACACTGGGGTGCAGGAGGTGACACGGGGGTGCCAGGAGGGGGCGGGGGGGGCGAGGGGGGGGGAGGAGGGGAGGTGGGGGTGCAGGAGGTGGCATTGGGGTGGCAGCAGGGGACACTGGGGTGCAGGAGGTGACACGGGGGTGCCAGGAGGGGGCGGGGGGGGCGAGGGGGGGGGAGGAGGGGAGGTGGGGGTGCAGGAGGTGGCATTGGGGTGGCAGCAGGGGACACTGGGGTGCAGGAGGTGACACGGGGGTGCCAGGAGGGGGCGGGGGGGGCGAGGGGGGGGGAGGAGGGGAGGTGGGGGTGCAGGAGGTGGCATTGGGGTGGCAGCAGGGGACACTGGGGTGCAGGAGGTGACACGGGGGTGCCAGGAGGGGGCGGGGGGGGCGAGGGGGGGGGAGGAGGGGAGGTGGGGGTGCAGGAGGTGGCATTGGGGTGGCAGCAGGGGACACTGGGGTGCAGGAGGTGACACGGGGGTGCGGCAGGTGACGGTGGGGTGAGGGAGGTGGCACTGGGGTGCGGCAGGTGACAGGGGTGCCAGCAGTGACAGGGTGCGTGGCTCACCGTTGAAGTGGACGCTGCGGATGTACTTGAGCAGCCTCTTGCCCCCCGCGTGCTCCATGTCGGGGCACAGCCCGGCGCTGTCGGCGCACAGCTCGCGGTTCATGTGGTGCAGGGCGTGGGCCATGGCGTACACGGCGTCGATCACAAACTGCACCTTCCCCTCCTGCTCGTAGGGAGAGTCCTTCCCGATGCGCTCCTGCCCTGCACGGGGACACACGGGAGGGGACAGTCAGGGACAGCGTCCTCCTGGCACCGAGGATCCTCTGGGAGCTCAGCGAAAGGGCTGCGCCTGTCGTCGATACCATCAAACGTTCTGAGTTAGGGCTTTACTGATTAAAACACAACCAAGCCTCTTCCACCGCTACCAGCATCATCCACACTCCTCGCAAGTTATTCCACATAATCCAGAGAAACAAATCCTGCCATGATCACCAGCTTGAGTCCCGAACCCACAGGGACCACCTCAGAGAGAAAACGCCAGACTCCGTGCGCTCCCAAAGCTCGGCTTTGAAACAGGGAAGCATTTAAAATAAAGCACAGCTGGTATTTAAAGTCTGATGGTTTGTGCTGCTGCAAATCCAGACTCTAATTAAAGCCAAAGCCAGATCAAGGGGAGAAAGAGTCACTTCAGAGATGCCACTGAAGGGGTGCTCCAGAGAACTGAGGAACACGCCAGCAATAAACGGCACCTCGGGAAGCTCAGAGTGCTGGAATTAACTGTCACCCCCTGCTCCCCAGCCTGCAGAGCCTGAAATGCCCTGCAGAATCCTCTGATTGCCTTTAAAATATTGCAGCAGGAGAGAACCGAAGGAATCCAAGAGTTAATGCCATCCCAAGTGCAATGGAGGGAAAGCTGTGGGTGTCATTCCCGTGTTGGGAACCACAAACCCTGGAGAGCTGCTCATCCCACGGGGCACAGCAGGTAAAAACCTGAGAGGAGGGAGGTGTTTAGGACAGAAAACCTGAACACAGGCACTAAACCACAGGCAGGCAAGAGAACTCAAGAGCAGGGATATGACTCTCAGTATCTGAAGTGGCAGGCTCGTGCCTCAGCCCCTGTCTGGCCCTCGGGCTGGAGGTGCAGCTGTGGCCCCGTGAGCACAGGTGGCCTTTGTGCTGTTCTGCTCACCTGAACAGGTGGGTGGGTGCTCTGCACTTTGGCACCAAACCAGCCAGGACCTCCTGAGCCTGAAGAGAGGCACCACAGCCTGAGAATCAGGAACCTGAGATTTATTTCTTTTCCCCCGAAATTGTCCACTAAGCCCTTGTTTTGTCTTGTCCAGGTGACACCTGCACGGTTCAATCTGTCCAGCCGCCAACTGTGTGATCACACTGACCCACCTCCCCCAGCAGCCACGGAGCGCAATCACTGCGGGAAGTGGCTCGGGCTGCAGTGATGAGGCAGCACAAGTACAAGCCATTATTTTCTATTATTTTCCAAGGGTGGCAACACCACATCCCACTTGTCCTACCTGCAGAATCCCACTTCTCCAGCCTCATTCCTGCAGTTCCTGCAGGGCTGGGTGCTGCCAGGAGCTCCAAGAAACCAGTCCTCGGAGTCACCCCTTGCAAACATTTCAGCTGTTCCATCAAAGCAAATGCTCCAAAGTGTTGGAGTGGGGGAAATTCCTTTGTTAATATCCTTAATTAGAAATAAGGACGAGTGAATTTAAATTAGCTGATTGATCCCAATAAGGAAAGGAGATCAAGTTGTTAATGACAGTGAGAACCAATGATTTAATGGAGGCAAAAAGTCCATTTTCCTGTTGCTGCTCAACTCACAGGTTTGGATGTCTCTCTCCCTCCTGCACTAAGGAACAGCAGCTCTTCCAGCCCCAGCCCCAGCATCCCCTCCAGGGCAGCACCAGCTCTGCAAAAAGCCACCCTGAGGGACAGCCCCGGGCTCCTCCTTCCCTCGGGATGCTGTCCTGGTTTAGCCACCAGGCTGAGCCATTCTCCAGCCAGCCAGGGAGCAAAGGGACTTGGGACAAGGGCCTGGAGGGACAGCACAAGGGGGAATGGCTGAAAACTGACAGGGAGCAGGTTTAAACTGGATGTTAGGAAAAAATTCTTGGCTGTAAAGGTGAGGAGGCCCTGGCACAGGGTGCCCAGAGCAGCTGTGGCTGCCCCATCCCTGGAAGTGTCCAAGGCCAGGTTGGACGGGGCTTGGAGCGCCCTGGGATAGTGGGAGGTGTCCCTGCCATGGCAGGGGTGGGATGGGATGAACTTTAAGGTCCCTCCCAACCCAACCCATTCCATGATTCCATGATGGTTGAGACACCCTCTACCAAACCCCCTCAGTTTTAAATCTCAGCTCCTGTGGAAGCACTGAAATCCTGCAAACACTTGAGCAGAAAAAGCTGAAGTTTCCAGACAGTGAAGTTCCAGGCAGGGCCCTTTTCATTACTCACTCCGCTCTCATTGATTACAGAACTTATCAGCTTTTCAAGCCCTGACAAGGAAAATGCTTTTAAGTGGTTTCAGCTCAGCTCTGTAACCAAATTAGCAATGCACCAGGAATGGATGCCAAGGGATGTGGATCTGGGATTGGAATGCTGCACACAAACAACCCTGATCAGCCACAGCAAGTTCCAGAAGCACAGCTGGGCAAACACAGGCAGAAAACCTTCAGCACTGAAGAGATCTGTGAGAGGAACCTGAGCAAAACCCACTTAAAAAATCCCAACAGCAATGTAACAGTGTCCAAATATGAAAATAATAAAGGTTTTAAAATCTTAATAGAATGTCCAAGAACAAGGACACCTTCCTGTGCTGAAACAGCCACTTCATTGAGTATTAAACATCACGAATTGTGCACAATAAATCCAGATGTGGAGTCAAATGCAGCTGCTCACCCAAAAACATGCATGAATTTATAAATTGGGAGTGTGCTGTCCTTCACCCACACATAGGCTGAGTTACCTTTGGAAGAGATTTTTTTGCAGTTAGAAGCTTAACCCCAATCTGAACCAGCAAAGAATCTGCAAAGAAAATGTCATGATTTACATGGGTCAGATATTCTTCAGACTTTTAAAAAAAGCAAATACCCAAATTAACAGGCCTGGCTGAAGGGAGTGTTCCCTGCAGTTTGTGTCACCCTCCTGCCACAGCACCAGTGAGCAGCAAATCAGCGCCAAAGTCCATTGGCAGGAAGGAATTAGCCAAAGTGATGGGCACCATCTCAATTCCAACTTCAACATTATTCTGGGAAATATATCCCCCAATTAGGCTGAGCTGAAGAAGCCAGGCAGAAAGTTTTACCACAAGCTTCAGGAGCAGCTCCTGTATAATGGGAGTATAGGAATTCAATTATTAATTACTCTGGAAGAGAAGGAAACTCTCACAAGGCATTAAGTTCCTCCAGACAAAAGCAGCAGGGGGAGTGACTCCCCTGCACAGACGTGTCAGGACATCCTGGAGGGCTCAGGGAGAGAAGTTTGCAGAACCAACCTAAAACCTGGATGTTGGGGGCAGCAAGAAACCACGAGAGCCTCTGTGCTGTCAGACCAAAGGCATGGAAAGTACGTACAAACCCCATTTGTACCACTTCTGCTTGTCTTTGAGAAGAAGTTGCTTTTTTGCTGGTTTTTTTTAACTTGGAGATCTGCAGGAGCCACACAACAAGGCTGTTCCCTTCAGCAGTGAAGCAGCTGACACCTGGGACACTTGAACACAACGTGATTTCCAGAGAACACACTTCTGTCCCACGGCTTGGAAACGGAGAGCCTTGGGATGGCAGCACAAGGATGAAACACACAAAAGCAATTTATTGACATGAGCATTTTTTGCTTCCAAAGGATCTGTTTGAAGGTGATGACAAATAATTTAACCCCCCCTTCCCACTCGAGTCTCAAGTGCTCATCATCCTGATTTCTGAGAGAGGGAGCAGCCAGGTCCCTGCTTCAGGCACATCCTCACAGCAGAGAAATGCTGCAACAAAGGCAGGCAGGAAAGCCCCAGACCCAGAGTGGTGAGAACACAGAGAGAAACAATTCCACTTGTTCTGTCTCCTTCAGATGACAGAAGTGAAATGCAGGTTGAAGAACTCCTGGTCACACTTTTTATCTCCACAAAGGCGACGTTACCACGTCCCTGCTCGGGAGAGGAGCAGACAGCGCTCTTCACGTCCCATTTTCTCAGTATCTCTCCTCCAGCTGGTTTTTCTGCACCCATTGTTATCTCCACATAACGCGGGGAATATGTTGGGATGAATAAATGGTATCGCTAGGACGATTTTTATGGCATAGAATTCACCCAGACAGACATCAAAATCCCACTCCACCGGTGCTCACACGAGATGAATTCAGACTTTGGTTTGGTTTCTGAAGGATTAAACACATTTTCAAAGGGTCTCATACAATAGTGCTGCTGAGAAGCTGGTGATAGTCATCATTAACAAGAGATTTAATTTAAAGATTGTGGAATGCTCACGGTATCAAACAGGCAGCTCTTATTTGTACAAGGTGGAATTCAGCAGCTGAAGTGCTGCCAGAAAAATATTCACTCTTCACCCACCCCCAGCACCACTACAAACCCCATGCCTGGGAGCACAGGGACATCCACGATGCCTCAGCTCCATGGATCCGTCCTCCACAAGTCCCCACACCCAGGGCTCCACAGATACCACCCTGGGATACTCACTGATGGCACAGACTCTGCACACACAGGAGGTGCCAAGTCTGAAGGCTCCTCCAAACAAGCTCTTTCTGTGAAAGCAGCTGAGATCTAGAGCTCGAGAACAACCAACAATATGCCAGGGCAAATACCGTAATTCCAAGGGGCAGAGTAGGACAGTGAGGCCTCTTTGCACTGGAATCCCTGCCCTGGCCCCTGACAGAGCACTCCAAGGGCAGGAACAGCTCAGCAGTGACAGCGTCCAGGCCCAGCCTCAGCCACCAGATCTCTGTAGAGACAAAAGCCTTTATCTCCACGCCATCCATCAGTGCCCTGGAATTTCTTGGGGAAAGCAGACGAACTTTCACATTTCTACTGCTCACCACACAAAGCATCCTTCCCTGCTAGGATAACACTTCAACCTGAGCCCCTTCCACACTCCTCCACACGGGTCAGGATCCGTGGCGGGGAGCGCTGGGTGTTCGGATTGGGAGCACTTCCCACACCTCCCTGGAGCTCAGGAGCACTGCTGCTCTCACAAACCCAGGGCCTGCAGCCTCCCACCTTCCTGCCTTGCAAGTCACCAATCCCATTTTCAAACAGTGGGGACGATCAGCCACAGCACGGCTCCATCACAGGGACACCCCGACCGCCACGGGGGCAACGCAGGGCTGCAGCTTCTCCTGAGGCACGGCCTGCTGCAGGCTGGAGAGGAGGGAAGGGGAGGTCAGGGCTGGCCTCTGGGACAGTGTGGAGCTGGAACACGGCCTGTCAGCGGGACAGGGCGAGCTCCTCACCAAACCCAAACGTTTCTGCCCCATTTCCGCTGAGGGCAGGACACCAACGTTCGTATTTACATCACACACCCCGGGCCGCGAGCAGCCCTCGGAACGACACAGACAACAAGGGCAACCAGGCTCTGTGGGACATCATCCTACATGTCTCTTAGCAATTTGTAGTCCAATTCCAGCCTTTTGGGGAGACTCCAAATGGCCAATGTAACAGCAGTGTGTTCCCAGTGGAAACTGTGCTGTTCCTGCACACAACACTCCCACTGCCCCTGGGAACTGGGACCAAAAGCCAAGGAGATGAGGTAGGGGAAGTTTTCATCCATTTTCAATCAAAGAAAAACAAATCCTCCCATGAACTACTTTCCTTTGATCAAAATTGAAGGCAGTTATTCAACATAAAACATTTCAACTGCTGCTGGGAAAATCTAAAGGAGAGGGAAGGCCAGGGCGGGGTGGCCATCAGACATCGGCACATTCTGCCCAATGCTTCTCCAGGGTCTTCTGGTCAGGGAATCACGGAATCACGGGATGGTTTGGGTCAGGAGGGACCTTAAACCTCAACCAATGCCACCCCTGCCATGGGCAGGGACACCTCCCACTATCCCAGGGTGCTCCAAGCCCCATCCAACCTTGGACACTTCCAGGGATCCAGGGGCAGACACAGCTGCTCTGGGCACCCTGTGCCAGGGCCTTCCCACCCTCACATTTCACCTCAATTCTTCCTGAATTGTTGTGAAATACTCTCCATCTAAAACGAAGTAACAAAACACCCTCCAGCCACCCTTCACTCAAATAAAAACGTTTCTGGGCCCCTTGGAAAATATTCCTTTCCCTGCTGGATGGACAGCCAGAAGCAGGAAGAAATAGAAGAATGTGATTTTTGACTATTTCCATCTACTTCTATTGTGGCCTCTATTTCACTGTAAGGCTGATGCTGCTGTTCCAGTTTCTCGACAACCTTCACAAATAAATTTTTTTAAAAAGTAATTTATTTTCCCATCTGTCCCCAGCCAAGCCTCCTTCCCCAGCTGCCCACGGGAGCAGGAGGAGGGGGAGGGAGGAATTACCTGTGCATTTACGGTCCGTGTCCTCCTTCTTGGAGCCAGTGATGGTCAGCTTGCAGTTGAAGTTCTCCTCCCAGTACTCTGCAAACCACACGTTCCTCCTGTTGTTCTCCAGCGTGCGGGAGGTGAAGTAGGTGTCAAACCCTGTGGAGGAGAGGGCACAGCTGAGGCCTGGCTCTTCTGCACGGGAATTGCTGCAGCCTGGACACAAACACTCCCCTGCTACCTCCCCCACGCCTCTGTCCACGTGAGGTGACCATGGAGAGAAGAAAATCCATGTTCTCTCATCAGCTGCATCTTGCAGGGAAATGACTCTAACTGCCAGGTATAAAACTGGGTGAGACAAATGCAGAACAGATTGATATAAAAATAAGTTATAAGGAAAAAGCACAGATTAGGCATGTACTAATTAAGAATGAAAATAAATAATATGGAGCAGCTAATACTGGGCTGAGCTCAAGACAATTAATGTTGCTATTGCCCTCCCCAGAGGAGGTGGTTTCATCTCACAGGTTGTTACCAGTAAAACCTTTCTGGCTTTGCACCGTGTGTTCTCCCTTAATTTCTTCTCACAAAGGGACAGAGAAACTCAGAGAGCAAAACTTCTAAGAGATGACTGTGACCCACCACGATCTGCCAGGTTCTGGATGAGACATCCTGAAACAGGGGAGGGGGGAGAGTTTCCTGCCCTTGACCTGTGAGATCCAGTTTGTTACTGAAGCAACCAAGTGCCAGAGTCAGAAAGAAAAAAAAAACCCAATAATTCTGAACATTGGGAATTCTGAAGCTGAGCTGAAGGGCAGCAAAGATTTCATAAGCCCCTGAGTCTTCTTATGAAAATACACATCCTTCATTCACCAAAAGAAACCACAGAACTAGGAAATAGCTGAGTATCAACCACTCATTTCTAGTTTTCACACGGCTCTTAACCACATTCCCTGTGTCTGTGGCACCTCAGCAACTCCCCAGAAATACGTTTTGCTTTGGCTTTATTTAGGGTTTTTTGTGGGAATGAGTATCACTGTACACACACCCCCCATACACACAAACACACTCCTGTGCTTAGTGATTAAAGTCCATCTAGACACAAATCAGGAGGACAAACCAAAACATTTAAAATGCTACTACAAAATCAGGCAGTTCATTAAATTGTGATCACAAATTGGACCTGCTCCAGCATGGGGGTTTTCTCTACCAAATCTTCAGCTTCTGTAGTTTAAAAGCAACCCAAATCTCCTTTACCAGTTCAGACCATATTCCTTCAAAGATCATCTCATTTGAAAGGATTTTTTCCCAATACAATACAGAACTCTGAGAAAACCCCTTTCCCAGTAAGGATTGGTAACTTTAGATAAAAGAACCATCACGTGGACCTTCCCAGGCCCTGCAGCCTCCCTGGGCTGTTGTGCAGGAACATCCATTACTGCTCCCAAAGCTGGGATCACTCCTGGAGCCTAAGGAAACCTCTGTGCATACAAATTGCCATTGGAACCACCAGCCATCCACCTCCCACAGCACCACCCATATCCCGCTGCTGTCCCACTGTACTCTGGGTTTTCCCTGGCAAACGAGATTTGCAGGAGGACAAACACATTGCTGCACGTCTGTGCGCTCACACACAAAGTCTTCTGTCATTTTCCGTGTTGCTTTCCTTTGTGGAGCTGGCAGAAGCTGCATCCACTCATGTGCTCAGAAGGAACAGCACTTGGAGAGACACAGCCAAGAGTTCCTGGCACAGGGCAAGGAGAGGTTTGTCACCTTTGCAACAGAGGTGCCAAAACCAGGCGATGCCGTTCCACCCCTGCAGCCCCGTCACAGGCTCCGGGCACCCCAAAGCCCCGCTGAGTTTTACAGCTTTCCAAATCTAACTGGATCTTCCCCAAACCCCGCTGTCCCTCTGGAGTGAGGGGCTGTGCCCCTTCTCCCCAGGGCGCTGTGTGAGTCCTACAGCGAACAGGTCTGTGGGACACGGACCCTGGCAGAGCTGCGGGGTTACCTGAGCTTAGCTGTGAGCAACAGCAGAGCTCTGCTTGCACTTCAAGCCAGGGTTCCTCACAGAACCTTCCAGAACTGCAGTCCCGGTTCAAGCCCAGTTACAAAAAGAGATTTTCCTTTCACTAAGGAAGTTGATAAGGAGTTCAAACGACACAAATCTGAAACCTGGATAACGCAGACCGGGTGAAAAGAGGACTTGAAAATGCCGGCTGCACCCAGAGGAGCTCAGAGGTGAATTCTCTGCCATCCTCCAAGTGCAAACCCACCTGAGATGGGAACCTCAGAGTGTTTTTCCCATTCCTGGGTGTTACAGCCTGTCCAGCACTGCAAGCACAGAAGCAAAGAGCTCTTACAGCCCAAACCACCCCTCTCATTGCATCATCACATCATTGGGGTTTGCAGTTAGAGATGGCTGCAAATATTCCACTGGAAGAGGGAAAATGCTCCTGGCACTGCAGCCAATGATTTCCTCCCTGCAATAGGTGGGGAAAGTGACAGAAGCTGGCACAGCACAGGATGGAGCCGAGTTGCAGGAAAACCATCTGGCACGGTTAAATTAGCACAGCAATCCTTGCACTGGGCATAAAAATAGACAGCACAAACCCAGCTGTTTTAAAATAGGAAAGGAGATTGGGAATGGGGTCAATCCATCTTCCCTGGGCTCTGTGTACCAGTGACCCAGCTCTGACATGTGTTTTCCCAGCGCTGACTCTGCAGCTCACGGCTCCATCCCCAGCTCAGGAGACACGACCTATGTCACCTCCAAAAACCCAGCAGGAAAATCACCACCGAGGCCTTCCAGGAACAGCCTGAAAGCAAATTAGAATTTTACCTGCAGCCTCACTAGGACACGATACAGTTTATTCAGATTGAAAGTAGGTCACTCCTACAGCAGAGACCCCAGCAGGTGCCAAGCCCCAGGTAAGGCTGGACAGGCAGCAGCCAGAGCCTGAGGGACAGAACCAAACCACGGAAAAACACAAGAGAACCACCAAAGTGGGGTGGGAGAAACCCCCAGGGCTGGACTGCACTTCTACTGAGTGCCTGAGTCCACTGCACAAGCTCTCCGTGGATTGTCCAGCCCTTCCCAGGGCGACTGTGGTTCAAAATGAAACTTTCCCAGAATAAAAGGGATCAAGTTGCAGGAAAAGAGACGTCCTGTGATGGCAGAGACCCCCATCTTTTCCTGCTCTATTCGTCCTAAGGCAGGGACTTCACCTGGCCTTCCCATATCTCCAGTAAATAATCTGTTAGACCTCCTGTGACACCTGTTTCTGCTAATTAAAAACAAATGAGTGATTTATGAATGTTTCTGTGCAGTCTCGAGAAGGGCAGGACCCAAACCATTCTGTCATTCTATGAGTACCACCCACAGGATAAAATTTCCTAAGGAAAATATTCACATGGATAGGTCAGAAGAATATTTGAAAAGTAGTCAGGGTTTAGGTACACACAACCTAACCTTTTTTCCTGTAAACCTGTGTATATTAGTTTTCCTCATAATTAAAAGAGCATTTCAAAGGGGACATTCAGTCCTAGGGTCTACAATACACATATGGTTCATAAAGAGAAACAATAAACCTTCCCCAAGTGCCAAACTCACTGACCTCTGGGAAAGTGCTCTATAACTTAATAACATAAAATCAATAAGTCTTGATAAAACTGTAATAGAATTCCATATGAATTACTCTAAACTTTTACAGATTTAATAACAAATAATAACATTCTCATTGATTTGTTTAATGATCCCTCTGCATTCGCAAGCTGGAATATGGATCCCTAGCAAAAAGGGAACATTTTTTACCATTACCTTCTAGTGATGAGGACAAGCAGGTGAGTGACAGGGGGACAGGGGACAGAGCTGCAGGAATTTCGGTGAGTTCCCTGTGCAGCCACCCCTCCTGGCTGCACTGCAGGTCCCAGGAATGCTGCTCCACAGGGCCAAGATCCTGGAGAACCCTCCCAAAGGCATCACCTTGGCTACTGCCCTCCTTCCCAGCCTGCTCAGGAGCAAGAATCATGGAATGGTTTGGGTTGGAAGGACCTTAGAGCCCATCCAGTGCCACCCCTGCCATGGGCAGGGACACCTCCCACTGTCCCAGGGTGCTCCAAGCCCCGTCCAGCCTGGCCTGGGACACTTCCAGGGACTCTTTTACCAGTCAGGACTATTTCCACACTCCCCACAGTGCTGTCCTGCAAACACCAGCAGTGCCAGCTGTGCTGGGGAAAACCTCACATGCATCTCTCATTTTAGGCCCTTTTTTGGAATGAATATAATTCCTAAACAGGCTGAAATACAGGCAAAAGTGGTCTCTGACTTCAGCCTGTGCTTCATCTTTCTGGCCTAAAGACATGAAGACAACTTACAAGCACAGTGCTAAATGTAAAAGTTTTAGGTGCAGAGGCTCCGGGAATTAGATGACCCAACCAAAAATTCTGGATGCTTAAATGCAAAAGTAGGAATAATCACTTCTCACCCCTTACAAGGCCAAGTACTGCACTGGTGTGACAAGATTTAGTGATTCCCCAATGCTCTCCATATTTCATACTTTAGCAAATTACTTTTTCAGCAAATACCTCTAAGAGATATAAATAGTTATTTTATGAGATTTTCCAAATTACAATGAATCTCTTATTACTTCAAATCACTGTGATTTGATTAAATCATTATTTTTACACATAGAAAGATGATACTACCTAAAGGGTTCATTTATTTTCCACCACAGGATAAATATGTACATGAACTACATAGTGATGAAACAGACTCAAAGGAAAAGAAGTGGGAGCATGGAGGGGGGAGTGTGGGAGAGGGACCTGATCCCAAGCCCTGTGGAGGGGCCGGGAGAGCCCAGGCAACGGACAAGCGTTCCTTGGCTCTGATGCCACCAAAATCCGAGCACTTGTGGTTGTTTGGCTGTTTTCCTGCTACTCTCAGGGTGCCCCTCCGATCAGGACCGGAGCTGCCAGCAGTGCCCAAGCGACCGAAATCAGAAATTCCTGGGGGAGGTGGGAGTGCCTCATCCCCAGCTGGAGCCAGGCTCCGCAGGCCAGACGTGATCCAGGTGTTCTGTTCCACACTTGCCATCGGTTGTCTGGACACGGAGAGCCTGCACAGACCCAGCCCTGCCCAGGGAACACTCCCAGCCCTCCGCACCCAAACCCCTCTGGGGTCCTCCCAGGGGGAAGGATGCTACAGCACTGCCAGCCATGATCAGAAGGGCATCTTGATTCTCCATGAGGAAATAAGCCCTGCTGACTCGGGGCCGCTACCTACCCGCTCCAAGAAACCCCAAATGATTTATTTCTAACATTCACCCTGCACTCTGCTTCCCTTTGATGCCCATTTTCTGGCTGGAAGTGCAGGGCTCAGCTCCCTGGCAGGGCTGGGAGCTGGACGTGCTCGGGAGCCTCAAGCAGGCTCTGGGAATGGTGGATTGCCACGGGCAGCTGCACCAGAGAGGGAGCCTGGCAGGAGGGATTTATCACCAGGAAAACGTCAGGAACACATCCAGGGGAAGGGAGAGGCTGCAGGAGACAGACAGGGGTACCCAGGAAACGCAATATCCTGTGAAAATAGAGATTCAAACAGGGGATCTGCTGCTGGGCTGGCACCAGTGACCCAGCAGCAGCCAAGGGAAGCTCCCAGCATCTCCAGGAAGGACAGCACTGGGTGGTTTGTGAAGCCCCTCCACGCCAAGGTGCCACCTGCACGCACACAGCAGGAACTCAGAGGGATTTCTGTCACCTCTGCCTCACCACGTCCCCAGCACACGCTGCACACCATCCCTCTCACAGGCCAGAAGGGACTGCCAGGGCTCAGGGCTTATTACACATGGAAAATCATTCATCCTAATTAAACCACAGAATTATTGACCTGCTGCATTTCTCATGTGCCTCTGGTATTTTCGTTCTCAGCCCAGGTGAGAGCAAACCCAACATATTGACCCAATTTCTCCTGAGTAGTGATTTGATCAGTTTATGATATTTTTATTCTTCTATTTAGTCCCAAGGATGTCCACACTCCTGACAGCCAGTTATTTACCCAGGTCGTAAATCATCACTTGCAACAATTATTGATGCCAAATGAGTTGAAAGCAGCTACTCAAACACTTTTCCAATTTTCCTAGCATTTAACCCAAAGCAGTTTCATTTACTGGCATTAAATCTGGGATAAAAGCATTAGGTGTGGAACGACAGGATCAATTTTAAGACAGCAAATCTCTTTGCAGGTTTTATGATGTTGCCCAAGTCACACACTATGGGGTGTTACTAAGACAATCAACAGATTTTTTTTTTTTTACCTTCTTAGTCAGTAAAAAGGCCATAATATAAATGATTTTATTAACTTCCAGCATGCCATTAAAGTGCTTTGCAGTTTTCTTTTTTAATAGCTGCTGATTAGAACTGTGGAAAGGGGTATTTTAGTCGGTGTCACATTTGATTTTTTATATACGTGACATAAATCACGTTCAGAGGAAATTTCAATTAGGGCAAACCCGGGATTTTAAGCTATGAAGCTCCATGGATAGATATTGGCTAAGCATGCTCGTTAGCACTTGTACCGAACGAGACAGCTGAGATCACGGCCCGGCGGCGCGTGAGGCGCTGCTGCCGGAGCAAGGCGAACACTCCCTGTGCCATTCCCCACCCGCAGCAGCAGCTGCCGCTCCCACCCAGGGGAGCCCCGACACAGAGACCGAGCCCGTGCTGAGAGCGCCCCGAGCTGTCACGGGGCAGGAGATGAAGGCTCCCGCCCCTCTTCCTGCTGAGAGCCCAGGCTCCATAGAACAGTGAGATTTCGCGTTTCAGCCACAGAGGGACTTTCCAGGCTGGCACAGGTGCCAGTCACCCGTTGGTTAACACAGCCAGTGCTCAGCTGAACACTCCTCCCTCAAAGGGCTCCTGCTGCGGGAATGAGGAATTCCTTAGGAATGGCAGTGAGGAGAGTGCCAGCCCAGGGAGAAACGCTGCTCACCAACCCAGTCCTGCGAGCAGGGAGCAGTCTCTGCTGCAAACAGGATCTCCAGAGTCGGGACAGAGAAGAGACTTTAAAATACCCACCTTGAGCAGAGTGTCTCTCCCAGTAGTTCATCCTTTCCTGCTGCCCAGTTATTGGAAATGGGCAATTTGTTTTGCCGGGACCTTATCCATGAAATACTCTTCCTCACATCTGAAGATGAGCTAAAAGCTTTTTATAAAAGCTGTTTATAAAGTAACAGGGAGGTTGTGGCTGCTCCATCCCTGGAAGTGTCCAAGGCCAGGCTGGACAGGGCTTGGAGCAGCCTGGGATAGTGGGAGGTGTCCCTGCCCAGGGCAGGGGGTTTTTCTAACCCAAACCACAGGGATGGGGCAGCCACAGCTTCTCTGGGCACCCTGTGCCAGGGCCCATCCACCCTCTCAGAGAAGGCTTCCTCCCCAATATCCCACCCAAGCCTGCCCTCTGGCAGTGGGAAGCCATTCCTCCTTGCTCTGATCTGTTATTTCAGTTCTTCATTTCAATTGACTCCTTACCTAAATCCCCTTGTCCTCATTGAAGGCTTCTCCTCATCAGCTTCCTAAGTTCCTGCTTCCCACTCTTTTGACCAGAAGCTGCTCCACAGAGGGCCTGCTCCACTCCAATAATGCAGAGCAGCCAAACCCGAGGTACAGCAGGTCTGAATGCAGCACACGGGAGTGCCTCTGCTCCCTCCACAGCAGCTGCCCTGCGTGTCCTTAGGAGCAGCTGAACTCCAGTCACCCGCCTGCATTATTTAACTACAGAAACCCCTCCCTGTTGGAATGCAGCAACTGGAGTAACTCCTGGAGATGCTCGACAGGTTAAAGTTGTAATAAAGAATTAGAATAAAATAAAGATCACAGGGCTGCTCTGCCCAGCCCGGCTGCAGCACTCGCTGTGTGCGTTCAGTCCTTCATGCACAGAGTTCATTTCTCCCTGAGCATCTGCCTGTGCCTCCTGCAGTGTTTCCATGTCAACAGCAATAACTGCAGCGTGTGCACAGGTCTGTGCAGCCCCAAACGTGTGCGTGAGCTGTCCCCTGACACACCCAGGCTCAGAGAGCTCCCTGCTGGCACGGTGACACTGCTGGGTGACAGAGACCACTGTGTCCAAGTGCTGCTCCAGGTGATGCCCCTGGCCTGCAGGGACACCTTCAGCAGCCCTGCAAGGCAGAGCTGGGCTCAGGGCACCCAGGGTTTGGGCTGGCACAGGAGCCACGGCTCAGCCCAGACCATCACTGCCAGCCTTATCTTCACATTCCCCTCAGGACAGACATTCCCAAGAAAATTCAAAGAGACCATAAAGCTCATCCAGTGCCACCCCTGCCCTGGGCAGGGACACCTCCCACTATCCCAGGGTGCTCCAAGCCCCGTCCAACCTGGCCTTGGGCATGTCCAGGGATGGGGCAGCCACAGCTGCTCTGGGCACCCTGTGCCAGGGCCTCCCCACCCTCAAAGGGAACAATTCCTTCCTATGGAATTTAAACCTCCCCCCCTCCTTCACAGGCCATTCCCCCTTGTCCAGTCACCCCGTGCTCCTGTGAAAAATCCCTTTCCAGCCTTCTTGCAACTCTCCTTTAGGCACTGGAAGGGGCTCTAAGATCTCCCCAGAGCCTCCTCTTCTCTCTGAGCAACCTCAGCTCACTCAAAACAGAACCCAGCCCCCTTGCCACATCCTTCCCTTTCTCCCTCAGATCCCTGAACAAAACGCAAGTTCCTCGCTATTTGACAGCTGGCTGCTCGACCCAGGGCAGGCTGAACACGGCCAGGGCGTGCAGGGAGCTGGGCACAGGGATGGAACTGCTGCTCTCTGCTCACCCCGAGTCCCCGCTCCCCCTCCTGTGCACAGTGATCCCATCGCAGCACAGCCAGAACAGCTGCTCAGCCCTGCCCAGGCACAGGCAGAGGTGAGGGGGCTGATTTCTGGGGCTGGCAAACTTGGAGCCCTGCCCCAGGCTGCCCCCAGGCCCACGGGGCCCTGCACAGGAACACCCACAGCACCCCAGGGCTCCTCCTCGGAACTCCCTGCATCTCCGGGGGAAACCAAAAACCATTTCCAACGTGATGTAAGTATTTCAGGAGCAGAGTATCCTCTAGGCACCCATTCCTCATCCTCTCACTACCCCCAGCATTCCCTCTGGGATCCTGGCCAGCCTTAGGGACCACCAGGCAAGTCCCAGCTCCTGGCTTGGATCTCCTCCTCACGTGCCCCCAGAAGCCATCCAGCTGCAAGCACAGCACCCAGAGACACTCAGGGCCACCCCCAAGGAGCAGCACAAGGATTCCCAGGATGAGATCTCCCACAGCAGCTCCCTGGGCTGCTGGGGCGAAGCCAGACCCGGAGCTGCCCGGGCAGAGCCGCCCAGGCCTGGCCCGGGCGGGGGCAGTGTCAGAGACGCCTGAGGCTGTCTAAACATCAGGAAACTTTTAAATGGCTCTCAAGTTGCAAGATAATTTGTATTCCCCTCTCTTCATACCAACACATTAACCAAATACATTATTTCCATAATGAGGAGATGAACATCTGTGTGGCTTCCCAAAATTTCAAGTGGCAATACTCGAGACAAGTACTCCCTCTCTGGGGACTGACACATCAGCATTTCAAATAACTGCCATAACTAAAAATATAATTTAAATTCTAAGGAGGTCAAAGACAGTTCAGGTGTGCTTTAGATTTCAGGGTTTTTTAGATAAAGCAAACCAATTTGATTCCACAAATTAAAGTTGCTGCAGTATTGTATTAAATCATTTGTACTGGCCCTGGTAAGTGAAGGGCTCAATGCAAACTTTCCCAGAGTAGAGGAAAGACAAATACCTGAATTAGTGTGATGTCACTGAAAAGACCTGAATTAGTGTGAAAACACCTGAAATTGCTGTGAGAGCTGGGTCTCTGAAGTGCCCTGGGCCAGGCACCCCCCTGGCAGCAGAGCGGTCCCAGCTAACGTGGCCTCACTTCTTCCTGCCTTTGGTACCACAAAACTGCCCAAAGCCACCAGAAAACCCAACAAAAGCACCCACCTTGCTTAGGGAATTTCACTGCAGAGTTTCTGACTTGAGATCAGAAGGATTTCCTCAATACATTTCGGATTTGGACTCCATCCTTGTGGGGCCCTTCCAGCTCAGGATATTCTGTGGTTTGACAAGGGTAACTGAGGGCTGCTCTGGACAGGTTAACCCCTGCAAGTACCCCAGGAAAGACATTTGAGAAATGAAGTAAAAGCCTGGTTTCTGCTCAGAATAGCTGGGGGAGCTCGGGGAGGTGCCACTCTGGGAGGAAGCCAAGACCCTCATGCCCTGTGCTCAGAGAGGAGGCACGAAGGTGCCAGTGCCCAGGGGAAGTGCAGAGCCCAGGCACGGCAGGGGCTCACGAGCACGGTGACAGCACAACACTGACCCTCACCAGGCCTACTCACTGTTCACAAGCAATTACACCATGCTCCTTTCAGCAGTAATAATCAGTTTGAGGCCCCTCACCTGCCTCATACTTCTCCCAAATTCTACCACAATTACTTTTGGAAGGTGGGATGCCTGAGGAGCAGCACAAGGAGCCACTGCCCACCCCCACAGAGCTGAGAGGGCCCTCTCAGAGGGGGTTCTTTAACTTTTTTCCCCTGCATTTTTATATACTGCATTAGCAGAACCTTCAGTTTGCCTGGCCCTTCTCTGTTAAATACCTGGCATGATTAATCACATTATTAATTGTGTGCTAATGCAGTTAAGAGAGAGGAAAGGCTAAGGTGGAAAGGCTTTGGCTGAGAGCATCTGGAGGTCTCAGAGCCACACTGGAGTGTATTGGTTCCATCGGGGCTGTGTTAACAGGAACAAGGGAATCCATTTCAGCTGGACTTTCCATGGATTGAAGCCAAGCCTGAAATCCACTTCCCAGGGCTATTCCCATCAGCTGCACAGAGCAGGACCTCCACTGGCCAACCCCTAGCTCCTCATCATCCTACAAGTAGGAGTTGTGTTTATCCATTCCTAGCAGGACATCCAGACCATGGATCCATTGACTCCTGCTTCTCTCTTCTGAGGAGCCAGCACTGGGGGCTACAAGGAGGAGCTTTTTCTGAATCATTTTCCAGCCCTCTGCTGCCATGCAGTCAAGTCAACAGAAGGAAAACACGCTCCTGAAGCAGATCTGCAAACCCAGCAGGAGTGAAGTGGGCACTTCCGCATCCATTGTATCATCTTTAAGGAAATTATGTGTATTATTATGAGCATTATTTCCTAAACTATTACTTTCGAAAGCCTATAATCAGTGAAGCATTAACAATACAGAGCAGAAGACAAAACCAGAAGGAAACAAACAAGACAAGCCTTTCAAACCTCTGTTCACTCCTAAAATCAGCACATTTCTCTTCGTGCCTGAGCCTGTCTCACCCCGAGGTGACAGTAACACGTTCCTGGTGTGTCTGTGTGCGTGCAGAGAGAAGCCAGAGCCTGCAGGGATCTTTCCTGGGATGCTCCAGGTGCCCATGGTGAGAGCCAGGATGGGAACCACCAGCTGCTGGTGCAGGACGGCACAGACACAACCAACACCCGACGCAGTGAAGACGCTGTCAGTGTATCATGTAGATATATTCCTTTGCCCCTTGCAAACCCTTCCCCAGCACAGGCACCCACTGCAGCCTCCTGCCAGACCCACACACCTGGAGTGGGGGTCCCCCGGCCCACAGGCTGACCGGGAGCTGCCACACACAGGCAGCAGCTCTCCAAAAATAAAATCCTTCCCTTCTGGGTGGAAATACTCTGCCCGAACACAGCCAGCTGACAGCTTCTGTGTCAGACCATCGAGAGGAAAACTGCTCTGGACAAGATGCAATTTGGGGTGTTCCAAAAGTGATGATCCATCTGAAGGGTGATCAGTAGCTGTGTGCGACTCTGGGAGTGAGCTCCTCTTACAGCACCAACCCTGCCTGTCTGTGTCTCCACGCACACACCTCCCTGTCTCAGAACAGCCACCCACACCATCTCCAGTGTCCTGGAACCACAGATAAATAGGAACATCAAAGGGAAACTGCCAGCAAAGCCCCGGGAGCAGTACCCAAACCACAGAACTAGAGACACATCACCCCCATGATGGACAACAGCTGGATCCCATCGGAGATCCAGGATTCTGGCAGCACCAGATCTGCTGGAGCTTGGGTGAGCAGCTCATTTCACTTCAAGGGGCCCCAGAGAAAGCTCCTAAATCTTCATTTTACAGCAGTTCTTTATGGTCCAATTAGAGCTTCCTGCCTCATGTCCTTGCTGGGAAGCAGCAGCACCATTTGGTTCAGACCCCACTTGGGACAGGATTTCTCGTCAGAGCTGTGCTGGTTATGGGCTGTGTCCTGCCCTGAGCAGCGGCAGATAATTCTCTTTAATACTCCAAAACATCACACCTTCAACCTCTGACAAACCCCAAACGATCCCCAACATCTGAGCCCCACACAGCAGCCAGGTGGGTCATTCCAGCAGAATCCCAGAATCCTAGGATGTGCTGAGTTGGGAGGGAAGGTCTCCTTGTGAGACCCCACCTGCAGTGCTGCCTCCAGCTTTGGCTGCAGCCCTGCAGAGCTCAGCACTGCAATTCCACAGGGAATGTGCAATTCTGCTGGCAGGAACAGGCCCCGTTTGCCCCAGTCTCCAGCATTTCCAGGTGGATCCATCTCGGGACACTGGACATCACCATGCAGGCTTATTTTAGCCAACATTTACCTGCACCACAACACTGACCTGGTCCCAGTGCTCCCAGCCAGCCTGCAGGGGCCAAGCAAGGACAGATCCCAGTGCTGGAGCCCTTCAGCAGTGTGGGAAGGAAAACAGGTCAGGGAGGGGATGGCCAGGAGGTGAGGGGAGAATTCAGGGCAGGTGATGGGAAGAGTGAGTAAATTTGGGACTGATGGTCCAAGCTACATCTCTCATGCCTTTTCCCTTGGGATTGGTGTCCCCTCTGGCTTTTGCTGTTCCTGGGCTCTGCTCTAGCAAGGCTGCAGCCCTGCAGCCCAGGAGGAACAAAGCCCTGGAGCCAGATCTTTCCATCCCAGTTACTCTCCAAAGCACATGCTCACGCCCCAGGGACACAGAGAGAGCTGGAGAACAACAGAGGACTGGAAAGGACTGAACCAGGCTGTAAACAAACAAAAACAACCCAAGTGAACTATTTTACAAGTATTATTATGCAATTCAAGCCAGCCTTGTGTTCCATGCAGGGAGAGGCAGGAAGTGCTGCAGGAAGCACATCCTTCCCAGGGGAACATCCCGGGGCGAAGGCAGCTCTGGAGAGGTGCAGAGCAGTGTGCCCGTGGTTGTCAATGCTGGATAAAATCCAGTGTTGTCTCTAACACTGCAAAATGAGCCCTGAGCTCCTTCCCCTTCTGCACCGGGGCCACGAAGGTAAAACATTCCAGAGCCACTAAACAGGGAGAGATGATTTCATTCTCCATTTTGCTTAAATCATCGCTCTTGCATTTTTTCCCAAGTTCACACTGCCCAAACAAAAACAGGAAGAAACCAGCTCTTGTTGGAAATTAACACAAAACAGGATTCAGCATCTCTTTGGAAGACAAACAACTGAACAATTCAGAGGCAGTTGTGTTGGTTTGCAGCACTGGCAGTTTTTACTTTTTAAATAGCTGGGCTGGATTTGAGTCATCCCTTAACCTTCGAGCCGAGAGCTGCACAAACTCCAGCCTCAGACACATCCACAGCCTCTGGAATCGAATCATGAATCTGAAATCTACTTAAATCCCACTGTCTAGTTGCACCAATTCTGAGCTCAGACCATAAAGACCATTTTTTTCACATCAGCCAAGCGTTTTGCCAGACTCTAAAGAATTAAGATCACATTTATGTATTAGCCTCCGTATTTCTCTTACAGCTGCTCCTCTCCTTGGTTCCATTTCCCTGGGAGCTGCTGTCCATGAAGACACATCACATACACGTGAGAAACACAAGGAAGACTATTTCAGAACAAAAACATGGGAGAAAACCCAGATCTCTGGAAGTGCTCAGCCAGCACTGAGGGTAACCACGACAACCACAGGGAACAGCCCAATTTGACACATTTTGCACAGAAAAAGGTGTAGGAACAACAGAAAGGAAGAGGTGAGTAGATTGTTGTTCACTTTCCTCACAATTGAGATTAAAAGGAAAACAATTTCCAGGACAGGGCTTGGGAATCTCCTCTCCATGTGAGGAGGGGCCGGCACAGCTCTGCTTTGGAAGAGCTCAAAGCACCAAGAACCAGAACACAACATCCTGCTGCCACAGTTGCTCTAAAAATAAATTTAAAAAATCATTAAATGAATAAGACCAATCTGTTTCTTCCCCCCTGAAAGCCTCTCCAAGCCTCTCACATTCCCTGGTACCTGGCTGAGCTGACAATGGAGTGCATTCCCAACTTCCCAAGAAGTGATTCCTCTTCCATGTGCACTTCCTCTGGTTCACTGTCTACTGCAATTATGCAAATAAAATGCAACTGTACCCTTTCAGCATAATTACATCAAACACAATCAGGCTATATTAAGACTGACTTGAGATGAATGAATTCAGTTCATTTAATGATTTCCTAAATCCCCCCCAGGGGACTGTGGCAAAGAAAATTCTGTCCCAAGAGTGACTTCAAGTATCAGGACAAATAACTGTGGATCTGGGGCCTGATCCTACAAAAACCTGAGCACTTTAGGCCACCTCTGCAGTCAGAGGCTGCTGGGATATCCCCACTGTCAGAAAAACAGGAACATCAGCTGGTACACAGGTACACAGGTGTAAAACCACAGCACACCTGCCCTTCACATCTGTATTTCGAATTAAAGCCTCAGCTGGGGGTGAAGAATTATTTGAAAAATGCTTTTTCCCATACAGGGAGCATTGCAGTTGGTGACTTGTGTGACCGAGAGCTCTGCAGACAAACCCTGATAACCCAAAGTGTGCCAGGCACCCTTGAACTCGCAGGCACCTCCCTTTGCAATGCAGCTGAACATTTCCTGGCTTGTGAGCCAAACATTATTCCCTTTAGTGTGGGGAGAGGCAGTGTCAATATTCAGGTCGAGGCACGGGAGCTGCAGAGCTCTCTGCTTCCAGCAAGGTTTCTCAGGAATCTTTTTCCAACGTATTACAAATACTGCTTAAGACAGTGATAAAAGGGAAGGAAAAAAAGAAAAGATGCTTTAGAGGAGTAAAATAAGGGCAACCCCCTCATTCATAACTAACAGACAATTCTCACCAAATCCAGTGGGAATTAAGCTGGTGCTTAACTGCTGCCTTGACCTGGAGCCCCAGGATGCTGCATGGAAAGGAGCTGGGCTGGGATCTGCTCAAGGCAAGGCCCTTCAGACAAACCGAGCTCCAGTCTGCTCATGCAGTTTGTTTCCTTCAATTTACAGGGAAAATCAGGGTGCCTTATTTCTTTTATTTTATGCCTTCATCAAAAGAAATGCACTGCAGAATTTTAGGAAGCAGATATTCATCTCTGGATGATGAAAGAATAACATTGAAATATCTAATTCCTTTCTCTTGCTCTCGTGGCCAAAGGAAATTAAAACAACAGAAAGGAAAATAAAACAACATCCAGCAGCCTCAACAGAAGGGAGGCAGCAATCCAGAGGGATAACAGCCTCCCCAAGCATGGAAACACCAGTGCCTGAGGATTTCTGACTCCTGTAAGTAACAGATTCACTGGATGTTCCTCTTGGTGACTGAGACAGGGATGGATCGGACTGAAGGGGAAACCTCTCCAGCACAGACGGGATGTGCTCTGTTCCCTTAACCACCCCTGTACCAGAGGGAGCAGATGGCACACCCAGATGGCAATTAGGGATGGCTGAACGGGACTGAGAGAGGTAGGAGCCAGCCTGGACCTTTGGGAGTGGTCAGGGAGCAGCCAGGAGTCCTTTGTCCCGGACAGGGACACCTTGCTCTGCCTCCTCCTCCCCAGGCACAGCTCCCACTCCTGCCTGAGCCCCTTTCCCTTCCCAGAAAGTCACACGCAACACACAGACCTCAGAAAGTCATCTGCTCCTGAAGGATAACACAGTTACAGAGATCTGTGGGCAAAATGTAACTCAGGCATCACAGGGATCCCCCAACCTCTGTGGCTACAAGTGCAAAATGCAACCAGGCAATCCCAGGCAGTTCTCCAAGACAGGCACTGAATAAGCAGATATTTGCAGGCTCAATAAACACATTTTTTTGCAGCTACAGCAAACGCACTGACATCTAGAACTGTTATTTAACTGACTTTCTGCACCTGAACTCTTCCACTCTGCTCTCCTCACTCATTGTGTCCACAAACCCCTCACGTTTCCCAGGATGGGTTTAATGTGCAATGTACAAGGGAAATATTTTAAACCAAACAAACCTGGGAAGTTTTTGTTCCTGTGTACTGTTGACAGAATTTTCATTTCTGTGTCAGAAACCCTCAGGGATGAATACAGACAGTGTGAAAAGCTTATTAAAATATCCTGGTTTTCAGAAACAAACCACTTCATTGTCTGTCAACTTTACGTATTTACAGAGAAATAACCTGCAGGAATGCCTCGGGGGGCTCAAACGTGGAGGAATGAGGCAGATGATCTACCTGAGATGAATAACTAACGAGTAGGGAGTGCAGGCACAGAAAAAATGCAAATATTTGGATTTCCAGGCAGTGAAGACACCAGAACCTGTTTTAATGTGGGCAGTGTGCCCAAGGACCATTTGGAGACCCTGCCTGACCTGTGGCCAGCAGAGGAGTTGGTTTTCTTTACTCAGTGTCTCCCCTGTAAACAACTTTTCTTCCCATATTGCAGAGAACACAGACTCTGATCGACCCCTCTGGTGCCCAGAGGAAGCCACGAGGATGGTAAAGCACCTTCACACACAGAAGGATGAACAAACTGAGGAGAGAGCAGACTACAAACACTGCAGAACACAAACGAGTGCTGAGGAACAAAGGGATTAAGTAAAACAAGTTTCCCCAAATTTGCTGTACACATGCATCTGTACAGCCTGGATATTTCTGAGGCACACAAGCAAAATGTATAAATACAGTGCTTAGTCTGCATGAAATGAAAGTTAAGTTTCAATGGAAACCACTGATTGAAAAACGAAGTTTGACTCCTTCAGTAGAAAACTCCTCCTCTGCTTCAGAGAGGAGACATCAGTTGCACAAGCCCTTCCCTCCCCTGCATGCACCCGACAGGTTCAGATCGGTTGGGTTTTTCTTTTCAGTGATAAAACCCCGGCACATCCCCCAGCTCAGTGCAGGCTCTGAAACTGTGCCTCTGATACCCAGCTGCTGGCAGCTGCTCAGCTGGGAAATAACCTTGAGGTGAGGAACACGGAGGTTCAGGAAAACCTCAGGAGATGGAGCCTTACTCCACGCACTTGCACAGTTGGCACCCCGCAGCTCGGAGGAGGGCAGGAGGAGCAGGGAGAGGAGAGGACAGGCTCTTACCCTCGATGGTGGCTCTCTTGGGCAGGATGGTGATGGCTCCCTCGGCCACGTCCTCCTGCTGCAGCAGGGGGCTCACCTTGGAGCCCCACGTGTCCGAGCCCACCCACAGGAAGTGCCCCACCTGATCCGCCCTCTTGGCCGCCGCCAGGATTTGCCTGTGGAAAACAAGGATCGGTTTGCACATTCATTTTATTTAAATGTATAACTGCTTTAGAAAATGGCGCGTTGCAGTGGCAGGACGGGTGGGCTCAATGAGCTCGGGTCTTCTCCAGCCTAATAGGCTCTGTAATGAACAGAATTGATTCATTCCTGAACCCAGCAGAGCTCAGGGATTTGGGATACACCGTAGCATGAGGGCTCTGAGCAACCTGGTCCAGGGAAAGGTGTCCCTGCCCATGGCACGGGCTTGGAACAAGATGACCTTTAAAGGTCCTTCCCAACCCAAAGCATTCCATGATCCACGCAGCACCAATCTGACATCTCTTTAAATTCACCCTATGTCCCATGGCTGAGTTATTGATTCCACCAAAACTTATAATTTTTCCATTGATTTTACTGAAACTTCTTCCTAAATTCTTTTTGTCTCATTTTGTGGGACTGAGCATCTCAGCAGCTGACAATTCCATCACAATTTTAAGGGAATTTAAAATTCTGAACTCAGAGCATGGAATACAGGCAAGCGAGAAATGAAATATAAAACATTCTTTGTGTTGTTTCATGAGTCAATTCCACGTGGTTTAACCTGACCACCCAAGTCACTTAATCACAATTAACCTTCCTTTGCCATAAACCAGACCCTGGATTAATGAATTACACAAAGCACAATGGGACTGGAGAGGGGGGCTTGTTCTTAATGCCTCTGAGGGGAAAAGGTCAGCTCTGCCACCCAACACGTGAGTAACCCAAAGCCAGGAAAAGCCCCCAGGCCCAGGTCACCGTTCCTGTCCCTCCAGCACGGCCTGGACACCCCCTGAGCCAGGGCGGCAGCAGCCTCCTCGTGCCCGGTGCTTCCCCACATTCCAGGCCCCACCTCCCCACGCGGCTCCCACCAACAGACCACCCCTGTTCCCTCCACCCCCTCACCTGCCCTCCCCTTCCTGCAGAGCTGCGGCCCCGAGGGGCGGGTTCCTCACCTGATGTCCTCGTCGTTGGCAAAGATGACGATGGCCCTGGCGTTGGGGGTCTCCAGCAGCTGCCTGATGATTTTATCGAAGTCGATGGTCTTGTCCTTGCGCTCCTGGGGGATCTTCAGGGACTGGGCGATGCAGAGCCCGCCTGGTTGGGACAGCACAGCACAAGAGGACTCTCAGAGGGGGCAAACGGAACAAAAGGGCTCTCAGAGGGGAGCACGGGGAGGGCAGTGGGAACTGCACAGCTCCACGGGGAGCCTGGCAGGGAGAGGAGCTCTCCCACGGGATCGCTGCCCTGCCAGGCACCTCCCGAGGGGTCCGTGCGGTTATTTCTCTGCACAGAGAGCTCTGATACACACAGCCTGCACGGCTGGGAGGGGCGGGGGCTGAACAGGCTGGCCAACTCAACATCGCAGGAAAGTAAAATAAGCCAAGGAATGGTCAGTGGAAGGATTAAAAGTAGAGGAACTAAAAAAGGAAACCAACCAACAAACAGCAACCTGAACAAGCTTCAGCTGATTAATAAAACCCCAAAACCACAGGCTGAGAGGCAAAAGATGCTGAGGTGTATTAAACAAATTTTATCTCAGTGAAGGGCTGAGATTCTTTTTGGTTTTGCAACGTGAGGGAAAATGCTTCCACTGAAATCCGGAATAGGAACAGCCACAGAGCTGAGACCTTGGCAAAACACACACTGTTCAAGAAAACCCTCATTCATTCAAGTGCCCACCACCAAACAGGATGGAGACACCCAAACATGGTAGCCTGGAGAGAAAGCAGGTCTGTGAATGGGACTTCTCAGAAACACACACAGAACACAGCAAAGAGCACCAGCACAGTAACAGACACCTGCAGCCAGGCCAAAAAATGCTCCTTTTTAGCACAGTTCCCATATTGCAGTTATTTAATTTGGTTTAGGAAAAACAAAAGGAAAAAGAAAATCTCATCTCCAATGACATCCTGGTTGGTGCTGGCAGATGAAAACACAACTTTTGCCTTAATTATTTTGTTTCTCAGTAGTAAACACTTTCATCTTTTATGGTGTCTTTGATACCACGATAGTGCACAGTGTGTTAATTAATAACAGATCAGAGCTGCTTCATAAAAACCCACAGTGGGGATGACTTAATTAAAAGGCACCAGGACAGGGGAGAGATTCACACGCAGGCTTTAAAATCCAGATTTAAACGCCGTGTTAGGTGAAGCATCAGAGAAGGTGCTGGTGGGTGAAGACCCTGGAGGAGGAGGTTCAACCCCTGGAGCATCCTCCTGATCCCAACCCAGGGCAGCCGTGAAAACCAAAATCATGCTTGGAAATGGTGCAATCTGCCTCTTGTGTGCATCCCTGAGCCCCTCTCAAAGCAGGTCAGGCTCATTTTTCCTGATTTTTGACAGAGAGAAGCTGAGCCACAGAAGCTGCCTGGAGGCAAGTGAGCTCTGCTGCACCAGCTGCTCCGAAAATTTGGCAGGAAAAAAGATTGTTTCAGTGGGAAGAAATAAAACAGTGAAAAGGAAAGGTTGGAAAAGAATAAAGGAGAATAATAACCCCCAAGTTTTTCTCTTACACAAAATGTTTCATTTTGTTTGCAATTAACACAACCTGGAAAAAAAATATAAACGTGGCCAACATGACTGAAGTGCCTGGAAAACCAGGCTGGAATGGTTGGAATGCTGCTGGCTGTGCAGCCACCCTGGAGCAATTACATCCATTGTGTGGGTCACACATCCACTGCCTGGAGGGAGCAGCCAGAGCTCCCACTGTAGTGGACAATGGTCCCAGCTGAAGTGAGCATCCTTGGACAGACACAGCTGTGGCCAGGCTTCCACGGCCAGGAAAATTCCTCTCATGCAACACATGCTTCCAAGTCTGCAATTTCCAGGGGCTTTTGAAAGGAAAGAGGAGCCAGGTTGGAGAAAGGGAACAGCTTGGAATTTGAGAGGGCAGGTCTCAGACCCTGTTTGTGCCAGAGTTTTCTACTCCCTTTGGGAGGTCAGCTCTTGGTTTCTCTGCTGTCCAGTGGTGAGGGGAAAACCAGAGCTTCCATCCTGGGAAAAGTGCCGTGGGCAGATCCTGTGGGCTCAGCCCCTGGGGATGAGCTTTCCCAAAAGGAGCAGGTGCCATGGTACCCTGCTAACCTTGGCCCTGTTTCTGGCCCAAAGAACTGTGGATAAATGGTAAATATCAGTGTGCCCTTTGCCACCCCTCAGCAAGCAGAGGTGCCCAGGGGATTGGGTGTCTGCTGTCCACAAGACACAGCAGAATGAGCTCAGCTTTCACATTCCCATCCCACATTCCAACAGGAAACACGTGCCATGATTTCCACTGCCAGGTTACTTCACAGCACTTCCCAGGCAGGAACCTCCCAGGGAATGAAGTGGTAAAAACGTGAAAGTTGCAAATTAAGGATTTTGTTGTAGGACTCCTGCAGTAATTGATTCCCCTGACGGCCTGGAGAAGTGACAAATGCTCCAAGCAGCAGGAAGTGCTGTGGCAATGGATCAGAGCCTGGGAGCCGAGGACACCCTGGGACTGAGCTGGGGCTGCTCTGACACGTGCAGGGAAGCTGTGGCTGCCCCATCCCTGGAAGTGTCCAAGGCCAGGCTGGACAGGGCTTGGAGCCACCTGGGATAGTGGGAGGTGCCCCAGCCCACGGCAGGGAGTGTGGAACAAGATGATCCTTAAGGTCGCTCCCAACCTAAACCACTGCAGGATTTTATGCTGTGGTCCCATGAACTGACCAACACGCTCACGCTGCCCCGACAGAAGGTGCTACATGGAGCCCATCCACCACGGAGGGGTGAGATCCAGCAGCACAGGCACTCCGAAGGGTTAGCACCTGATCATTTTCTTCCTGGGAATGCCAGTGCTGTGTCGGAGCCGTGGCACAGGCCCCAGCCCAGCACCAGTTCCCAGCAGCTCGAGGACAGGCAGGAGATCAAACCAGCTGAGAGCACACGGGAACTGGGACCTCCACAGAGCCGTACGAATCCCCTGGCTGCCTTCCCTTCACCCCCTGAGAGCTCCTGTGCTGTGCTCTGGGAGCAGAACCCAGAGAATTCTCCTCAGGCTGGAGCAGCCACGCGTTCAATGGTCGGGGGCACGAAACACCTCCGGCGGGTGTGTCAGGGTACTGCGCGGTCTGGTAATCAAAGTGGTGCCTCGGTATCCACGGACACCCACGGGTATGTGGTGTTTGGGTTCTGGTACAACACTAAGCACGTTATCCTGCTTCCCTGAAATTCTCCAGCAGCTATTTTTCTTATCACCACTTAATTGGATTATCAGGTAGCAAAAGAGACAATTTAACACTTTTTCAGCTGATTTATCTGCAGAGATCCTCTTTTGGGGGGAATCACTTTTGGCAACACTGAAAAACATCACATCACAAAGTTATGGTGGTGCTGACGATTACTAAAAGGAACTCTCAATTAATTTGATTAATACATTACTTTAAAATCAGCAGCTGCCAGGAGCTGCTCCTGGATGCTTATCAGAGTTATGGGAACAGCAGACAAAGCCCTGGCACTGCTGGGAGCTCCTCCACTGGCAGGGATTCCAGGACCTTCCTCACTGCACAGCAGCACGGGAAACACCCCAAAATGAACATCTGAAGGTTGCTTGGGAAGCGTGAGAAAAGCTCAGGTGAAGGACAGGTGGTGCTTGGACTTTCTGATGCAAACAATCCAAAGAAGAAATGTGGGAGAGCTGTGCTCCCTGGGAAGGCCCCTGCCAGGGAGCTGCTCTGCTCCCACCTTGCTCCCACCAGCAGGACCCCCCTGCACCAGGGGAAATGGAGCAAACACTTCCACCCAAGTCTGGGGCAGCTGCCACGTCCCTGCTTATGCAAGAACTTGTCAAAGAAGTTTACAACTGCCCTGATCTGCAGCTGGACTCCCATTTAAATGACATCTCCATAGTGTAATTCATTGGAAAAATGAAAAGTGCACCAGTAATAAAATTGCAGTAAAACATGGTCCAACAACAATTAATCCAAGGAAAAGGATCCCTGTGGATACCCAACAACTTTAACTTTGAAACTTTCTATACATGATGAAACTACTGAATCATTTTAAAATTTTATTTTCACTAATCTTGTTTATGGTTTCATTTTTTCACATTAGCCCTCCTCATAACCCAACAACAGAACACCTAAACTAATACAGAAGACTAATATTTCTAGTATGTTATTCATTAATGCTTAATTCTATTGTGTCAGACCTTTGCTGCATATTTAATGACATTCCTGGTGTGTTTTATCACCTCAAAATTGTCCTTTATTATGGCAGTTAAACTCCAGTAATATACAAAAAATTAAGACTCTCCTTGGGAACACTAAATTAAATTATAAGAACAGTATAAGATCATTTGGAAAGATTTAGAAGAGCTCTGTTTGCTAGACAGGAAAGAGAGAAAACGAGGATGTGCTGTAGGACCCAGAGCTGCCTGTGCTCCAACGTGTGGGAGGACAGGCTCAGTCCAGGGCTGTGCTGGAGAAGGGACTTGGGAGTTATTGGCTTCCTAAAATCCCTGCTATAAAAGGCACACTGGAGCCACACAGTGTAACCACGTAGAAAAAAGCAATATAAAATCCAAGGTCTGCTTCTGCTCCAAACATTTAAAGCACTTTCGTTGTTACAGCCTCAGTCCAGGAGGGCTCCCGTGACCTGGCCTGGAGCAGAGCCCTGCAAAGGGAAATCCCTGCTCAGAAGGGCTCTGAGATCCACCTACAAATTAAATGTTACCCATCTGAAAGGAGACTGGATTGCAGGGAATCAAGAAAAACAATTCCTAAACAGATAAACCATTCCCTGTTTTCCTGGAAAGACCCAGAACAAGAAGATCCCCAGCTGAACAATCTCATTTAGGTTTTGAATCTCCTCACTGACCTGTTTCTAGCAGCAGGAGCCTGCTGGCAGACGGGAAAGAGACTCCAGAGTCAGACACCTGGGTTAAGGAGAGAGGGATTTACCTGGAGATCTGGGAGAAAGGCCTGGGTGCATCTGCCAACCACGGGATGAACCCCCCAGGGGGCAGAACGATTGGTGTGATGTCCTAGGGTGCAAATCCCAGAGAATTCAATCAAGGCAGAATCACAGAATCCGTGAGGTTGGAAAACACCTCCAAGATCCCACTGGGAGCCCAGCACCACCACCATGGTCACCACGGAGCCTCAACCCCGTCCTTGGTGAGCCAGATCTGAGCCTGAGCCCAGCTCTACAGTGCCCTGAGTAAAACCAGCACAGGCCAAGCCCCTGGAATGGTGTGAGAACACTTCCAAAACACGCCTGCTTGAGGAACAGCCATGGGCGCTGCAGGCTGGGGAGAGGCAGCAACACAGCAGCCAAAATACCCCTCTCCAGAGCAGAGCTGCAGCCAAGCCATGGCACCCGCCTGGACTGGGAACCCGGCCTGCAGTTGGAGCAGAAATCCTCAACACCAGCAGCAAACCGGAATTCGGGAGAAGCCAGGGAAGCAGCCCCTGCTGGTGCCCTGGGAATACCCTGGAGGAGCCCCTGCAAGGTGACACACAGGACTCCTGGAGCACCACCAGTGGCACCTGATGCCCAAACCCCAAGAGAAGGAACCCCAGCGAGGCTGGTCCTGAAATGAAATACAACCAATGTGAAACAGACTGGATTCCAGGAAGCCAAGAAAGAAATAAACCAACTGGGAAAATATTCCCTGTTTCCCTGTAAATACGTGCTATGATTAAGACAGAATCATAGAATTGTTGGAAAAGATCTTTAAGGTCATTGAGTCCAACCATCCCCCAGCACCGCCACGGCCACCACTGACCCCTGTCCCCAAGTGCCACATCCACAGGGCTGTTAAATCCCTCCAGGGACAATGACTCAAGCACAAAGCAATGGACAAAATATGGTTCAACATCTGAACCCCAGAGAAGCTCCCACAAACTGACAGACACCAGTTCCCATCCCTCCAAGGGGTCCCCAGATGAGACCTGCAGGTGCCAGTTGGGATGACTGAGATCCCACCCAGTTTTCCTGCAGGCCCACCTGGGTTTCTGAGCAGTCCCCACTGCCTGCAGCACATTTTCTCTCCAGATTCACGCCCAAGGTCACTGCTGGGAGCTCCTGCAGGGACCACTGTCCTGCTGGGACTCAAAACAGGGACATTCAGCACAGCTAGGAATTATTGAAGTAGGTTCTGTCCCCAGCCCTTGGACAGGGAAATGGAAATAGAAACAAAACTCTGCAATTCCTCGGTCTTTTGTCGTTCTCATAATCCCCATCTCCTTCACACTGGAGTAATGTTCTTAATGTACTAAACTGAGCCTTAATGACCCTCTCTCAAATGAGCACTAAAAATGCAATACAGTCCAATAAAGGCACCGCTGCAGCCTTGCAGGAGCACCCGCGGCCCTGCCTGTGCAGCGCCAGGCCTGCAGTGAGCTCTGCCTCAAGGGCTGCCCAAGGCACACAGGTCAGCAGCAAGCTCTGGGAAGGCAGCCCAGGTTCACCCGGCAGGGCCGGAGCTCAGGAAAAGTGACCCTGTTGGATCAGAGGGCACCCCTGAGCCAGGGGCACTGAGAGGGGCCGCACCCGGGGCACGGCCAGCGGTCACTGAGCCAGCAGCCAGGCCGGGCAGGGCTGGGAGCGGCCTGGCACAGCGGGAGGCGTCCCTGCCCATGGCAGGGGGGGCACTGGGTGGCCTTCAAGGTCCCTTCCACCCCAAACAGTCCGAGTTATCTCAGCACAAAGCTCTTCACTGACTGCTTTCTAAAGAGCCTCTTCAATGAGCAGCCCATTAAAGACAAAATGATCCTCTCAATTTGCTGCTGAATTTGAGAGCCCTGTGAAATATTTGCCAATATTCAGAGTGCCCAACGTGTTTAACTGAACAGAGAGGGATTGCTGCAGGAATCATCCCTCCAGGAAAGCCCACACCGCCCTACAAAGCTCCCAAAACCATTACCAATCTTTACAGGCTCCGTTTTCCTTTATGCTGCAGTCCTGACTTTATGAACTGAGCATCCAGACCTCTGACACTGCAGGACAAGCCGCACCTCTTCCCTGTGCTACACCAAGATTAAACCAAAGAAATTCACTTTACACCAAGAACTTTGGACAGTCAAAATATTGAGGTGTCAAGAAATGAGGCCACAGTCTCAGATCAATATTTAAACAATCTTTGTGCTGCAGAAAGGTTTTATCACTACTTTTTCTGTGGAATCTTAACATGGCAAGGCAACACTAGGAAACTGGGATTCACAGGACCAAAGAGAGACATCACAGAAAGGCTAAGAAAGAATTAATATGCTGAATACGCCCCTTTCCCTTACTGTGGGGCACTCATTGTATTAGTCTAAACTTAATTCAATTTCCTTATATTATTTGCAGATCAAATTTCACACTCTCCCACCTCCACCTCCTGACATGCACCTACAGCTGCACTGCTGTGCAGCCCATTATTCCAACTGGCATTTATTATATCCCATGGGAATGGAAGAGATAAAAAGCCCCACTCCAGAGCTGTGTAACTAATGGGTATGGAGAGGAATTTCTGCTCGTTCTGTAAATCCCTGGGCTGCAGGATGGTCTCCACCACTGAAACTTTCGGTGCCAAACCTGCTCTTCTGAGGGGCCTCATCCCATGGGGAATGGCCTTGGAAGTTTCAACTCTTTCAATCTGGAATGAGTGATAAGGACCAACACATCTTCTCTTAAAATTAGTCTGACTTTATGAAGGAATTTAAATGATGTTCCGAGTATTACATAAATGAAAAGTAATTAAATCAATGTAACTTCTAAGAAAACAGATGTTAACTTACTTCACATAAAACATCCACTTCCTTTATTTTTAATTCATTTTGTGGCCAGAAAGATGAGCAAAGTTATCTTTGTTTTTCAAAAACTACTGCAACATGAGCGGGAGAAATTAACACTTTGATTAACACTTTCAATGTTTGAAATTAATTTCAAAGCTTTGTCTCAGTTTCAAAGGTTTGTATTAATCACTTCTCCCAATATTATGGCATATTGAAAGGACTTGATTAGATTGATTCCAAAAGAGTGAGTGAAGAGACAGCTCCCCAGTGACTACATTTCCCTCTGGCATTCCATGTCTATCTACTCATGGAACTTGCACTGCAGAGGAGCTGCTTTGCTGCCACCTGTATTTTAACAGAAGATGTGGAATTTTCTATGGAAAACTCTCTTTCTCAGAGCTGACACACAGAGCAGTTCATTCCAGGGCTCTCTCAGAGCAAAGCCAAGAAAAAGGGCAAGAGAAGGATATCCACATAATTCCAGCGAGTCTTGTTAAAGCCACTCGGTTCTGTTTGTTCTACAAACTCCTTATTTTGGGGAAATAAATGTTTTTAATTAAGTTGCCTGCACAGCTGCTGAGGCAAGGGCTGCCTGTCACAGACTGGGAGCAGTCCCTGCACATCCACACCGATAGCTGCACTTCATTGTGATAAAGCAATTTGTTGAGTCATGCTCTTTCTCCCTCTATCCAATCTTGATTCCCCAGACAGTGTCAGTTCTCCATTTGTTAATCCATATTTAATTTTTAAATCACAAAACATCATGGCTTTAAAGATAAGCTTTTAAAACGCCCTCCTACACAGTCTTTCCTGCCATCTCCCGGGATATTGCTGATAACAAGCAAAAATCACACGCTTCAAATATTAATGAAGAGGCTGCTACTGGAGCCTGGGAAGTTGGAGGCCAGGTGATGATTGTGTGGAGATGGGATGTGAAGAGAAACCTGGGGTGGAACAAGGCTGGGGATAAAAGAGCACTGAGGGGAGGACAGCAGTGGGCCAGTGTCAGATAAGGACCTAGGAAATGCCACTTCTCACAGCCAGGGAGCAGGGAAGGAGCTCTCCCGGGTGGGGGTGGGAGCCCTATGGCACAGGGAAGAAAGATCCCCAAATTCCTCCACTCTGGGAACACAGAAAATGCAAAAAACCCCCACCAAGCTGTTGGTTTCTCTCACCTGGAGAGTCCCTGGGACACGCAAAAAACAATGTCCAACACAAAACCTTCCAGCAGCAGCTGCCCCGCTGAAATCCAGGCACTTAAAATCCCGTGGAAAACGTTCATCACAGAGCTATTGATCTGCTTGTGTTTCCAGTGAAATCCACTTGGATGGGAATTCCCAACCAGCTCAAAGGCAGGCTGAGAGCTGCTGTCCCCTGGGAGCTCCAGTCCCAGTCCTACCCAGGTGTGTGGGATGCACTGGGTGACACTGGGGCTGCCTCACCCCACTTCCAACATCCCTGGAATTCCCAAAGGATAACACAGTCCTCCACATATGGAGAATTCTGTTATTCTAAATGCTTTCAAAGACACAAAGACTTGGAGGAGCTCTGCTCCCTCTGAGCATCTCAGTAAAGATTTTACATGTAAACTTGATTCCTGTTACACTGGGAAAAGATTTCTATTGGAACTAAAATTACTTTGATGATAAATTTTAATTAGTACTATCCACAGAATGCTAAAATAATCTGATGGAGAAGGAGAATTCCAGCTGAAACAGCAGAACATGTAAATCCTCTGCCTGATTTACAGATCTTGGAAGCAAATCTGGAAGAGTTCCCTCAGTCTTTCGTGCAAGATTTTTTATTTTTCTGTTAGAAAGTTACACTGCCAAGGAGACATCTCTTTTTTTGGTCAATCCTTGTTAATTACTAGCATGGAACATTCATACTAATTGAGCAACCAGCCAACACAGCAACTTACAGCAGAGATGCACAGTTTGCTGCAATCCGAGTTACAGCATGCGAAAATCAAGGGATTCGTTTTCAAATCGAAAGCATTTCACTAACGGTTGAAAGAGAAATGGAAACACTTTTTACCTACCAAAGCATGGAGTTCACAGTTCTGTGTTTCCCCTGCCACAGCTGAAGGCATCACTAACACCTAAAACAGAGCAAAGAGCTGCACTTGCACATTAAATGTCTAAGGACAAGGTGCAGGGGTAGTGCAGGATAAATCATCGCTCCCAGAACGGATCCCACAGCAAGAACAGAACGTCAAACCACGGAAAATCCCTTTTCCATACCAAATAAATCAGTGTGGGGAGAAGGGCAACAGAACCCTTGGGGCAGCTGGAGACTGAGCTGAGCCTCACGGATGTCCCTGCCTGTTCTGGCACAAGCCCCGAGGGGAGATGCAGGGACAAAAACAAAGGAGAAATGCACAAGTGAGAGGAACAAAGAAGAGAACATCTCTTTTAGCACAGCTCCAAACCCACTGCCTGCAGGTTCTGAGCTGCTGAAGTGCTGCCTGTGTGCACCTGCACTGAGCAAACCCACCACACCTCTCTGTGGGCTCATTCCCAAAGCCACTGCTACCCTTGGAATGGCTTTGGGACTCGCTCACATCATCAGAGCTCCAAAGCAGATGATCCAGTGTCTGCTTTAAAACAACAGATTGATTGCTTGATGCATTGTTTATTCAAGCAGATGCTCAGAACAGCTGGAAATTTCTACTATAACTGGGTAGGGAAAGAACCTAAAGACAGGAAAAACTTCACAAGACAGGAAAAACAACTAGAAAGGAAAAAGTCAACTAGAGAGGAAAACTCAACTAGAGAGGAAAAGCTCAACTAGAGAGGAAGAGAAACTGAGGGAGAGAGCGACGTCCAGGGGCACAAATGCACAAACCAGACTTGTTTGAGGCTGTAACTCTGCTCTGAGGTTGGCCAGGCAAAAGCACATCCTCATCAATACTTTTTGAGACAGATTATATCTCATTAGGATCCCCTGCTTCATGTGCTGCTTTTTATCCCATTCCTCCCAACACCTGGCACTCCTGGGCCAATGAGCTCTACCTTTACTGAGAACCTCCGTGCTCTGAGGAGTCCGGGGCTGCCCGAGGCTGCCCAGGGGCTCTGCTGGGGCAGAAATTCCGCAATAACAACAACCAGAGCCATCCCCTCCGTGCTGATCCCCCCTCGGCTGTACCTGCACAGCCAGGAGCCAGCACACAGAGCCGTCTGCTGCTGCCAGTTCGGAAGGACTCCGGGAAGCAGCTCCCCAGCTCCCCGGGATAGATGTCCAACAAAAGCACGTCCTCATCTCCGCACAGCATCGGGAGAGCTGATGAAACCCGCCTGCCACCAGTCTTTGTTCTCTCTGCTGTAACTCAGCTGCAGGAACTGCCTGGAAGTGCTTCCAGGAGCCAACTGCAGGCAGCTGCTGGGGCGAAAGGAAAGCTGGGTGCACAAAGGAGAGCTGGGTGCTCAGAACATCACTGCTGCTGCTGCTGCTGCTCCGGGGAAGTGGAAGGCAGGAGGGACAATCCACGCTGCCAGTGGCTGCAGAACTCCCTGCTACACAGTGTTTGCCACATCCCTGCATCCAGCAGAAATTGCTTCCTTGGAAAAAAATGTACAGGCCTTTTAAAAAATTATAAATTCATTAAAAAGCAGAAGCCCCACCTACTGCAGTGCTCAGTCTCCAGACCAGCTCAGTGCCTGAGTAGTCCTGAATCACTTCCAATTTACCATGAGATTGTCAAAGGTGAAAAGGTTGGATTCAGTGGCAGTAACTTCCCAATTCCAGTGGATGTGTCTGGATTTTTGCCTGCCAGCTGGAAGATGAGCTAAAGTGAAATTACAGCCCTCCTGCTAACAGCTGGAAATGGCTCCCAGGAGCCAGCCCGGTGCTATTGGAATGCTTTGATGGGTTAAATTCCCTGAGATTTTACTGCAGATGGCCACTTGTGCCTACTTATTTCATGGGAGGATCTCATCTTCGCTGCAGTGTATTTTCTGCAGACTAATGTTCTCGCTGGCCTTTTCTTCCTTTATTTGACAGAAACAGAACTCCAACTTAAATAGCAAAATACCCATGATTTTGTATTGAGGTTCTCCAATCATCCTAAAAGTGGTGGTTGATCCAGCCAGTTCAAACTCTGTCTGGACAGAAGATGTGATGGAAATGTAATTCAGGGATCTCCTGTTTCCATGGTAAATCAGGATGAACAACATGAAGTCAGGAGAGTTAAATCAGGGGAAAAACCACTATGGAGAAAGGAAAGGAACTGCCCAGAACTGAGCTCAACCAGCTGTGAGTGTGTGTAACAATAATCACACCCCTGCAGTGGGCCAGGGGAGGGGGGTCCCATCCTGCTGTGGTCCCTGGAGCTGATCCTGATGCAGAGCAGAGGCTCCTGCTCCCTGGGGAGCTCAGGACAACCCCAAACAAGAGAAATCATTCAGAAATGGTCTGAAATGACAAATATCAAGGAGGCTCTGCTTGTGTATTTTCAGACCTGGTGTTAGCAGGGAATGGGAACCAACAGAACCACTTTGTTTCCCAGAAGGTTAAAATTTACGCTGACTCTTAAATCCTGCTGCTATTCCCACTTGAAGTTCAGTTCCAGAACCGTGCTATTCCTGTCTCTCAATCCACCTGAGGCAGCAGCAGCTGAGCTCCCCAAGCGCCCCAATCCCACCATCCCAGGACAGGACAGAGGGAGCAGTGTTTTCCTCCCCCAGGACCAGGCCCTGCAGGAAAGCCCAGGGGCAGCGTGGGATGCCAGCACTCACAGGGTTCAGAACACTCCATAGTGAAGAATTTAGGAATTTCTGACAATACCTGTAAGGTTTCAGTCATGTTCCCAGCTACTTTTTCAAATAATTCCTTTCACTAGTTCACATATCTCACATGGAGACGAGCTGCTCCACCTTTTCCAGGTGGAACCCTCACCTCATCCCCTGGGATTGTGGATCCCCAGCTCTGTCCCTGTTCTGAGGAGACCAGAGCCTTTCAGAGCTCAATCATGTCTCCAATTTCTACACTGGTTTCAGGAAAGGCAGACCATTTTCTAAAGGCTGCAGAGGTCTTCCAAGCACAACCACTGAGGAAGATGAAAGATAATTTACAAAAATCACACTGAATTTCCCATAAATTTTCAGCATTATGGCAGTTACCTGTTTTGATGCTACTTTTACACATCTATTTGTTTCAGGTGAATGGCAATTTTTGGTGTTTTTACCACCATTATCTGGCAGAGAGTCTGGAGGAGAGGTGAGGAAAGCACAGTGCTGAGCAATGCCTTAAGAATCATTTTGGGATGAAACACAGTTGGTACCTGTGATATTCTCACTCAAAGCTTCTTGTATTTTCTGTTGGTTTTTCTTTGGCAATGTCACTTTTAATAACAGGGCCAGAACCAGGATGACCTACATAATAATCCTTCTAGTACATAAAGCTCACACTGCTTTCCACTATTTTTGGAGAAACTTAAATGGAAATGTATATGGTTTGCTTGGTTATCATGTCCCTCTGGAGCTATAAAAATCAAACTGGAACAAATGTCCCAGACTTGTCCAATTCACCAGCCAAACTCACAGATCTATAATTTTCTCAACAGAAGGGCACAGCAATGTAAAACAGTCTTATTATGTCATATTCAGGCATAAATCTTCCTGCTTTACACTCAGATGGCACTGAGGAACTTCAGTCTACAGGGTCAGCCACCACTGGCCTGCAGGGAGGAGGAGATGGAACCTCTCCTTCTCTCCCTGTCAGTGTTTATCAGTTCAGCTGAAGAAGCCAACATGATACGATACAACGACAGATGCATCAAAATAATTTCAAGCCTTTTTCCCATTATTCTGTTACCCCCTAATTGTCCTAAATTAACCCTGCCATGTGACAGACCTCTTGTTTTCCTTTCTGGCTGTCTCACTTTCCCTGGGATTCAGCACCAGCCTCACTCAATAGCACAGAGCCACTGCTTCCAGGTCCAGGCCTTAAATCAGAGGGCCATAAACAAAGCCCCCTTGGGTTATTTGGCTGAATCACATCTGATTTTAAAAGGGCCCGCTGGCAATCCCAGGACAGTCCCTGCCAAGCAGGCGTTTCCGCAGCTTTATGTTGCAGCATCCTGCCCCCAGTTCCCAGGGACACAGAGCAGGGTCCATCCTGCTGGAAGGACACGGACAAGGAGAGGCTTGGCTGGAGCAGCCCCTGCAGAGCTGGCTCTGCAAAGCCGGGGCAAAGGGGATCCCGCAGCCCTGCAGGAGAGCAGCGGGGTACTGAGAATACTGGGAAGGGGCTCCAGTTGCAGGGGCGGGGGCAGCCTGGAGCCCCCTGTGCAGCTCACGGCCCAGCACAGTCTGCACACCCCTTCGAGCTGTGCCCCCACGGTGCCACTGCCCGGCGCACGGCACCTCCCTCAGCTCAGCGTGGCCGTGTCTGACCGACCCACGCTCTGCCCCCTGCAGCCGTGAGGGCCAGCCAAGCTCCCGGGCCAGCCTCAGGACAATCCCTGCCTTAGAACAGCAGAGAGCTGCAGCAGGACCAGGGCACAGCGCAGGGGCCCCGGGGCTCTCCGGCACAGCAGGAGCTGCCGGAAACAACAAAACCCATCGTGAAAGAGGTCATTTCCCCCTGGATGAGCCACGGGGCGTCCCCCAAGCCTGCTCCCGGCATCTGCCCCTTTCACGGCCCACACTCTGCCCAGGGCACAGCACGGGTTAAAACGTCCCAGGAGATGAAGCCACAGGCACAAGACGGGAATGAGGGCCCGGAGCTCGCCCCCGCTCCCAGCGCTGCGCCTCTGTCCAAGGTACTGACACCCAGCTCACAGCCAGCGGACATTTCGGAGTTCGGAAGCCTATCTTTACCTCGGTGTTGAGGAAAAGGATGTTCTCAAACAAACCAAATCCTACAAACTGGCCGTGCAGCTAATTACCAGAGAGGCAAGACACAACAGCATAATGAATCTTATAAAAGAAATTCCTGAAGAGCTTAAAACCTGGCATTCTGCACATATCCTGACCTGCTACAAATCTTGAGGCTGTACAAAAAAATGTATTCCATCACTGGGGGAGCAAGAAATGGCACCAAACCACAGATGAGCAGAGTCAGAGAATCAGGAAATCAGCAGAAAACTGTCACTGCCATCACCCAACCAGTGCTGCTGGGAGGAGAACAGCCAAAGGGATAAAACCATTTAGAAACAAACAAAAGGCTCCTCTTGCCAGAGGAATGGGTATCCCTATCACAGTGCTGAAACTTTAATCCATCCCTGCTCATCTCCATTCCCTCACCTTGGCACTTCCCATCCTTCCTTTTAATACCAACAGAGAAAACATTTCCCCCGCCAGTAATCTTGTTTATTCTAATAAAGAATCACTGACTAAAACAAAATCCTGAGAATTGACTGTTGACTCACAACTGAAGAGAAATTCCCACAGGCAAATCTTTTTAGCATTCCAAAAGCATGACTAATTCAATTAACACCAGCCAGAAGAAGATTATGTAAAGCTATGAAGTTATACATCTATGTATGTATAGAATCAATCAAAGTTACATGCTAAGGAACCCAGGTAAGAGCTGTGTGGTTGGTATTTTGTATATAAAAATCTGTGCTCAGGTCTTTTCCCAAGACATCCAAGCTTCTTGAACCCCAAGACAAAGCCTCTCCTCAGGTGCACCTTTACCTAAAAAAGTGTCACTGTTTTCTCCCCAAGTGCAGTTGCCAGCTGCAGCTGCTGTTTCCATCAGCAAACCCAGGGCACTGAGGGCAGGAATGTGCAGAAGGGAAGGGAAGGGGAGGGGAGAGAAGGGAAGGCTTTTGCCCTGTTTGGGAAGAAAAGAAGCCCTTGTGATGGGACACACGATGGGAGCTCAGGACAATGATGAAGGTAATTACAGTCTAATTTTTGTATTTGATCTGCAGAGCTGTTTGCATCAAAAATTCCATAGCCAGTAAGTACAGAGCAGGTCCTGCCTGGAGCATGGCTCTGGAAAACCCACCCTGGCTGATCCTCCCAGGAACACAGGTGGTACTTCATAGAGGGAGGTGTCAGTGATGACACCCCCAAATCCTGCCCGTTACACGGGCCAGCCAGCAGCCCCCAGAGTTAACAGCACTGCTTGGTGCTGAAATGCGTGATGAGTTTGGCTTAGCGAGTTCTGTGTCTCACAGGAGCACTCCTCAGATTTCCCTGCACTGTCATTTTTATGGCCAGTTTGACTCCAGGAGGCATTTACAACTTTTCAGACACATGTGAAAATAAGATTTTAGCATCATGTGGTTGAAGTCACCTTTTCTTTATTCAAATCATTATGAGATGCTGTTTTGGCAGAGTTGTCTCCGTCCATCAGTGACCACGCAGATGCCAAACCACCCCTCACTCTTCTTTTTCCTCTCTACTCATTCAAAACCTTCAAAAATCTCATGAAAAGAAAAAACCAGAAAACCAAGGGAGTGGAAAGGAGCTTGTCTTGTAGATCACTCATGCAAGGAGAGAATTCAGAATTGCCCTTGAAAGGCTTTTCTGAAGACTTCACAAACCCAGAGCACAATTAAACTGTGAGTCTAAAAGTTCTTGCACCAGAAAACAACTACTTGTATTTTTCTTTGACTCAGAAGATGAAGGTTGAGAAACCCAACCAACCAAGGAAATGAATGTGAATTCTGGGCTCAGCCAGTCCAGTGGATCTGGCTGGTTTTGTTCCAGAACCCATCCTGGCAAAGTGGGCACCAGAGATGATGTGACTTCCCCTAAGTGGATCAGCCTAAGAATATGAAAAGTTTTCAGAACAAGCCCCATCTTTTCTTTCCTGTAAAAAGTCCATAAATCTCCTGCCTTGAGTTTTCCACCAGGCTCATTTCAAATTCCAGATCAGCCAGAGCAAAGCTAAACGTTTTCCATCAACACACACTGAGATAAGATGAAGCTCCACATTCACGTCACTTTTGCCTGAAAAATGAACTCACAGTAAAAATCATGTACTTTTTATAAAGGTGTGAATTAGGGCTCACTGAAACTTGAATCCCAAAATAAAACGTTAGTTTGGCAGCCATAGGGGTGGGTTCTGGAATGCAGGCCAGGAGCAGCACATCCAAGAGCACAGGGATCGGATGGCCCAGGGAACAACACAACCTCAAGTGCTCTGCAGCCTCTGCCAGATCTCAGGGCCGTGAACTGAAAACATTTAGGAGCCTAAACCTGCAGTAAGAGTGCATCCCTCTGGTGGTGTCCTCAAGGAAGGTGAAATAACTGTGGTGAAAAATTTCACTGACAACTTCTGCCCTCAGTCAGCCTCAGAATATTCCCCAACGCCACGGCCAAAGCCCTGAGCTGACCCAAGGCACGTCCCAGCTGCAGGTCCAGCCTCTGCCTCTCCCCAGCCCTGGACGTGTGACCACAGGTCTGGCACGGGGGCCTGGAGCCAGCCCAGGGACGTTCTGAACACCACCCACCACCTGATTCCAAAGAGAATGAAGTACAGCTTGGGGGAGTTGCCCTTTTTTTTTTTAACATATGAAATTATTATTTAAAACACGAGGGTAACATCTGTTCCAGGCAGCCTGCCAGGCCCAGGCAGAGCCAGCAGGGTGGTCAGCACCCGAGCTGGGCACGGGGCTGTAATTTTGACAGAGTAACAACAACACATTGCTGCTGCTCACAGACATCCTGACTCAGCAGCTCCTTTCCAAAGATCTCCTAATCCGAACAAATTGGTTATGGCAGCAGAACAGCACATCCGCTCCATGGGCTGCCCAGGGCAAGGGGTGTCCCCTTCCCTGGAGGGATTTAAAAGCCCTGCAGATACGGCACCTGGGGACAGGAGTTAATTGTTGGGCTTGATGGGCTTTTCCAACTGAAACGATTCTGATTTTTCCCACAGAAAAGCACCGTGCTTGGGGCATTGACAAATGCAAGTGCAGGATCACAACAGCAGCCACTCCTGTCCTTCCAGAGGAAGGGGACGCGGGCCAGGCGTGGCACAGCAGCACACAGCACGGGCCTGTCCCACCCTGCCACCCACAGGGGGAATAAACCTCATCCTTGCATCCCTGCCAGGGCTGGGGCCAGCCAGAAACCTGGCACAGTAGTGCCGTTAATCCACGAGGTTCAGGGAACGTGGATGAGCAGGGACCAAGCTGAAGACCAGACAACGGTTAAAGATCATCCTGTTCCGGCCCTGCCGTGGACACAGACACCTTCCACAGACCAGGCTGCTCAGCTGCTGATCTTTGAGATCCATCATATGACTATAAATATAATTAAATGTACAAACAGAGAGAGGTTTGCCCTCCTAGGTGCACACCCAGCACACTCTGAGGCAGAGCTGGGGCAGCAGGTGCCACGTTTGTACCTCAGCCCACCCAGGGGCACCTCTGGCTGGGCTCAAAGGGGAGCTTCCAGAGCTTTTTTTAACCACATCCTTGAGGGAATCATGACTACATCCCCCTGCAGAGGGGACCAGCAATCTGTGCAGCCTCACGTAAGTGTTAGAGCACCTTATGTAACAGGCAGCAAGAAAAGTGCACAGAAAATTCACATTTTCTGCTCCTTGGGACGTGCAACTTTCTTGCACAACGTTCAAGGCAACACAAGGATTCACAGGCACAGACCTGCTGCTCAAAGGTGCTGCAGGGAGAGCTGGGGCTGTTCTGGCAGGGCTGGGCTTTGTCTGGCTCCTCTTCCATCCCTGCTCCCTTTCAGCTGCACGGCCACTCTGCCCTTTGTCTTCCCAATGCCTGTTTGATTTGGTTGAGAGTAAATCACTGAGGGTAGATTTAATTTCTTGGAGCTGATAATGAGTGTAGCTAGATATGGATCCTTTCATTTAAAAGTCTGCTTTGCAATTTAATCAGCCTCCACAGCCTCAACACCAGCCTGAAAGTAATGTGGGATGGTTGTAATGGTGAATAAAGAATAGAAAAATTAGACAAAAATTAGATTGATGATTTCATCAGAAATACTGAGCTGCCCTCTGTAATCAAGTTTCACTGCAGTGTGCTCTCTCAACACACTCGTGTCTCTGGGGAGGACTGCACATCTCCATAAGCAACCTCAGGGCTTGGCCAGGGCTGAGTAATTCCATCTCTCCCATCCCACAGCACAGCTCCTATCCGTCCACACACAGGAAAACAGGGGAGAAGCACCACTCTTTGCAGCAATTTTCCCATTCCTCATCTTCTTAAGAAACATTTTTATGAATGATGTGACGAGACACTCACAGCTACTCTGACATTCCCAGGCAGCCCAGGACTCACCCACCCATCTCCAGAGTCCTGTTTAGGGAATTTGGGTTTATACCCAGTGCCCCCGCAATGGTCAAACCAGGAATGATGACATATCAAACGGAAAAGTCACTAAATCTCAAGAACAATCACATCCAGCTCTCCATGTTATTTCTCCCAGTGACTGGGGCTTTTTGATGGACACAGAATCACCACAGAACCAGGGAATGGTTTGGGTTGGAGGGACCTTAAAGAAGATCCAGTCCCAGCCCCTGCCATGGGCAGGGACACCTTCCACTATCCCAGATTTCTCCAGGCTCTGTCCAACCTAAAGACAGGGATCAATGGATAAAGAAGAATTATTCACAGAATAAGAGAAGCTTCCCATTGGGACTTTGGGGAAATACCAAAGGGGACATGAAAAACCCCAACTTCAAACTTTAGTCTTGTTCCTTTGCCTGTGTCCTCCTGACCGAATTCCATTTTGTGCCAGGGCATTTCCTTGTTTTATCTTTGGAGAAAATAGGAATCCTTGAATGCCTGCATCAATGCAAAGGAGAATGGAATCATATTTAAGCACTATGGAAATGAATAAAGAATGGATCTGAACTGATGACCTTTAAACAGGTTTGATTTGGGGCTGGAAGCTGAGAAAATGAATGGATAGAATCCAAAGGCTTCTCTCAGTGCAACAGTGCCATTTTTAGAGAAGAATTAATTTTTCAAGGAAAACATCAGCTGCCAAAGCAATGAGACATTTACACTTGATAAGGATGTTTAAAGACTCACCCAGAAAACTTTCCCCATGCTGCTGTAACAGGATTAGCAGCCTCTCACAGGGCTGCAGGAGCTGCAGCAGTGCCCTGCTCAGGAGAGGAAACGCCCCCGGACCCTGGGGAGGGACTGGGCTGGATTTCCACGCCGCGTTCCCCTCGTGTGTGAGGCACCCGGACTCCGAGCCCACAGGGGCAGCTCCTGCCCCAGAGGATGCTCCGGACCAGGAGTGCTGCCCTGGCACTGCCCAGCCAGCCCTGAGCTTGGCACCGAGCACTAACCCCGGGCTGGCTGTGCCACAGGAAACAGGAGCCCCCAAATCCCACCTGGGCACCCCTGAACACCCCACCCTTCCCGGCCTGGTGCCAGCTGCTGCCATTCCCAAATAAACCCTGGTCTCTCAGAGACCCCTTTATTCCCAAATCTGCCTTTTCCCAAGTTCAGAGGTTCTCCACAGGGCTGGAAGCTGTCACAGACACTTTGCTAACTCCACACTTCCTCCTGTGCGGTGACCACAGCCAGGAGCTCTTTTTGCCAATTACCGTCCATGCTTTTCCCCTAATTAATTTAGCCTGGCAACCTTTCCATGCCCGGCCCCAGAGCCCAGCACTCCAGCAAGTCCTATTGATGGAATGACACGGCTGATCTTTGTTCTAAAGCCATTTTCAAGTCCATACATTGAATCATGAAGAGCAGAAATTGAGAGGATAATTCATTTTTCTCACTTAGTCAAACTTAGCTACCCAGAAAACATTCTCCAGGCTGTTCTAAATCTGGCTCTTAGTTAAAATAATGTGACTCTTTGTCTCATCATGTCATTGTCATATACTCTGCCTTGAATATTTCAAATTTTGCACTTTTCTGATCCTGTCTGCAAATCTCTGGTTTCCTTATATGACTTCTTTTTGTGCATATTTGGAGCTGGTTTTTTTTTTTTTTTTTGCACTTTTCCTGGATCAATTCCCCAGGCCTGCCCTTCCCTGTAATTCAGCTCTCCTGGAAATCTGCCCCATGGCAAACACACCTACAGACAACACACACCTGGACCTGGGAGCCAGCTGGCCTTCAGTAACCAGCATTCCTAGGAAAAAGGGGGATTTTTCCCTCTTTCCATCTATTCCAGGCCAAGACAAGAACTGAATCATACGTGAACCCCAGCTGTGCCACACCAACACCCTTCAGGGCCTCGTGCAGGACCACCAAGCCACATCCAGCACAAACCACACTGCAGAGGTGTCCTGAAGTACAGGATCACGTCACTCGTTCCCAAAGATGCCATTACTGCTGGGGCAGAGAGGAAGGGAAGCTTTAAATCCAGATTTAACTGCACGCTTCCCACTGAAAACTGAGCAGGAGGTTGGAGACAAATCCCTTAAGGAAACTCTGAAGGGCACGGCCAAGAGCCCTGAGCCAGCCCTGACCTGCTGGGGCAGCAGGAGAGGAGAGCAGGGGCTGGAACCTGGCGGTGTCTGGGCAGCCCCAAATCAGTGGGGGGGTCCCCAGGCAGCCCCAAATTTCTGTTGGGGGTCCCCAGGCAGCCCCTGCCCTCAGACAGTCGTGTCCCAGCCCCTGGGCACAGCCCACTGTCAATACTGGAATGGAGCCCTGAGCTGGGAAAGGATTTTTCACGCGGGTCTGCCATCAACAAGCCACAGGATATCCATGGATTGGCTGCTTGGAACAGAGAAAGGAGAGCCCCTCTTGGGTGAGATCAATTCGTGACACAACTGCTGGGACGAGCAAAGGACAGATCTGCACATCAGCTCTCAACACCAGGTACTGCCACCCATTTCTTGGCACAGGAAAAATCCTATACTCAAAGGCAGCTGTGAATACACCTGTGCACATCCACCAGAGAGAAAAGCAGCTTAAGTACTAATGACATCCAAATTATATCTTTGCAATCTTTGATGTTTATGATTCTTGGCTGCTTTTTAAGTAAAAGATGTTGTTAGAGTTTAATCAATAGCATTCTGCTCAGAGAGAGGCTTTCTGAAGCTGACAAAACTACACAGGTTTTGCTTTGAGACCCGCTTGAATTTGAGAAACGATAAAAAGAATGTGCTTCACTTTTCATGCTGGGGAGGTTGTTGAGATTTCTCAGGAAATCAAACAGCAGCTCCAAACACGGTGTTATCTCACTGGTGATGTGCAACACGGGCTGGAATCAGGGAGAAGAGCTGGAGATGTGACTGTGGATGCAGCTCTGCGCTCACTGCACAGCCGGGGAACACTCACAAGGCAGAGATTAATAAAATATAATCAATATCTTCCAGCAAAACCTGGGGAGATGATAAGCTCTGGATTCAGCCATGACACTGCTCAGGCCTGCCCTGCTCCCAGTCACCCACACAGAGCCTCCTGCAGCATCCAGGGGTGTCCCACGCAGCAGGAAGGAAGGGGCACAGGCCGGGCGTGAGGCCCTGCGGGGAGGCGCAGTGGCAGCCTGGGGCTGCCGGGGCCGCGCTGGGCTCTGTCCCCAGCAGGAGCGGCCACCACTGGCCCACAGTTACCTGGACCAGCCATAAATATTCCTGCAAGCAACTGGGTTTTGTTTAGTTGGGGGTTTGGGGGGTATTTTTTGAAATCATAGAGTGCCAGTGACTCTTCCTAGTTTCCCAGTGAAATCATGGGATGGTTTGGGTTGGAAGGGACCTGAAAGCTCCCACCCCTGCCCTGGGCAGGGACACCTTCCACTATCCCAGGTTGCTCCAAGTCCTCTCCAGCCTGGCCTGGGACATTTCCCGGGATGGGGCACCTGGGCAGTCTGAGGACGTGACCAGGATGTCCCAGATGTGTCTGTCCTCAAGTTAAACGAGTGACTGCCCTGGACACCCAAGTTCCTGCTGCCCTTCCCTCGGGATCTCGGAGGCAGCAACACAAATGCATGGGCAGGAAGGGGAGGGAAGCAGGAGGGAACATGGGGAGGTTTAACAGAGATGGGGCTTTTAATGAGTGCTGAAGTTCTCAGGAAGCAGGACTGTAATTTGCTGGATTGATTGCACTGAAACTCCAGCTCCTGCATTTGTTCTTGGAAAAGTCTGAAGGAAAACACTGCATCCAAGAGGCTCATGCAAAGCAGCATTATTGGCCAGAGCCTCCAGAGGCACAAGACTAATAAAATTTTGCAAATCCCTCCAAAGTGCTAATTGCTTTTTTAGTGCATCCTGCAGAGCAGGGGCACTGTAGGGCATCTGTGTGTGAAGGAGCTGGGGAGGGGCTGGGCTTCCTCAGAGCTTCTGCAGAGACTTCTCCAAAGGAAATGTTTGTTTCGAGGAACAAACCACAGACCTGGGCACCACAGACCTGGGCTGTGATGTTGTGAGGCTGCTTCTCTGCCTTCCCTCCTGGGGTTAATAAATTAAAGTTCTCTGATTACAGCAGCTGGGGGTTGAGATCAGTGTGGGCTGTGAGGAAGGAGCTTTCCTGAGAATGAACAACATAAGGAATGAACTGGCACAGGGATTACTAAGAGGAAAAAATTCCAAACTGGGAATATCCGAGCTCAAATTCATCCTGGTTTGGGGTGAGCAGGACACTGTTCTGTTGTCCGGAGCAGCTGTGGCTGCCCCTGGATCCCTGGCAGTGTCCAAGGCCAGGCTGGACGGGGCTGGGAGCACCCTGGGACAGTGGGAGGTGTCCCTGCCCAGGGCAGGGGTGGCACTGGAGGAGCTTTAAGGTCTGTCCGAACCCAAACCTTTCTGATGAGCTGGCAAAACAGCACCAATTTTGATACCCATGTGTCCAAAGCCACCTGCCCCACCCCAGCCTCCAAAAAGATGCTGGTTTTGGACAACCCAGCCAGGCCAGACCCCGGGTGAGCTCCTCACAAAGCAAAGAGCATCCCCTGGGAGCACCTCCTGGGGCCCTGCCTCTGCCCAGCCACGTTCCCAGGTCCCTGCACCAGGGCCACCCCTCCCAGCTCACACAGACGCTGAGGCCACCACACAGACACACAACTATTTAAGGCTGGATTGATTTCCCTGCTGTGCAGAGCAATTGCAGCTCCAATCAATTGGAATAGAAGCCACAAATGCTCAGCACTTTGGAAAAAAAATCAAGGTGCTCCAGTTCCTTTATAGAGGCTCAGATGTGCAAACACCAGACTTGAAGTGGCATTTGGTTCTGACATTGAAATAGATATGAAAAAACCCTCCCAAGGAATAACAGAAGAAAACTTGGCAAAAGGCACATGCTGCAAAAAAATAAAGGCCATTTCTTAAGCAGAGTCCGTGCTATCCAGCAGTGATATACCAGCAGTATAATCTTAATTAGCCAATAAAAGTTTTTAGACAATCTGTCTAGACTTGCTTTTGCCTGGATATAAAATTGGCTTTAAAAGAAATATATAAACAGCAATGAAACGTCAGTGAAGAGCTGTCAAAAAAAGCTCCCTGCTGCTCTACATCTGCACCCTGCTCTTCTTAAAACATGAGCATTTAAGCGAAATCCTTCAGGTTTTTAGGCAGAAAAGCTGCTATATTTGGGCCCCCTGCACTGCCAGCTCAGCCAGCTTCCTGCCTTGCTGCTACAGAAGTGAAGAGCAGCACATCTCTCCTGAACGCTCTGACCAGCACAGCTCAACAGGGCCTTTGTCTTGAGGAAGCCAAGTCACTATAAATAATGATAATTGAGTACAGCCGTGTCTGGAGAGCAACTGGGTTCGTCCCTGCCTGCTCCAAACAAGCAGAACAGGAGTGGGACCGAAGGGCAGCACAGGGGACACCTGGGAACAACGGGAAGGAAGAGCGAGAACCAAGTCATGTGAGGGGAAAAATGTTAGGCTGGAAAAGGCACAGAATATGGATGTAAGATAAACTGAGAGACGGTGAAAGGGTTGATTAGACACTGTGGGTCAGTGAATTAAGGGGAGAAACAAAATACATCCAGGGAATTAAATTACAGTGTATCTTCAATCAATGCTTGAGAGCATTGTCTCGAGCACAGCCTGAGATAGCCCCTGCCAGACTTCTCGTGTCTGGATCACGTCTCCCATGGCCAGACAGCTCTCTGAAATAGTTCTGCTCTCTCTTTTTCCCAGGAAGCCGCTTTCCCTTGTCCCAGAGCAGGGTGATCAGCTGGATGTGCTGGGCAGCACAAACCCAGCTCAGCCCCAACATCCGCCCTGAACCACAGCCAGTGAGGCTGGAAAAACCTCCAAGGTCACCGCGTCCAACCTCTGACTGAGGAACCCCACACCCACTAAACCCCACCAGGAAAAGCCAGGTCTGCTCATTTGTTGAACACAAAATGCTTGAGCTGCATTTCCATGACCCAAAGTTTAACCTGTTCCATCTCTGTGGCCACACAGGAAATACACGCAAAGACTTTTTCTGATCTTAATTGAGTACTTTGCATTTCTTATCCACTTTTTGGTATTAACAGCCCAAAAATGCTCTGAAAATGCAGAAAGAGCTGTGGTTCACCATCACACTGCACAGCCCAGCCAAGGCACCTGCTTGGACAGGAGGGGTACCTGAGCATCCCTCAGGGTTTGTTTGAAACATTGATCACATGTTAAAATAACGCCCGTAGTCTCCATCACAAGGCTCCTTTCAGACTGAAGAGATGTAAATCTTGAAACTCTAAAGAGAAGTGAACAGCAGAGGCTGCAGTATAAACTGTGTATCTCTGAGCATCTTCCCCACATCCTGGCTGTGTGTAAAGCACTTCAAAAGCCGTGCTGCAGTTCATGTTTCCAGCTCAGGTATCTCCTCGGATAGAGCACAGCAAAGAGAATTTCAAACACTGCCTTGACAAATAACTCTAAGAACGTGTAGGGAAGCTATAAACTCCACTGATCATCACTCCCTACCTGCCAGGACCCTGCGGGGTGGGAGCAGATGGGATTTTCTCCTCTCTCATCGAACTCCTCTCTCCACACAAGGAGCTGTGCTGAGAAGGCTCAGGCACCTTTGGGGACAGAGCAGGGAGTGCTTGTGGCTGCCCAGTTCATCAGGAGTGCATGAAAATCATCTTTGAGGAGTGTGGAGGGTTCGGGGTGTTTGTCATCCTCAGCTGTCTGAGGAAGGATAAGGAATGAAGAAGGCAGGGGAGGCTGTGATGGAAGAGGCACCTCCGAATTATTGATGTGCTGCTACTCCCCCATGGCTGGCAAAGCTGTTCCTTGCATTAGCACAAAGTGAAAAGGGACTGTGAAGTATGGAAGGTACAAGATGAGGCAATATTTTGTGTTTCCTCCTGGGACGCGGGGTTTCAGTGACAGAGGCTGGAATAACTTACTGCATCCCATTATGGATTACCCTTCAGATGCAGAGGCACATTTAGAGCTGGTCCCAGGCGAAGTCCAACGAATTCATCCTACTTTGCACAACAGACATATCCCATGGGAAGACCTCAGTGTAATCACAATATTTCTCTTTTCCACGGGGAAAGTCAAACTGACAGCAGGGGCTTCCTCTGCAGCAGGTTTTTATGAAATTCATTTTATTCCTTCAGGAAAGCTGACAAGCTGCTTTGCACCACGCACTGGGAGAGGCGCCGGAGGCGAGATGGGAGCCAGGATTCTCAGGATTCTCAGGATTCTCCGGCTCCACGAGTCCCTCCAGGCAGGCTGGGAGGCAGGGGAAGAGCACAGTGAGCAGCAAAGGCACGCAGAGACAAACCTCAAGGAAGCCTGGATTCCCTGCCCCCGGCACAAAAAAGAGACTTTGGGAAGAATTCCTTTCTTATCTTCCAGAAGTTTGAAGTTTTTACAATCAAAGTCAATTCTGCTCTCAAGCTCAGTATTTTTTTTGTGAAACAAATGTGATTTTCCCGCCCACTCTCTATGGCAAATCTTCCTTACTCATGGATAATTTTTGCCTGCCATGGCCCAATCCTTGCAACCCCAGGCACTTCTATCCACCTTCATTCCTCCGCTTTTCATCCCTCCTTCTCCTCAGCCTCATACATCTCTCAGTGCTTCCAGACTTGTTCCTTTTATTATTCCCTAACCCCAAACCCTCTCCTTTCCCCCTTCTCCTCCCAAAAACAGCACTTCCAGGGGATCTCCTCCTCAAGCTTCCTAATGCACATCAACAAACTCTGTGTCCATCTCCTGAAAATCTCCCCCATTTTTTCGCCCTTCTCTGTCCTTCCCAGCAGAACCTGGCTGCACAACAAACACCAAACTCCCGTCCTTACCAGGAGGACCCACTGCCCTCGAGGTGCAGAAATCCTGCCAAAGAACAAATGGAAACACCTGGATTGGAATGAGAAACTTCCTGACCCTGCAGCAAACCAACACCTTCCCTGCTGCATCCTGCAGCACGGGCCTGGCCAAATGAAAGAATTCCCTGGGGGTGTCCAACTTCACTGGGAAAAACGAAGGATCAACAAGGCTTTTTCTGCTTTGTATGAGCAAGGACTCCACAAGTCCCTGCTTCCCAGCTGATCCATACGACACACCTCATCCAGGCACGCCAGCAATGTTTTATTAAAGCTGGGGAAACATTTGGAAAGGACACTGGCAGTTATTTGTTCAGCAACAAGAATTGCCTATTTCAATTTTATTCTGTCCTTGAGATGCAATCTCCACATGGTCAATAAATGCCATAAAAAGGCAGATATTTATCATTAAAGTGGCTGATGCTCTAAGGGGAACAGCAGCTGCTACAGCTCTCCAATAACACTTCCCAAGGAGCAGCTGGGCGAGCTCATTCCGGAGGACATTCCAATCTCTGTGCTGACCAGGATGGAGCTGGGCTCAGATTCCACGTCAGCAGGCACAAAGGCAATCATCCCCTCACATCCTCACCTCTTTTCCTTCTCCACACCTCTCCTGGGTTGCTGTTCCTGAGCCTGTTGGAGGAGGAGGAATTACCCTGGTTCCATCAGGGAATCAGGACACGGGCAGAGGCTCCTGATGCCGAGTGCCAGGAGGTGCATCCAACACCCTGCCCTCCTCAGGGAGATCATCAGGACCCTCTAAACCTACACCAGGTCTTTTATCTTCCAGTGATGGCAAAAGATAAGGAAATACATATATCACAGAGATCCCAATGATTTTTTTTTAATATTTAAAGTCTTTAACGACACACTTCAATATTTGGTGCCGACACTCCCTGCGTAGTGAAGAGAGAAATAGATGTTTCCAAAGGGCAGCTGAGATCTCATCACTCTTCTTTAGTGAGCAGGGAACAGAGCCAGCCAGCTCAGGACATCTGTTCTGTCTCAGGGAGGAAGATGCTGAAGAGATGAAGGCTGCATCCATGGGTTTTGGTAATCAGAGAGCACAGGCTGCTGCCCTGGGGGCTGCAGCCTCCAAGCCAGGCACACAACGAGTTCTACCCAGTTCAGGCCAGGAGCCCACTCCTCCCCTTCTCCTCTGCACTACACCACTGCTCACAGGTCACCCACAGAGCCAGGGCAGCACTGACCACTCCCAGGGACAGATGTGCTTTGTTTTCCACTCTCACAAGTGCCTGAACTCTCAGTTCCACCCAAACCACACTCAGGGATCAAGGAGTGCATCTCCCACCAGCTCAGCTACAATTCACAGGACATCCCAAGAACCCTGCCAGACTGCAGCACAGCACAGGCCCCCACAGCCTCAGACTGCAATTTGTCCTCATTTTTTTGGTCTGAAATGACAAAACATTTGCGATTTGCCAACAGGAAGGAGAATAATGGATTTCATAATGTTGTTATTTAACACCACTGCACACTGAAGGAATGCAAGAATAGTTGGGAAAAGCAGGAAGAAAAATGGAAAACACTTGAGGTGCTTGGCTGTGAATGACTTGATTTTATGAGTGGTTTGTGTATTTGGTTTGATCCAGAGGACAGGCTCCCAGGTGAATGGATGAAGGCCATTCCCAGCCAGGCAGAAGCACTGAACACCACCAGAGACCAAGGGACAGCCCTGCACTGCAGCCCCTCCATCCCCGGAGACCCCCACCCCTCCTGCCAACACCGAGCCCCCAGGAGGGGCCTGCAGGACCAGGAATCCCCCCCTGTCCTTCACACGCTCCAACTCCACGGACACCCCAGGGGCCGTGCCCTCCCAGAGAGCCAAGACGAGCTGCACACCACGTCCACAGCTCCGGTTCGCTGGGGCTGCACCTCAAACCTGCAGCTGTGGCCGGGTTTGTCACCAGCCAGGCTCAGCTCTGACTGAGGGGCTGCAGGAGGCTCCTCCCCGGGCTTACGCATCCAGTGAGCTCAGCAGGCAAACCCCCTCAGCCTGATCAAGTGCTCAGGGTGGGCAGCACAGCACCTTATCCCGTCACCTTCCCAACAGGGACTCATCCCAGGGAACGTCTGAGCAGGGGCTGTTCCCAGCTGGGCTCTGGGTGCTGCCACAGGGAACGCAGATCAGAGACCGCCCGTCTGGGGCACCCTCGGAGCAGGGGCAGCACCCACAGCCAGCACCTTGTCCAAACCTCACTAAGAAACTCCTGGTGTTCACTACACGGCCAGTGCAGCCCCCGCCCACCCCTCTGGCCGCCTCCCTCTCCCATCTCTGGGCTCCTTTCAGCCTCGGCCTACGCTGTGAAGTGACTGCTGCTGCTACTGAGTGCTCTAAACCCATTCAGCAGGGCTTTAATGGACCAAGGGAAAAACAGAGATGTCTCATTAGCATCAGAAAGTAAGATAAAAAGGAAATAAATCAGGATTTTCTACTTGGCACCGGGAATCAGCCCTCCATTTGAGAGGTACAGACAGAGCAGTCTCCTTTCCCTTCCCAGGCCCAGACACTTGTACAACTCCCTCACAGCACTGATTTCACTCTCTCATGTTACCCAGCACTAATTTGTGCTAATGGAATTCCCAACAGACAGCATAAAAATTAAGTTCTATTACAAAAATGCAGATTCAGGATCAGAGCAGGCAGCTGAACAGACCTACAGGAGCCTACAAAAGTGCTGTGTGAATCACTGAGGGCTGACAGAGCAGCTCTGGGCTTTTATCGGTGTCACAGAAGTGCTGAATGAGAGCACAGCTTTCCCAAACACCACTGAAGGGTCAGGGAGCATCAGGACAGGACTCAGATCCCCAAAAACCCCTGTCAAAAGATTCAAATCTTCTGAGAAACACAAACCAGTGTAGGAAACAAATATCAAGCCTCTAGGAAAAGGTTATAAAAAGGTGTAGAAAGGTTTAAAACAGTCTTTGTTACAGGTAAAAAACTCATGGAAAGTAACTTCTGTAGTAAATACTTAATTGTACGTCACTAATTTGTAAAGAAACCGATGAATTTGGAGAGGATAATATTTAATGCTGTGCAAAACAGTGGTTCATTGACTCCAGGGGAGTGACACAGAACCATGGAATGTCCTGAGCTGGAAGGGACCCACAGGATCACCCAGCCCAGCCCCTGGCCCTGCACAGACACCCCAACAACCCCACCCTGTGCATCCCTGGGAGCGCTGTCCAAAGGCTCCTGGAGCTCTGGCAGCCTTTGGGCCGTGCCCATTCCCTGGGGATCTGGTCAGTGCCCAGCACCCTCTGGGGGAAGAACCTTTTCCTGATATCCAACCTGGCCCTCCCCTGGGACAGTCTCACTGGATGGACACAAGGACAACGTGTCTCACACAGGTTAGTACCTGTGTCTATACACAGGGGCTTTGTAGCAAATATAAAGCTGAAGGGATAAACAAGATAAAGAAATTCAAGTTATATTGAGAAATCCTGTTCAGGAGGACTGCTGGGAAGAAAGTCTGCTCACAAGGGCAAGAAGAATTGAAAATCACAGAATGGGTTTGAACATCCTCTCGTTCCAACCCCCTGCCATGGGCAGGGAGCCTTTGAAGGGTCCCTTCTCTGGGGCTGGAAGTTCCTGTTTCCAAGCAAGCCCAGCTCCCTCCCTGCTGCACTCCCTGCTCCCACCTTATGTAAGTGATGTCTGCAGGATCATGGAGACTGAGGAATTACAGAAAGGAAGACGTAAAAGAAGTTTTCAGTGAAAGCAGGAGAAAAGCAGATCAAGAGGCTGTCACAAGGGCTGCGCTTTCCATGCTAAAGTGGCTTAGGGGTGATTCTGTGTGTGCTGTCAGGGTGGGGGTGGCTTTAACAAACACAGCACTGCCCCTAAAACCTCCAGAGAAACCTCAGCACAGAGCCACACCAGCACCGGGGACAGGAGCTGCCATCCCCTGTCACCGTGGCTTCAGCACTCAGAAGAGGTGCAAGGTGACCCAGAACCTCTCCTCTGCAGCCCCCCAAGCTGAGAACTTCACCCCCAAGCTCTGCAGATGCTCCCTTGTGGGCCCTCCCTGCTCCGCACACAGCAACAGCACAGAGGCCTTGGCTCCAACCCAGCCCTGCTGAGCAGGAATGCTGAGTTTGGGATCAGGCTGGATGGGGGAGCTCAGGGGAGGCAGGGCAGGGAGCTGAGGGAAGGGAGGGGAGGGAGGGGAGGGAGGGGAGGGAGGGGAGGGAGGGGAGGGAGGGGAGGGAGGGGAGGGAGGGGAGGGAGGGGAGGGAGGGGAGGGAGGGGAGGGAGGGGAGGGAGGGGAGGGAGGGGAGGGAGGGGAGGGAGGGGAGGGAGGGGAGGGAGGGGAGGGAGGGGAGGGAGGGGAGGGAGGGGAGGGAGGGGAGGGAGGGGAGGGAGGGGAGGGAGGGGAGGGAGGGGAGGGAGGGGAGGGAGGGGAGGGAGGGGAGGGAGGGGAGGGAGGGGAGGGAGGGGAGGGAGGGGAGGGAGGGGAGGGAGGGGAGGGAGGGGAGGGAGGGGAGGGAGGGCAGGGCACGTCCTGCAGCTCCCTCCTCACCTGCTGAGCTGCAGCCATGGAGGGAGTGAGCCAGGGAACTCAGCTGTGGAAATGGGCCATGTGGGGAGAGCAGAACATTAATAAACGCACTCTGGATCTTCCATTTATCTGTTAGGAGGCATTCAAGTGGTCTTTTGCTAACGACTTCAGTATATATATTTCTTACAGATAGCAATTAACCTTCTGGTACAGATTAATCTTTAAAAAAAAATCAAAGATGAATGAATCTTTGAAATTCAAGTATTCAGTAGTTTCATTAATAATCTGAAATTATCCTTTAGATTTCCCATAATTAGACTATTCCCCTAATTTATTAATCCCACAGACTGCAGAGCATGTTTCAAATCTTCATCTCCTGCCACAATGACATATTCAAACTCACTTGAAGTGCTCATAATAAAAGTCACTTTGTGAAGAATTATTAACTCAGAGGATCAAGCAAAGTCTTTCTATGCTAAAGCATATTTGAAAACTAAGCAGGGGTAGCACTTTCTACTGATCCTCAGATTTCCTAAGATCCTGGCTGATCAGAAACAAGTTTGGATGAAACACTGACTTTAGGATAATTAGCTCGCTACAGATTTGAGGCCAAAGCCAGTAAATGTGCTGGTACCTATGGACTCAAACCTCCTTTCTGCCAAAAGAAACTGGCTGTGAGATTGAAGACCATTCCCTGGAGCTGGCAACGACTTCTCACTGCTGGGATGTCTCAAATTAGGGATGAATTCCCCCCACCCTGGGGCTGCTCCTGCTCTGGCAGAGCTGCCTGGTGCAGAGGGGCCACGCAGGGAGAGCAGCACAGGGACCTCTGCTCCCAACCTCTCCCAGCTCTGTTCCTCCAGCTGCCATACCCAAATGTTTTCTGAGCACTCCCAGCGCTGGGGACTCCACACTGCCCTGGGCAGCTGTGCCAGGGCTGGACATCACTTTCTGTAAGGAGTTGTCACTAAAATCCAACCCGCCCCTCCCCTGGCACAGCTGAGGCCGTTCCCTCTCCTCCCGTCCCTGTTCCCTGTGCAGAGCCAGACCCCCCTGGCTGCCCCCCCTGTCAGGGAGCCGCGGGAGCAATGGCACAGCTCCTCCCAAGGACCAGCACGAGCTCTAGCTCACTGGAACAGAGGGAACCCACCTCCTGAACCCCCTTCTCCCAAGCCCTGCCCTCCCTGCTTAACTCTGCCTTTGCACAAATGTCCCCAGGGAGACACGGCCACCTCAGGCACTGGGAGAACAGCCCCAAAACTGTGGCACCAGCTCCCCCAAAGCACTGGCAAATCCAATGTGACCCCAAGACAGCACCTGGGAGAGGGTCACCACCCAAAATCCCGGGACAAGGTGCCATTCCCCCATAGGGATTCAGATCAGGGCCTGCATCTCCAGGCAGCACTGCTCCATTAAACCTCCAAACAGCAGGAACTTCTTGCACTTCCCGAGGTTTTCAGCCCCCAGGGAAGTTGCTGACAGGTGTTAAACCCCTCAGAACTTCACCTGAGCCTTCTTTGTGTGACACAAGAATTGAGCACAGCCCTAAGCAGCAGCAGCAGCGCCGCGGATCGGATTATTCCCGTTCCAGGGTCTGTGGAAGTTTAGGCACCATCCCTGTCAGTGCCTTAATCTCACAGGCATGACCTGCATCACCCTGCATGCAAAGTTGCTGGAAGCAGGGCACTGCTTGGGTTGGTGCTTTACATTTCACGGAGGATGGTGAGTTACGTGTTGACTGCACGAGCAGCTCGTAGAATAAATCTAATTCTGCAGAAGGTCTATAAAGTGGGAAACTGTTCTTCAGCCAGAGCCTGCCCTTGACACAGAGAACACATTTTGGGGATGATTTTGCAACGGTGGATATTTGCAAATAAAGTCAATTTTAAATTCTAATGAACACTGGCATTTGTCACGTCCCGCTGTATTAAATCCAAACCCATTTGCTTCAATACCACATAATATGCATTCACAGGAACAGACAAACTTATGCAAATATGGGTTCCTTCTGTGCTATCAACATCATGGAACAATTCCGCATCCCCCTCTCCAAAGCCTCTTTCTTTAAGCCCAGTCTCCTTCCCAGCCTGTTCCTTGGCTGATGCTGCCAGGAGGGATCCATCAGCTCCCTGTGGCAGTTTGGGAACAAGCTGGGGTTTCTCCCTGCAGGCAGAGCTGGTGGGAGCCTCGGAAGAGCCATGGGGATGGAAACCCCTGGGGCTGCTCCAGAGCAGTTCCTGCCCTGCTCTAACCTGGCTGGGGATTCCCGTGGCTCAGCGAGCTGGGGATTGGGCTGTGCTGGTTGTACTGAAGGGCAGATGCAGGGGGGGATATCTGTGAGGTCCATTTGGGGAATGCAGCTGAGCCTGTTCCTGCCCCATGACGAGGGATTCCCCATCAGGCTCCATCACCGAAGCCTTCTGGAGAAGAGCCTTGCATAAATCACCAAGAATTAATTACATCACTGCTTCTTTCTCCTTCCCAGCACAGGAATCAACTTTAAACATTTCAGTTTCCAAACCCTTATGAATCTGGATTGTAAATCAGCTTGGCAGGGATTTATGCCTCTATTCCCCAAAGAGCCATCTAAAGTCCTCCCACATTCTGGCATCTCTGGGGAGATTCAGAGCTATCTACCCTGAAGAGAAAAGTTTAGGGATAGCAGTCACACCTTCAGGCCAGGCCTCCTCTGGGTTCTGTACCAGGACAGGAGAATGGGCTGCAAAATTGGAGATTTCCATCAACAAAATGATGATGGTTTAACTTGATACCATCAACCTGACTGAAAGGGGCAGGGTTACATGGGATACTGGGCAGGAATCCTTCCCTGTGAGGGTGGGGAGGCCCTGGCACCAGCTGCCCAGAGAAGCTGTGGCTGCCCCATCCCTGGGAGTGCCCAAGACCAGGCTGGACGGGGCTTGGAGCACCCTGGGACAGTAGAAGGTGTCTCTGCCCATGGCAGGAGGTGGGAGGGGATGAGCTTCAAGGTTGCTTCCAGCTCAAACCATCCTGTGACAGGATAAGGGATACGGTAGGATATGACACAACATTCCTTCACCCTCCTGGAACATCTCCCGCTGCAGACACCACCATCCACAGCCTGCCCTTTCCGGGACATCCCTGAAGGATGGAGTCACAAGGACAACCCAGAGCATCACACCATAGGTCCCACACGTCTCACACCAAACGTCCCACATGTTTCACACCAAAGGTCCCACACGTCTCACACCACCCTGCTGGGCCTGCTGGCTCCAAACCCCACACCAGCAACCCTTGAGCCTCCAAGGGAAGGATGATGAATTCACTCAACAGAACTGGTCCAGGGAAATGCCAAAGCAAAGCGACACACATGAGGATGGCCCCGAGAGCCCAGCAGCAGCAGTGACACGAGCCAGGGGCTGGAACAAGCAGTCACAGCACAATTCCAGGCTGTGGAGAGGGAAGAGCTCAGCGTTTCCAAATCTGGCTTCTCCCCATGTCAACACAACGTAACATCAGCCAGTGCAACAGCAGGAGCTTGGTGACACTCAAGGTTTTCTATTTTCCTGAGAAACGACTGAAAACCACTGAGGTTTAAAACCCTCTGAAACTCCATGAGCAATTTAGGAATGACAGTATCCAGGAGCCATTGAAGAGCATTGCAAAGAACTGGAGCAACTTTAGAATCAAATACAAGTTCTAGAACAGTATGATCACATTTGGCACAAAATCACATTCATTATCCGCAGCGCTTTCTGGAGGAGGACGGGTGTTGCCTACCTGCCTCTCTGGAAATTTGCATGAAGGACTCGACTCCTTTTTCTCCATAATTCCCTTCAGATGCCAAAGTGGATACATAATTCCATCCCAAAGCTTTCACAATGTCCACCATTGCTTGTGCTTGGAAGGAATCTGGAGGAACCACCCGTGAGAAGAAATCATAGCGCCTGTCATCGCTCAACTCGGGTGCGGTTGAGGCATAACTGATTTGTGGGATCTGTAGAAAAAAATAATTTCTGATAAATACACACATTCACAAACTCATGGCACTTCTTGCAGCAGGCAGCTAAAGCACTTGGCTTCAGCTGAGCTTTGGCTTTGCCATATCCATCTATATTTCTCCATGTTCCCTTACAAGGTACAAGCCAAAGGAACAATCTTTTCATTGACTTCGAGTTACACAAATAAAATTGTGAATCAATTGAAGACAACTGTGCATGTGCACATCCATCATCTCTTCCCTCGAGGCACTTGCAATCAAGTACAGCACACGAACCCTTTTAATCACTGTCCTTTTTTTGGTGTTCTGGTTTACAGCCAGAGAGACCCTTCCTCAGCTTTAGGAGGATGAAGGGTCCAGACTTAAGCAAAAGTACATTTATTTTTTATTCTTTCTGATGAAGAACAGTCGTGAAGGTTGCTGAGCATGGACATCTCTGTCCCACAGCCACAACCTGCTCAGGATGCAGCTCTGTCCCAACAAAGCAGCCACTGCTTTTCCTTCTCTCAGCAGAGTGTGAAGGAGTCTGACGGTGACTTTTTGTAACAGAGACCAGAATATTGTTCAGGGCTGTTTTCCCCTTGGTAACAAAGGCCCCTGAGCAGTTATCGAGCTGACAGGATGCTAATCCCCAAGCCCATTATGCAATCGTTTGAGTAACAGTCTGGCGCTGCTCCTTAAATTAAGGAACCTGCCACAATTCTCACTTGAGATGCCACGGAGGGGAAAAAAGAGATTTGCAATCTACACAAACATGATCATATGTAATGATCTGAGCCTTGCAGCCTGAGGAAAGGTCAGCACTTCATGCCTCAGTACAAACATCTTCTGCATTCTCATATTTCATCTCTGCACAGTAGAAGGTGTCTATTTATTATTTCACAAGTATTTATTAGCTCTCCGGCCTCCTCAGAGAAAGAAACATTGCATTTCCCCAGGATCAACACTGCAAAGGACTCAGCACCTCGGGCTCCACAGAGATCAGGAGCAGAAGAGAGCACATTTCCCCAGAATACACATTTTATCTGTGCATCTACACAGACGTTTGCAACTCCAGCAGCAGAGGAAAAGCAGACACCAAAAGCAAAACTGCTGCTGGAGACCCAGAAGAGCGAACACACAAGTGAAGTTTGCACGAAAATCAGTAACTACCCTCTTGTTATTGAGCCTAAACAAACACAAACTTTCACAGAGCCATAAAGCCTCCTGAGCTGGAAGGGACCCCAGGGAGCACGAGTCCAACCCCAGGCCCTGCACGGCCACCCCATCCATCCCCCTGTGCCCGAGGCCTTGTCCAGGCGCTCCTGGAGCTCCTGCTGACCCCTCCCAGCCACTGCTGCAGGGCCCAGACAGCGCTGGGCACTCTGGCCACCCAAAGGAGCTCAGTGCTCCCTGCTCCTGCCCCAGCTGCTGCTGTCACCAACGCCTGGTGCCATCTGGGAGAGCACTGGAGCTCTCACCCAGCGTTACACACTCAGACGAGCAGCCAGCCCTCACCGCAGCCCCACGCAGAGCTGCGCTGACACGGCCAAGTGCTGCTTTCTGCAATTATAAATAAAAGGAAGGCTGAAATACCAGTTTTGATCTGTGGCAACTCTTTGTATTCCAACTTGCCAACAACTGCTTTTTCAACTAAAAATCAAAAGGAGCACATTCTGCACTTTTACAAGAACCAAAGCTTCTATAGAATTTGCTGCACTGCTCATATTCCTTAGGAGACTTTTTGGATTTTAAATCTTTTTCCACTGTTCATAAAATATTAACTACTGCTGGCTGTTTCAATCACTTGGAGTATAAAAAGCATATATTGGGGTTTTTACCAGCATTTCTTACCGGATCTCTAAAAGCAACATAAAGTTATATAGATGTGGAGCAGAATTTCCCTCACACGCTGTTGGAATACAGGCAGAGAAGTCCTTCAGTGGGTATGACACAGACTGCAGCCACCACAGCCCCTCTTGGCCCAGTGTGGCAGGGCAGGTTGCAGACCCCTACAAAAGACACGTTCCCCTCCTGCCCAGCTTCCCCTGCACACCAGCAGCACCCCAGATGTCCAAACTGGACACCCTTTCCAGCAGCTAAAATCCAGCTGCTGCTCACCTGGGAGCTCCACATGGGCACCTTCAGCTCCTGCCAGTGCTGAAGTGCACTGGAAAATAAAAATGGATTGATCCGTCTCACCAAGACCTGGCCCAAGCTGGCCAAGGTCCCTGCTCTCTGATCCCAAACATGATCCAGATGGTTTCCCTGTGCAAGGAGGATGAGCAGGGGCCAAGGGAGAACAAGAGAACCTTAAGTCAGGTTGATTTGGCTTTTTGGGTTGGTTTTTTTTTTTAACTAATCAGGTGTATTTTCTGTCTCTTCACTGATTTATTTTTCTTTCATTTAGGTAAAATCTGCTCTTTGTCATCAATTCAAAACTGGAGTTGAAAGAAGTTGGATTGCCATCACATTTTTCCTGTTTTCTGTCCTGAAACATCAGAAAGCTCCCGAGAATCACAGCCTGGTTTCCAAGTGGCTCCAACATCTTGGCAGAAGGGATGTGAACCCCAAAGCCCCGGGGCCCACAGTCCCCTGGCCCTTGCCCGGCACATTCCCTTGCCTCAGCAGCACAGCAGGAGCTGAGCTGGAGCCTTCGGAGGGACACTCAGGTGCTGGCACATGAGGGATCACTCCACTGACGTGGGAAGCAGCTTTTTCCAAAGCCTCTGTGTTTACAGGACTATGGCAAACATCACACCCTGGAGTTTCACATGTGGCTTGCCTGGCTGATGTTCTGATTACAGCAGGACTGAATGATTAATGCTGGGAACTTTGTACAGTCAGTGATTAATTAATGTTAATTTATTTTTAACACTGACCATTATTCTTCATTTATTCCATTTTCTTCTGCTAATGAAGAGCTGTCTCTGGGTGCCACTTGTCTGGCTTGCAGGGCAGGTCCTGTTTGTGAGCAGCTGCACCAAGGAGCAATGAGTCTCCAAAGCTTCCCTTTCCAGCAGCAAACATCTCCCAACAGCAGGTCTGCAACAGCACATTTCAGAGCAAAACCCCACTGAAATACAAACTTGTTGGGCGATTTTTCATTTCAAACTCGCTCTGTATTATCCTGTCACCCCGGGTCCTCCTCTCACTGCTGAGCAGAGCCTTCCTTCCAGGCAAAAGGACAGAGTGTGGTGAGATCCTCCCGAAAGCCCAGCGGCAGCCGGGAACACAGCAGAGCCGCAGGGCCAGAGCACAACCAACCCTCCCCGAGCCGCCGGGGCTGCCAGAACCCCTGGGGTACTGCCCACCCCCTGCACCTCTGCCTGAGCCGCTCCCCGGGCCAAGCACCTCGCAGAGCTCCCAAAACCAAGGTAATTATTGCTACCGCCTCAGATGGGACCCAGCTCCGCTCCACCTCCTCGGTTACTCATTAACAGCTGAATGAAATGGTGCACCTGAACCCACCCAGCAAGTGACAGTAGCCAGGAAACTTCCGAAAAGGCAATTTCCCCGAGGACCTCGTGCAATTAAGATAATGCAGGAGTGCACCTATTGAGATATTAATGAGCTCCCACCAGGGCAATATTAAGTTCACAGTTTGCTGCATTTTTACTTTCAATTTCCTATGAAGTTTTATGGCTCTGATTTCCTGACAGTGGGAAGAACCCGCCCTACTCTGGCAGAGCCTCTTGAACCCATCCCCTTTGGCAGGGCAGTGCCAGGCTACACACACTGCAAAGCCCTCCCAACAACCCAACTCCACAGAAATGAGATGCCCGAAGACTTTGCTGCAAAACTCATTGGTGTGAGCTGGTGGATGAGGAAGAGCCTGGGAGCTGTTTAGGGCTCAGGTTCTAGTCATGTAGAAATTGATCATGTCAGGATTTAATCATCAGCTAGCACAGCTCCTCTTTGTCCCCCAGCTACACCTCCAACTGCAGAACAAACAAACAGCTTCAGAACCACAGAGAATCGCTTCCCCCGTCTCGAGCTCAAGTTCTCTGAAGTTTCTAACTGGCTCTTTTCTCTGGGCAAAACTCCTCCACACTCTTCCCATTCTCACTTGGCCTTCTGAACAGGAAGGAAATCCAGCAGAAAGTTCTAGAAATCCACCTATCCAGCAGGAAGTGTCCCTGCCCGTGGCAGGGGGTGGAACAGATGGTCTTTAAGGTCCCTTGGAGACCAAACCAGGCTGTGATCCTGTGGAAATTTTACCCAATATACTAAATAAGCTCAGAACATAGCTAAAAGCTTGGAAAGACAATAGGAATGGATCTTCCAGCTGTTCTCCAGTAGCTAGAACTGGAGTTCTCCATCTCCTCGGGAGCTGAGAGCCCTGGGGGCCCTCACAGCTCCCAGCCACGGGGTGCACAGCACAAAAATCCCCTCCGACCCCTGCTCCCCTCCTTCCCAGCCCTCCCAGCAACCAAACCCTGCCACGAGGGCAGCTCTGGGAGCGCTTCCTCAAGGCGTCCCTCACACAGCACGTGCCCTTCACCTGCCCTGGAAGGTGCATAGGAAAACAGGTATTACTGCAGGTTTTGCTCCAGGGCTCTTAAAAGACCTGGGAATAGCATTCCCAGCAGTCTCAGGTAATGATGAGAACTAACCCTTCTAAAGCACCTTCATAATCCCTCCTTACCATGTTTTAGGATGAAAACAGACAGAGCGCACTTCGAGCTGGCTTTTACACTCAAGAACCAGATGTTGACAATGAGAAAATGAGGCAAGACAATTAAGAAAGTTTTCATGTAAATGGATTTTAGGAGCAATAGAGAATACTCTTGTACAGCTCTGCTGAAATGTTTGGAGATGATAAACCTGTTGCTAAGCACAGAAGTCACCCCACGAGAGCCAACTCTCGTGAGCAGTGAACAGAAGCAGCACATCTGGAGAAGGGCATTTTCAAACCCATCCATTTATTTACAGCTCACCTCAGTTTCTCTCTGCTGAGCAATGACTAAAGCCACCACTGTTCAAACACAGCCCTGTCTGCCCGCATCACCACCCCCCCCACGTTATCCCACGGTGAATTCCTAATGGTGTATCAGAGACCAGCACCACCACCTTTGAGGGAATTGGCTCAGTATTTCATAAAGTACAGGGATACAAGCATGAACAACACCCGGTACAAAGGAGAAGCTGAGCCTGGAGGAGACAAAGTGCATTTAATTAAACAAAAACATCTTCAAGAGCAATGAAAGAAACACTAAGAAAATAAACCCAAAAGATGATTCATGTACATGAATTTTGCTTGTATCTACGTGGGCTCATTCTACAAATCCTCCCAAGCTGGGTGAGCCCCATCTCAACTCCTGGTCCAGTATTAGGGTTAAGATTCCCAACTCCTCATCACCATTATTATAATGGATGGAGTCCATTAGCAAAACAAACACTTCCAAAGCTGCTTCGGTTTTCTCAAACAACTGCCTTTCTAACTGAACACATTTCTTTTAAATTAACTTCAAACCTGGAAAGAGCCATTTCCAGGCACATAAATCCATCTTCAACCCTACCACAACTGTCATAGCACCAAGGTGGAAAGGCATCCTGAATGATATTGGCCGGGTGGGAGCCTTTGCCATATCTGCAAGGTCTCTCCTGCTTCCTCTTCTAGAATGAGAAAGTACTCCTGAAAAAAATAATTGTAGCAATTAAGGGAACAATAATTACAGCAATTAGTACTGTCCACATGGCTCATGGGAGCACTTTATCAGCTCAGAAAGCAGGGGAAAAAAAATCATAAACACCCAGTAAAATGAAATGTGTCCATAAATATGAGATAGCCTGTATTTCATCTTGATGACCTGCGCCTGGAACAAGGTCTGCTTGTGACAGTGATGAGCTTATGGCATAGATTGGTTTTTTATAGAAGAACAGGGGGTGATTTCTTGGCTTTTAAATGCTGAAAGAACCTTGGACCGATGACTTCAAACCAGAACCCAAAATTTTAATGCAAATTAGTCACAGCACAAAAACAATCATCCCCTTATAAAGCTGTAGATAAAACTGTCCTTTGAAAACCAAGGACATAACTCCCATCTCAACAAGTTCACATATTGGGGATTGAGACTTGGCCATCTTTACTTTCTTAGGAATAAATTAGTTACTGGAATGCTTTACTTTCCATCCCTGGAGTGTCCAAGGCCAGGTTGGACAGAGCTTGGAGCACCCTGGGATAGTGGAAGGTGTTCCTGCCCATTTCAGGGGTGGCACTGGATGAGCTTTAAGGTCCCTTCCACCCCAGCCCAGTCTGGGATTCTGTGATCCTTTTCCATTGGCAAAAAGCATCCTTTCCAGTCCAGCTCCTGTGAGCTGGGTCTCTGAACCAATTCGAAACATTCCTGAGACTTCAAACAACTCCGGGGAAGCTCTGGGCCAGGCTGTGGCGGAAGCAGAGCTCCCAGGGCACTGCTGTGACAGCGAGAGGGCACCTGGAGGGAGGCAGGACAGGCTGCAAGCCCTCTGCCAAGGCAGCACGTGGGCTCAGGAACAGGCCAGGCCCGAGTGGAACGGAGCTGCTCTCCCCCTGCGCGGCCTTCAGAGAACGGCTCAGATAAAACCCTCCGTCAGGGCTGCAGCTCGGGCACAAAGGCTTTATGCATATTGAAGGCTCCTGTAAGAGGCTAAAATAAGTTCTCTGAGCACCAAAGGCAGCGTGTTCTTTGCCAGTCCTTCACTGCTGTGTTCCAGCACACCCACAGCCACAGCAAAAATAGGCTCCTGTTGTTTGCAGGTATTATTTGTGTTTGCAAGACCAACCCTCCTCATCTGCATTGCTAATTTCACCAGTAAATTGCCATACCTTGGGACTTGTTCTGTTTAAAAACATTCCTCAGGAAAAAAATGTCCAGAAACCAGTATTTGAATTTATACTGACGTGGAAAAAGATTTTTAGATCCCCACTTGCTTAATCTGTGTGTGCAAATTCCTCTCTGTGAACAAAGCGGTGTTTATGTCATCATAAAGATCCTAAGTGAGCACTTCTCAGAAGTCAAATTAACTGGTATTTCTGTTACTCCCATTTTAGTTTCTCTCGGTTCATCGATATTTTGATTCAGTAATATTAGAGTAAAAAAATCTAATTTGCAATTTCTAATTGCTGTTCCTAAGCCCTTGATCTACAACCACCCTTCTTTGAGGGAAGGCTCCTGGAAGCCGCCAAGCCCCCGGCCCCTGGCATGGCAGAGATGCCTCTGCTGAGCCCTGACCAGGCAGCACGAGGCACAAACCCTGGGGCCAGCCCCTGACACACAGACAGGAGCCACCATTTCCCCTGGGTGACACAACAAACACAGCCAGGAACAGGGCACCTCTGACAGCTGCCAGCCCCAAACCAGGCTGTTTATCTCCTGCACCACAGAGATTATGGATACTGAAGGTAAAGGCACAGCTACGAGGATGAAACTCCCACATTTAATATTTCAAAGTGAAATATTTCGCTTGTTAAGGATTTTAGCTGGCTTGCCCATAAAGCAGCATGGCAAGAAAGGTTTCCTGGTTTGCAGATCCTATGGGTGAGCTATGACCAGCACAGCACATTGGATTTTACAACACGAAGTGGAATATTCCTCCTAGGATACATCAGTTAGAACAGCAGTGGTGATGGCCCATCCACTGCAATGCAAGAATGCACAGCTCTTCATATTTTAACTCCAGACCTGATAGACTGAGAGCTTGAGAGCAATATTAAACTAATAGATGGCACTTTGCTAGAGGCAATTGGAAATCTTAACAAAGCTTCAAAGGATCCTGTCTATTAGGAGCCAATACTTCAAGCCAATTTTGAGCTGAACTCGTGCAAGGTGATGAGAGCACGGGGACCCTTCAGCCCCTCTAATGGGCACATTTGTGTGATCAGATGCTCCACCCGAGCTGCTTATGCAGCAAGACTCTGTTCAGCCTCATGCTGGGATGCAAATCCAGCCTACAAATAACACACACGGATGTCCTGTCACACTCTGATCCCATGGCACTCCTCAAGGTCTGAGACATCATTACCAAGATACTGCACGAAAGAGAGAACGAACAAAAGAGACACAATCTGTGTTCTCCGGGTTTGTGCTAAGCCCAAATTTACCTTTAGCTTTGTTGACTTCTACCACAGCCCGAGGAAGCACAAGCAACACCTCCAGCAGATAGAGCAGACAGTGGTATTTAGGAGGGAACAAACCAAGGTCTGTCCATTAATTGCTAGAGAAAACAAAATAACTTGTGGCAAAAATGCAGCTGGATTTGCACCCCACTGCTAAGACCAAGATCAATGTTTGTGTAACACCCTCGGGGGCTTGGGAATGGAAGGGATGTGGGGGTCCCATTTGGGAAGGGCTGACATCAGGATTTTCTGTGTCACACATGGGAAGTCTTGTCCTTGTATTGTTCCCTCCACTCCTATGTCCTTGACAGGAAAAGAGGAAGGGCTTTAAGCTGAAAGATGGTAGATTTAGATGGGATACTGCAAAGGAATTCTTCCCTGTGAGAGTGGAGAGGCCCTGGCACAGGTTGGCCAGAGAAGCTGTGGCTGCCCCATCCCTGGAAGTGTCCAAGGCCAGGCTGGACAGGGCTTGGAGCACCCTGGGACAGTGGGAGGGGTCCCTGCCCATGGCAGGGGTGGCACTGGATGGGCTTTAACCTTCCAACCCAACCACTCTGGGATTCTATGACCATTCTATGCACAATGGAAGGAGATGAAGGGCATGTCTGCCTCTTGCACGGGCTGCGCACACACTTCAAGGTCTGCTAGACACCAAAAAATATTCCCATTCCTCTGCTGTTCAAATTCTCCCCAATCAGGGCATTCTCAGGAGGGTCCTTTCAGCCATCCCAAGTGCTGAGCAAAGCGTCAGGGTCTGTACACTCAGTTATGGGATGTGGCAGCACTAGGTAGATTTGTTCTCATCTCCTTCCACGTGCACCACTCCCATATCCCTGTCTGCATTCCCAAAACCTGAGAGCCAGTCTCTGTGAGCACAGAGAAGGGATGTATGGACACCAAGTACACACAGAAGCACAAACATTCTTGCAGTGATTGGAGCTCCCACATCCAAATATGGACTCACCAATTCTAATTCTTTTGAAAATAAATCAGAAGCAGAATATAAACAGAGTGAAGCGGCTTTTATGTTTTATTTATGTGTACACATTGCTCCATTCATCGCAAACAGATAATTGAACCTTATATTGTCTATGCATATTTTAAAAGGTTTTTAATCTGCAAGTATAAATCTCATTGATTTTGAAAGTAGCCCGATAGAGACAACACCAGTAACGACTTACTCAGCAGCCAGGCTGAGACAGAAAATGTTCTCAGTGGCAGAACATAGTTTTCTGAAAGTAATACACAACCAGACACACACAAACCCAGCCCAGCGGAAACAAACTGCAGTGTGGTACAAGGGGAAACAATCATCCCTCAGAGCTGAGTTATTGGGCTAAATGAGAGCTGCCGAGCTTAGATTTGAGCATATCTCATAATTGCATTTCTAGGAGGGCATCCGTGTTTATGTCGTGGAAAAGAAGGCTGTGATTTGAATATTTATTCCTAAATTTTCAATATAGCCAGGAGTCTGACAGGCAAGGAGAATAAAGCCTCTGGCCTTCCTGCCCTTTCAGAGGAACACATCCAAAATCTGGCAATACAGATTTATCTACATTAACTGTTTCTTTTTAATTTCATTGTAAAGTTAAACTCTGGGCAAGCAGCTGAATATCGTAAGGAGCAAAACTCAGTTCCTGTGAATGACTTCCGCTGACCAGATATCACAAAAGTAGGAGTCTATTCTCATTAAAATGTCTCCAAGCGGTCCTCACATTAAGGGAGAGGCTCTAGGAGTGGGATCTTCTCCAGCTCCCCTCCCTGGATCCTCCACAAACACCCCCAAGGGGACTGGCTGCACGTCACGCAGTAAAATGGTGTTTTAAACAGGATTTCCGGAGCTCATTTCCCTCCATGCAATATTGGAAGTATTTCTGAATTTTAAAATGTGTCAAATAATAAAAACCCCTGGGTTTTTAATGTGCTCACACACTGTGTTTGAACAGTTCTGCTTGAGCTTAAACTGTCTTGGTTTGGATTGGCACTTTATTAAAAGCTTGAGGCAAGAGGAAAGCTGTGAATTATAAAGAATATGTGTAAGCTCCTCTCTGCAGCTGTGGTCACTCACACCTACGAGCCTCTACAGGTTGTTCCACCTTCTCTCCTTCCACCCCGAGGCCTCTCCACCGCGAGGCTCAGGGTGAAGCCGTGGTTACGTAACTGCAGCTGCAGATGACGAACCCAGAGCTACAAAACTAATCCCAATTTATGAGCAGAGCAACAAAACTCCTCAGCCTGTCCTTATGGGAACAGCATCACTTGTGCTGGCAGCCCAGTGACGTCAAGGAGATAAATTCCCCCTAAGCCCAAGGCCTCCTGATGAGCCCGTGACGCTCCAGGCCTGGCAGGGAGGGCGAGGGCCTGCACAGCACCACGGGTGGGGCCGGGGGCAGGCAGGGAACCTGCCACAGCTATTGATTAACAGCCTGGATATTACCCTGATGTCTAACACCCTCATCCATCAGGATGAGGCAAGGCACAGAGCTGATTATCCCGTGTCTGCGTGTACAGGTGAGTTTTACCTCCTGGTGTAAATTGGTTACGACAACAACCAGAGACATGGCAAGGCCTAAATGAAGTCAAGGATAAAAATCTAAATCATCCATTTTTCTTTTTTTTTTTTTACCAACACAAATTATCTTCATTATGAAACCCAGAACAGCATTTCAGGGCATCTCAGAGGCACCGAGTTTCAGAGGCAGCCAGTACATGCAGCACAGAGCTCTCTCCTACAGCAAAGGAAAAATATTGGGTGTAGGCAAGGGCCCAAGTGGGCATTTTTATCTCAAAACCCTACAAACATTGTGGTGAACAGCAAATTCCTCCATGCAATTTCAGTAAACACACCACACAAGGGTTTTCTCAGTGTCAGATAAACGGTGATTTGCTCCAGGTAAGAACAGCCTCTTGTTCAGGCGTTCATTGCTGCAGCAACACTACAGCATATCGGAGTTCACTTCCCTAACTACACCCCTGACATCCTGGCTGGGTCTCTCTAGTCAAAGTTACCTCCTGTTGTTGCAAGGATGACTCTACCAAAGAAAAATCAGTGGCGTTGGAAAAACACTCCAAGATCGAGTCCAACCATTCCCCCAGCACTGCCAAGGCCACCACTGACCCATGTCCCCAAGTGCCACATCCACACAGCTTTTAAATCCCTCCAGGGATGGGGACTCCACTCCTGCCCTGGGCAGCTGTGCCAGGGCTAGACAACCTTTCAGGGAAGAAATTTTCCCAATATCCAACCTAACCCTCCCCTGGCGCAACTTGAGGCCATTTCCTCTTTCCTGCTCCCTGCTCCCTGGGAGCAGATCCCAAATCCCCCCTGGCTGCCCCCTCCTGTCAGGGACTTGTGCAGAGCCAGAAGGGCCCCCCTGAGCCTCCTCTGCTCCAGGCTGAGCGCCCCCAGCTCCGTTCCCTTCCCTGGACCCTTTCCCTGCCCCTCAAGGTCTCTCCTGCTGGGAGGGAGAAGCTGCGACTGCCGGGAGGAGCTCAGAGAGGAACAAATTGTTCCACTTCCCCTCCATCGTCTGCAAGGTCAAAAACTTCCTCCTTTGAATCCCAGCCATTTAATATTCCTTCAGAATGTGTGGGAGGCACGGCTGACCCAGGGCGTGGGGATGGTTTCACCAGGGACACTGAGGGATTATATTTAGACTGCCTTTGATTTCATATTTTCTTTAATCCAAAATAAACATTATCACAAGTAAAAAGGCCTGTTGTGTCCTCTGAGCATCAGAAACCGAACAAGGTCCTTCAGAACAGACTTTGGGCATAAAGGAGAGTGAGGAAATGCAGTGAGGAGAGATGTGAGGGAGAACGGATTGTAATTATGGGAGAAATCTGCATTTGACATTTCTTCGACTACATATCCAAGAGTTATGGGGCATAATGAAGTTCCAGTGAATATCTATACCTTTTATTTCCTTATATTTCATCTCTGGCCTTTTACGAAGTGCATCATCACCATGTAATTCTACACATACCTAAATATTTCTGCATTATTACAGGAAAAAACACAAGGCAATCACACATTTACCTTCACTGGTTTTCTCCACCTCACCATTAAGCTTGCCAGCTAAATAATTACATTTCTTCTTATCTAACTTGTGGGAAAACAAATTTAATAACAGAAATACAGCCAGAAAGACGAATACTTAAGGGAGAATAATTTTCAGACTTAAACTTCACAAGCTCAATAGATTATTCTGGACACTGGATAATTACTCTGCATGTCTTTATCACAAAAGTGCCTGGACATTCTAATTAATCCAAATTACTTTCTAAGGGCCATGTTATTAGACCCATACAGGAACAAGCAGATATAGAAATATTTTTAATTTTTTAAAGGTCTCTAACAGCTCAGTCTTTCAGCACCCTGATGAAAACCACACCACAGCAGCTCCTTCCCTTGCCCGGAGCAAGCCCAGAGCCAGGCAAAGCAGCCACATGAATCCTGAGCCACAGGAAACCTGCAGAGCAGCTGCACAGCTTGGATCAGGGTCTTCCTTAAAAAATACAAACCAGTGTCCAGTGCTGATTTCACTGACAGTGCCTCCCCCAGCCCGCAGCCCGTGTTTGTGACAAAACTAATCCTAAACCACACCACAAGCCACTTCCACTGACTAAACCAAGCTTTCCCAATCCTCGCCTGCCCTGCTACTACCTTTGCTGCACTGGGCAATGTTAGTTCATTAACTCAATTTTCAGTCGTTAACAAAGGTTCACAATTCTCTATCCAGTGTCCTTAGGAAGTTCCATGTGTCAAATTTGGTGTAAATTGCTGTCAGTGTTCAACATATGGGGCATTACAAGTTCATCAAAGAAAACATCTGTGCCTGGTGCACACCTAAAGTAAACCAGGTTTAGTTTGTTTTCTCTCCTGAGAGCAGAACTACTACAGTAGACTTGACCTGCTATTCCTGTCGTGGGAGCACAGAGCTGGGCTCGTTTATAGCTTGAAATGAAAAGAGGAGAAGACAAGTGCAAATAAAGCCACCTGCACTCAGATTCTAAAATATATTCTAAAATAGTTTTCTTCTTTCAATTCCTTTAGCAGAAAAAAACACAGATACTCTGGAAACGTGAGTGGTACCTGGAGGATCCTCCCATCAAAATTTGGAGCAGCTTTGTTTTCCACAACCTGAGGACTTGGGCTCTCTGGCACTGCATGGGCCTCTTGGCTGGCTCACTGCAGCACCTACACCGTGGCTCCCAGCTCTGAGACATCATCACACCGCTGGGCTCCCCGGGCAGCCTGGTCTTTTCCCAACCTTTTTTTTCACGCCTGACTCTCAGTGCTGAGGATTTCGCTGGCAGCTCTGTCTTTCCCAGCTGATCCATGCACAGGGCAAGGGAGCTTTGTGAAGATGAAAGGGATTGCTCTGACCCTGGCAAGCCCTGAAGATAAAAGGTACAGGACCCATTTCTGGACAGAACTAAATATTTCAAGATCCCTGCTCCGTGTAAAGGCTGCTGATGCTGGGAGTTCCTTGTGCTCAGCACTGCTCTGGGGTTGATCCTGCAAGGTGCTGGTGCATGGAGCCAGCAGAGCAGAACAACCTGGTTACTTCAGGGGCCACATCGAGTGAGGGAGCCATGGAGGCAGAGCTGAGCAACAGCTGCAGGCGAGAAGGGATGATGTGATATCATGTATTTTCCTTTCATGAAAGAAAATTGTACGTAGAGCATCATCACATCCTCAGCTGGTGCAAACTGCCATTGGCCTCAATGGAGCTCCACAACACCCCACAGCTGGAAGAGCTGATGCACAAAATTAACACGGCAATGAATGGCTCTGCAAACACTCCTGCATCTGTATTTATCACATTAAAATGAGCACCATGACTCTGGAGATCACCTCATGTTTATGCATGTGCAGTTTAGACCCTCAATCACTGCTTTTTTTTTTTTTTTTACTTCTCACGGAATAGCTATTTCTGAAAGGAAGTTTCTGCAGAATGTCGGGTGTCAGACCATGCTGAACAACTGACGGTAACAGGTCCTCAGCAGCTCTCACCACGGCAAGCCCAGCAGTGCTCCAGGATCCGTGGGAAGCAGAGCTGTGGGATGCCGTGATGGGATGTGATTCCCCCACTGGGCCCTGACCAGCAGGGCCATCTCAGCACGTCAGCCTCGCTGACAGGGATCAGCCAAGCTCCACCACCCGCGCTTCCGGCAGCCCGAGGGGCTGAGCTCCCTGCAAGAACAGATTGGCCCTTCCAGCCCCAGTTCCACAAACCCGGGAGTGGGGCAGAGGCAGGGGAGAAGGGGGAGGATGGGGAGGGAGAAGGGGTCTTTACTCTCCACTTGAAAGTATTTTGAGAATTTGAATGAGAGAAGTACCCACAGGAATGCTAAATGCCACCTGAGCTTTCCCAGGCAAACTGGGGCTGTCTCATTTCCCTGGGATCAGCTGTAATCAAACATGAGTGACAAATGAAACCCCAGATATTTTTCCAAACGCTCAGCACACGTTTTGCACCTCCTGCTCCGACTCCGTGGCACAACAGCATTTCCTCAGGATGCTGGGAGCTTTTGAAATGCCACCTCCTTACACTTGGATCTTACAAGTGTCTATCAGATCCCTCGCTGTCAGCTTTAGAAACGAGCACACGGAGTTGATTTCCTTCTCCTTCATTGCATCTTTTTTCAATTCCCTTCCCTCCAGTTATTTATTCCTCTGGAGGGTAAAAGCTCGGCGCAAAGGAACAAGCCCCCTGTGCATTCTTCATCAAGATCTGCAGACTTGCTACTAATTACTGCAGTCCCAGTCCTCCCCCTGCCACTGCCCGGGGGACGGAGCCCCGCAGGTTGTGCTAACCCTGCAGTTTGCCCGGGCTCTGCATCACACCGCCTTTGGAGCCCAGAAGCACAGGAATTTTTTCTTTGAAACGCTGTGTTCTGGTATCACAAGCAACCAACAGGAAAATTAGCATTGTAAAATGGCAACCTCATTTAGATAAGCACCATGTGAATCCATCTAATTTGTATACAGAGTCATTATATGGTCACAGCCGAGTGACTCAAGCCTCTTGCTTTCCTTCTGCCTCCCCCCCCCCTAAATACCAGTGGCTCTGGGAGTATCCTGAGTTAGCTGTGCGCTGCTGCCAGCTGCCAGCACTAAAGAGCAGGAGCATTATTGTCCCTGGCTGGGGAGTGACACTGGCAGGGGGGGACGCAGCAGCAGCCTCCCCCCCTTGTGAGGACGCTGCCACCTCCCTGGGCTCCAACACATCACCCATCCCCAAAACATCCTCACCAAGCTGCTCACGGGGCTCTTCTGGAGCTGCAAAATGGTGGTCGGGCACTTTCCACCAACACAGAGCCTGCCCCAGGGATACTCCTGGGGGAGGAGGTGACACCTGTGGGCACAGGCAGGACCTCCCCGCAGCTGGCACAGGTGACACAAGCCCTTGTCTGCACAGCTGGCACCTGGCGGGTGCCCTGCCCCACTCCCAGTGCCCCCTGTTCCCAGTGCTCCCCACTCAGCGCTCGCTGTGCTTGCGAACACACGTGGAGCCACATTATATTTGTGGGCTTTGTCTTCCTGCAGATTTTTCCATAGCCAGAAATGCCAGAAGATTTTAACATCCATTCTGACAGCTTGGAAATCACCATGTTTAATAACAGAAAGCTGACAGGGAAACTAGATAAACAGAAATCCTCTCCACTTGCATACTGTCCCGGCCCATCTACGTTATTCCAGACATGCAGGAGATTTGTATCTATCCAGGTGCTTACACCAATTCCATCACCATGGCATCCCAGAGCTCTCACGTCTTTAAAAATAGAACTAATTGCATTTTCCCCTTATTTCTTCCTTTCAAGCTTTCAAGAGAAATGCTCAGATCATTTCTGGCTTCATTGTATTTATTCCTTTGTTTGTGGAAGAGGCTGAGTGAAGCACATCGCTTCCCTTTCCCATCAAGGAAAAGGAAAGAAAGGGGGATGGGGGCAGGAAGGAATTTAAAAGGATTATCTCTGTTGTTGTAGAGTCCCAGCAGCTGTGGGTGCTCACACATCCATGGGGGCTGTTTCCCCATCCCCATCCAGCCCCAGACTGCGGCACCATGAGCCAGGTGGGATGGGAGAGGGGGAGACAGAAAGGAAGGAGCTCTGCATAATTGAGAGCAATCCTACAGAGAGCTGGGATTAATTAGTGCAGACGTGCAGGCTCCAGGAAACACTCACTGCAATGCTACTGCATTTTTTTAATCACCTGCACACCCTGGAGAGCGAGGCTGGCACAGCACCCTGGGCCAGGGGAGAGGGTGTCCTGCCAGCCCAGGGCAAGGACCACAGGGAAATGGCAAATCCATTCGCCATCCCCAGAAAGGAGCCTGGCACAGCACAGCACAGCACAGCACGGTCTTGGGTCCCCTCCTTCCCTGCTCCACTACTTCCCATGGTTCCCAGGTTGGACAAACAGAGCAGGCTATTATTACTGGATATTGGGATTATCACCATCCCTCTCAACAACTCTTTTGCTTAATGAGACAGCGAGAGCCCTGCAGATCTCTTGCAGGTTCCTCTGAGCCTCCTGAGGGTGCCCCAGACAGAGCCCCAGCCCTTGGGAACGTGGAGGTGACCCATGGAACACATTCCCAGCTGTGCCAGGGGGACAGCAGGACTGGCCCATTCCATGGGAACAACACAGCTCCTGCCAAGAGAACACAGCGAGGTGCTCTGGGGCTCAGGGCTCGGACGTGAGACCCCATTGCACGGCTGCCTCAAGAGGGGGGACCCTCTGAACCCCACAGGATTTGTGTACAAGCAGCGTGTCCCCAGGTCCTGTGTGTGGGAGCTCCACACCTGCAGAGCCATCACAAAACCCAGCAGGACAAAGTAACAACATCCCCAGTGAGGGACAGCTGCCCCTCTCGGCTGTCCCCAGACCAACCCCACCATGGTCGTTTTACAGCTCTCAATGAGAAGGGGAAAAAAACCCATTACAGCAAAGCTCATTAAATCAGGCCAGATTGTCCCAGTGGTATCCTGTAGGACTGTGGAAATTAGAGATGGAGAAAGCTCTCTCCAACCACCTCTCCCATATCTAGGCCAATGCAGAGCAGTATTCCCGGCAGATCCCAGCGCTCTCCCGCTTCCTGCGGAATCATCACAGCCAGCAACGTGACTCCTGCCTCGCCAGGAGCAACTCCCACAGCCCTCCCGTGTCCGGGAGCTGTGGGGCTCCCTCGGAGCTGGGAGCAGCCGTGCCCCTTCCCGGGAATGGCGGTGCTGTGCCCAGCGTTCTGCAGCTCACACCTGTGACCACTCCTGGTTAACCCCAGAGATCCATCCCGTCCCATTCTGCCACCATAATCGAGCAGGAAGAGACACTAATTAGCAGGGAGCTGTTGCAGGAATACATGAATATTAATGCAAGCGTCCAAACTAATTTCCCCAATTACTGCTGTTACAGCAGCTCCATTACAATCCATAAAGCCAGGATTGATGTGGAGATCTCTCTAATAGGAGTGAGAACAACTGCTCGAGAGCTCTGCCACACCTCAGCTGACACTAACGAGGTTAGTGCTTTCCCTGCATAAAATAACAGAAACCTGTAAATACTTCAAGAATAAAAGCAGCCTGCCCCTTCTGGTATAAATATTCTGTTATTAAATCCACACGGAGCTTCCTTCACCACAGCCCAAGCCCAGGGAAGTTTGTGATCCCATTCCTGAACTCCCAAGCACGGAGCATTGAACACTGGGAAAGACAGAAAGACCCATTAAACCAATGAGCTGGTTCCTGGTTTGGGATCTTTGTTCCAGATTTCACATTGATTCTCCCCTTTGAAGTGTCTGAGCTCAGGAATTCATCAGTCTGTGAAATGGCTGAGTGGTTACATGACATGTTAGAGCTTAAATGCACTTTTATTATGCAGAAAGCATTAAATTTCTGTATTTATTTCCTTTTGCAATGCTTTTTTACTCCTCTGCAAACACTGCCAATACTTGGAAATGATAAAGCTAAAAACTCTGCAATCATAAAGAAATGAAACCCTTTCCTGAGGAAAAAGAACCATTATATACATTTAGATTACACGATCGAGTTGTCCTGACTCAGAGCAATGGCAAAACATCACTTTTGCTTCTGAAGATGACCAGTGCTTGATGTCCACCATGAATTAATTACCAGCACCTCTGGACACACATAATTTATCACACTCACAGCACTGGGAGACATCACCAAGTACCTGACACGCAAATCAGAGCGGCGAGAACGTGACTCGTATCAGACAGACGTAAGTGATGGTTACAGGGATGAACTCCCAGTTCTGACTGACCAGGCACCACGACCCAAAGCCCACCTCAAGCCCAGTGACCACGACCTCTGCAGGCCCTCACACCACACCCCCACTGAGGTGAACACTCATCTTCCTTCTTCATGGAGAGGGAAGGATGGGAGCAGTGGGCAGGACAAGGCAGCAGCACTTTGTAAAAACAAACCACAGAACCCCAGAATATTTAGGGGTGGACCTCTGGATTCACCCAGTCCAACCCCCTGCCCGGGCAGCCTCCCCTGGAGCAGGTGACAGGGACACATCCCGGTGGGTTGGGATGTCTCCAGGGAGGGAGACTCCACGACTCCCTGGGCAGCTGTTCCAGGGCTCTGTCCCCTCCATGGAAAGAAGTTCTTCCTCATTTTGAGGTGGAACTTCTTCTATTTTAGTTTCTGGCCAAATATCTACCAGAAATCAGCTTTCAGAGCAATATCCCAGGCTCCTAAAACAACCAAATCTGATCCTGCTGACTTGTTTTACCCCCTAGACCTGACTGAATATTGAACATCTGCACTCACACTGTGCCTGATGCCTCTCAAAGATCTTTTGGATTTCAGGGAAACAGCAACACAATGTAATAAATGGCAACACAAATGGTCTCAGCACAAATTTGCTTTCCTGGTGCTTATGATGTGTAAAAGTAGGGAAAATTAAAAAAGAAAAAAGCCCTCTGGTGATGATCAACAGCAGAGGAAGATGTTAAAAATCACACACAGGAGGCTGTGATGGACCAGATGCAAAACTCGGGAAATGATCCAGGATTTTACATGCCCCAATGGTCTGCAATTTTAAAAATCAGCTTCTCAGGGAGCAGTGTGGAAACTCAGGAGCCTTTGAGAGGTTTTTTTTCTCTGCTTCCACCTGCTGGTCAGACCATCCTCAATTCGCTCTGGGATCAGCACTGCGGGTGAGTCAAACGTGGGAATGGGGAGGGGTGGGCAGGGAACAGAGGAGGGATGGGGGCCAGAGCCCAGGGGCTGCACTGGAGCTTTGTGATATTCCCAGAGCAGCACAATGGGACAGGGAGTAGCTCTTGACTTTCTGTCAATGCAGCCCCAATGTCATGTTTTACCATGATTTTCTGAAGCACAACACATTTATTCCTGTGGTGGTGGTGGTGACAAATTCCTGGGCACTGTATTACAGATAATATAAACAGAAAGTAAAAATGAAATGCAGCCTCGTGACAGCACCATCATTTGCCTGGTAATGCCATCAAAGAACTTAAATAATAATTTGGGGGGTGAAAACCAATCTCAATGTATTTCAGAAGGAGATTTATTTTTCCAGAAGGGACACTGACTGAAAACTGGAAGACACTCATGAAAATTGTTCCTTGAGATAATTACTATTAATGACTTTCATGCAGGATGAATATCAAATTAGAACCAGGTTCTGTTGTGATGTGCTCTCAAGTACCCGCATCAGATGTGCATCCACAGGTCCAATTTACAATCACTCATAAAAAGGACAACAACCACGATTTTTTCACAGAAATTGCAATTTTCCTGTCATCCAACAACACAAGATCCTTTACATCTTCTCCCGAGGAATTCTATCCAATTACCCGTTTTCCAAGAGACACTGCCAGCCCAGCCCTGGGAGCAGCAGGTGGAACCCTGGATGGATGCTCCCTAACTGCCTGATCAACAGGACAACAGGAAACAGCCTCAAGTTGTGCCAGGGGATGTTCAGATTGGGTATTAGGCAAGATTTCTTCACAAAAAGGTTGTCAGGCCCTGGCACAGACTGCCCAGGGAAGTGGTGGAATCACTGTCCCTGGAAGTGTCCAAAATCATGAGGATGTGGCACCTGGGGATATGGGTTAGTGGGGGGTAGTGGTGGGGTGATGATCTTAAAGGGCTTTTCCAAGCTAAGCAATTTGGGACAAGCAGGCAGGAGCAGCTCACAGTGCAGGAAGGGGAGAGGATGAGGAGCAGAGCTTCCCAAGCCAGGGCAAAGGCAGAAAAGTGGATTTGTTTCTCACTCTCCTTATCCAAAGCTGCAGCAGTGCTAATAGGCTAAAATTGGACCAAAGTGCTCAGCAACAACAAACCAGCCACATCCAGACCAAGAAACGGTGCAGAAACTCTTCTGAGCTGCCTCCCAGCTGCCTGGATCCTTTGTCACGGCTCCTTTCATGTCCCTCTTTCCCACCAAGGACCAGGTCTTTGGTTTCTTCCCCTCAAGGCCTGTAAAGCTTTTCTTTTCCTGGCTCTGTCTTTAAAGACACTGCCTGTGTTTCCAAGCCTTTCATACTTCTCCGTTACATATCCCTGCTCCATCTGGCACTTGCAACACCTTCCAATTTAGTTTCATCTGGAACGACTCCAGCAACAGCTTCAGAAATACTGAAGCAGATGCTTTAAACAATGTCTCTTCCACCTTCTGCACTGATGGGGAAGGAGGGAGCTGCCAGGCCCTGCTGCCCTCCCCTCCGCGGGGCCGCAGCCTTCTGGGGCCGCCGGGGCATGAGCACTCGGACTGGGGCTGGCTCCGCTCTTGGGGTGCTCTGGGCACAGCCACCAGGTGGTCCTGAGCAATCCCCATTTTCCTCAGTCCCAGTCCGTGGCACGTCCTCCCTCCCCTACAAACAAAATCCCATCTGCTCTCCCACTCTCTGCCGCCACCACCTCTGTCTCTGCTGTCTTCTCCTTCACCACATCCACTGCCAAAAGGCCCAGGTGACACCCAGCAGGTGGGTCCCCATCCCTGACACACCTCTGGGTGCTCTCTCCCCCTCTGGAGCTGGGGACAGGGTGTCACAGGGACCCTTCCTGATTTTCAGGAATCCCTGGAGTGCAGGGGTGAGCCAGTGGCTGCCCTCGGGTCCATCCCCAGTGCCACGGGGAGGAGCAGGAGCTCAGGGCACTGCCAGGATGTGGTGCCACCTCCTCTGTGGACGCTCAGCCCCACCTGCCTGCCCCCGGTCCTCCCGGGCTCTTCACAGTCCTGAGGAGCCCCTGGCCTCACACATCTTTAACCACCTCCGGAGCTGCTGGCACCCCCTTTTATACACACACCCAAGAACAGTGAATTATCAGTGGCAACAGTCACAGAGATCCAAGGATATTTAATTACCAGAGGCATCAGTCACAGACTTCACCGCGCTCACCACTGCCTACTCAGCAGATGCACCTCGGAGTTACTTAACTACCTCTGTTCTCCCTCTGTTTTCTTTTCATCTGCCCGATTATTGCCGATCATTCCAAGGAAGCTCCATCAGTAATTCAAAACAGACTCCAAAGCTGGCTCCTGGGTATACTGAGGGTGTACTGCAGCATTGATCTGCCTTCCCGTGTGCTGTAATAAATATCAATCAAACTGCTCATCCTTCCCACTTTTAAATGCAAACCTATTACCAAAGAGCCAACCTGAGCCTAAGATGCTTCAAGTGCTGCTAATTTTTCAGCTCCATATATAAAATAATTCTTTAACTTCCCAACAGATGAAACACAGGCTGAAGTTAATGTGCAGATGGTTTCAGGCTGCACCTCTGATGCTGAGGAGGATGAAGAGCTCCACCCTCACACGGAGCATCCTCAGGGGCAGCACTGCTTCAATCTGGGGCAGTTTGGTGCAAACTGGGACATCCAGGCTGAGCAACAGACCATGAGGGACCCTACAAGTTTCCCCATAAATGTGCCCCTCTGGGAGGGTTCTGCAGCACGGAGCCCTCACAGGAGCTCTGCCAGTACAGCAGTGGCTGCGGGTGTGCCCTGGTCACACATCAGAGGGATTTTACTGGCTGGGAGGATTAAAGAGCATTTTATCTTTTTTAAAGGATCACAAAGCAAGCTAGAGTGTAAAATAAGAGGGGAAATTAACAGTAATCAAAGGATGCAGGGACATTCCTTTTCTCTCCCTTCCTCACCCACACCCAGCCCCTCCACTGCCAGGACAGATGCAGGAGCTGCAGCTCCCAGGGATATGTGCTGGAGCACCAGGAGCTCAAACCTCATTCCCTCCAGCATCCAGCCAGACCTGACCACCCTCACAGCTGAGAACAAGCCCATTACAGCCCCTGGAGCAATTCTCATGAAGTAAATAATTATTTATCTCAGGGTTTGAGTGGCCACAGGACCCCTGAGCAGTGGCTGTGGGAGCCAGCCCGGCCCAGCCCACCTTGGGCCCCAACACTGGCACTGACCCCTTGTCCTCAGAAGGGCCCTGGGACAACTGGCAAGTGGCACTGGGCAGGTCCCAGCCCAGCACACCCAGCAGGAGGCTGGGGACGACCCCCCTCGCAGGACAGAGCCAAACCTCCTGGCCAGGGACACACTGGAAATGTATTCTACCTCTTGCTCGTCTCACAGACGAGCCATTCATTTGCCATCTGTCCTAGTGAGGAACACGGCTTTGATCCGCAGATAAAGGGAAATGTGGCACCTGGAACAACCCTGCCAGCTCCCCGTGTGGACAGGGCTGGTGGGACCCAGCGCTGCCAGCAGAGCACAGGGAATGGGAAGCCACGGCCCTCCCCGAGCAGCCTCCGCACGCCCGAAGCACTTGGAGATGGATCCCATAAAATCTGCATCTGCAGGCAGCAGGTAATTGTGCAGGAGTGAGAACCAGCCCTCGTGCATTTAAATGCTGAATTAAGCTTGAAAAAGAGAAAATCATAACTCGGGTACAGCCCAAGCCAAAGCTGCTGTAAAACCCCTCCTTCACACAAGTTCCATCGCAAAGTGCCTTACGTGTAATTAAATGATATGGATAATAAAAACCAAGTATCAAAGGGAAGGGAAAATAAAGGTTTGAAGGTAAAAGATGTTTTCAGATCTGATTTCAAAATGATGGTGCATAAATGGAAAAGCAAATTTAACAATATTACTGTACTCTATCATTAGGGGAAAATGAGAGCGATTTACTTATCGCTAAACTGCATTTTTTAAACAAAAACGCCACTTAAAACAAAACGTATCTTTGATATAAAGAGCAAAGCTGGGCTGTTCACAAGCAAGCAGACGAAGGAGGTTTCAGGCAGGCTGTCCTGTTCTGCAGGCTGCATTCCAGGCTCTGTGTCCCCAGGCAGGGCAGGTGCCCCGCTGGCAGCGGGAGGCGGCACAGGGAGCACAGGGGGAAGGGAAGGGTGCCTGCACCCCTGAACCAAGCAAAGGGGCACCCTCAGAGGCCACCTCGGGCAGGTCTGACCCACAGCCAGCCCCCTGGCCAAAGGAGTGAGATCTTCACACTGCAACCCCGGGGGCTGGGACACCCCAGACAGGCTCAGGTCTCCCTGCAAGGTCCCACGCTCAGGAAATGGCACTGGGAGGGAGCTGAGGCTCACCGTGAAGTTTTATGGTTTCAATGTAAAGAAAATGCAGGTCAGCATTTGCTGTCCACAAACATCATGACTTAGCTTTGCACTGTGCCTGTGATCAGCACCCTCCCACCACGTCCTGGCTCATGGGCAATAAATAAATTGCACAAGTCAGGCAGGATTTTTCTCCTCCAGTGGTGACCACGTGGGTCCCTCGGCAGCCCTGGGGGCTCGGACTCTCTGTGCCCTGAATTCTCCCTGCAGGGTAAGAAATCAGCTGCATTTGCAAACACATCATCTGCTCTTGTGCAAACAAAGGAATACAGGAAGTTTGCAAGGTGACTGGCCAAAACTCTCCGTTTGGTACCAATTCTCTCCACTCCATAAGTTTCATAAGCCAATAAAGCTCTTTTATTACAATCCCACACCACAGTCTCCCTCCAAACCCAGCAAGGTGTGAAGTTCCCCACAAGCAGCACCAGGCACCAGCCTCAGAATCACTCATTGCCAGCCCAGATTTAAATTAAGCAGAAATTTTTAAATTATTCCAATATATAAAAACTATGTTGCCAAACTTACTCTGTCCATATGGTGGCTGAATTATTCTTTCCAAATGTACTGCTAGCCCTGAAGTACCAGAAACACAACTAATGCCCAGTGTACTCCTGCACCTGAAGCACCTTGAGAAACCAGGGCTGGAACGCAGAAACCACACTCCAGTTCACTGACACTGCCAGGGGAAGGTGTCCCAGCCCAGGGCAGGGCTTTGGAACAAGGCGGCCCCCAAGGCGGCTGCTGCAGAAAATCCATCACGGGACAAGGCAAAGCACTGAACTGCTCTGCAAAAGCAGGGGCTCAGCTCCACCAGGGAAAGCAGGAATGCCTGAACACACCAGCTCCAGGAGATGTCAGAGTACCAAGAGGCTTTTGATATATATTTAATTGCTAAACTCAAAGAAAACCCAAAAGCAACCCGAGGTGAATAATGGAGATGAGAGATTCAGCTCTGAGAAATGCCAAGAATTGCACATTTTCCCCACCTGAGCCCTTCAGACAACACTTCAAACATGGAGCTGAAATGTTGAAGTGGAAGGTGCTCTGACACGGCTGGGCAAGGTGTGCAGCCTGGGAAGCTCAGCCTTCACAAGTGGGAAGGAGGCAGTACGGATCATCAGGGCTGTTTTCAAAGCAGACCAGGATGAAAGGATAAAATGAAAAAGATAATTAGAAAAAAGAGAAGTGCAGCAGAGCCACAGGAAAGTAATGCCTGTCCCAGGTCCGGTTGTGGGAGTGTTGGAAATTGATGCTGCCTCCCTTCTAGGATCCAAGGGACAGGCAGTCTGAAGTAGCCACAGCAGTGGCAGATTCAGCAGGGAAAAAAAGAAAATGAGCCACAGATTTCTGGCAGTGCTGAACGGGCTGGATGGATTCCTACGTTGGGGAGGCCTTTCTCATTGCCTCAATTTTCCAGGAAAATCAGTGTTATTTTTAGAATCACAGAATCATTTAGATTGGAAAAGCCCTCCAAGATCATCAACCCCAACCACTCCCCAGCACTGCCAAGGCCACCACTGACCCCTGTCCCCAGGTGCCACATCCACAGGGCTTTTAAATCCCCCCAGGGATGGGGCCTCCACCCCTGCCCTGGACAGCAGCACCATGAAGAAGTTCTCCCTAACACCCAACCTGTGCCAGGGCCTCACCTCCCTCACAGGAAATAATTTCTTCCCAAATCCAATCCAGAACTACTCCCTATCCCTTGAAGCCATTCCTCCTTGTCCTGGCCCTCCGTGCTCCTGTAGCACGTCCCTCTCCATCGCTCTTGTTCCCTCCAGACACCGGAGGCTGCAAAGACCAGGCACCAGTGGCTCCAAGGGCTCTGGAGCACGGCGGCACCACGGCCACCCCAGGACATCCCAGCTCAGGCTGGACATCAGGAAAGGTCTCCTCACAGAGAGAGGGGCCCAGCCCTGAGCAGGCTGCCCAGGAGGTGGAGTGACCAGCCCTGGGAGCTTCGAACAGTGAGCAGACACTTTGTGATCTGGGGTAGTGGACGTGGGGGTATCGGTCAAAGGTGGGATTTGATGTTCCTGGAGGTGTTTCCCAACCCTAATTATTCCATAATGTCCCCTCCACTCACTCCCTCCCTGCCCTCCTCACTGCTCTGCAGCACAAACAACCTAAGGAAAAGCACACTCTGAAATGTCGGCCTCTTTCTCTCAACAAATTTTACAATAAAAATTTAACTACATTAATTCTTGGGGTTTTTTTTCTTTCTTTGCTAATGAAGCTTCTCCTCCAAAACTTGGACAATAAAATAATTCTGCTGTTGAGCAATGTTTCTCATTTACAGTTCTCAAAGCACTGAAGGAATTCATTAGAGTATTTTCCAACATCAAAAAGGTGTTTTGAACCAACTCCCACGAACCCCAAACAAGCAGGGTCCAACAAACAGGAATCCAGGCAGGAGAGCAAACGAAGCAGGAAAAATGAACAGCTTTGAGGGGCCCAGACCCTCCCTCTGGTCTCTGCCCAAACAGGTGCCAAGGCTGCCCCACAACGCTCTAATCCTGGGCGAGGCCAGGTTGGACGGGGCTTGGAACAACCTGGGACAGTGGGAGCTGTGCACTGAGGCCGGGAGCGAAGGGGAGGAGTTGCCCTGACACTGTGGGGATGGGCAAAGCTCCAGCTGAAAGAAAGAGGTGTAAGTATTAAAATGTATTTCCCTGAGAGATCGGGATCTCTTGTTTAGAACACAAACGGCATAAACCTTCCTGCTGAGAACACCCCAATGCTGGGATCACACAAAGTCTCCACTCTGCCCACCCTTCCCTCCCGGAGCTGGGGACAAACAAACAGGAGATGCCATCTTTGTTCAGGGGAGAAGCAGCTTTGTGGTGCCTCCAGGAAACACATATTAAAATTGCATTCTCATAAGTACCTTTTACAGCTTGCAGCATTAATTACATTGAGTTCATTTCGTTCTCAAACCGTTAAATAAAGTTTTTCATTGATTTACAGATTATAGGTTGATATATCACAGCAAAGCTCCTTCCTGGTTTATTATGCTCCTAGAAACCTTTTTAAAAATATTATTCGGTCCAAAATCAATAGTTACACTTGCAAAGGAAAAAAAGAGAGATGTGAAAAGGTTCCCAAATGGAAACTTTAAACCTGGGGTGAATCTTACCCAAAGCACTCAGAAAACATCAGTCATGAAAAATAGGACACACAGGTATGAAAATACTTGACCAAAACATCTCTCATTTGCACCCTCTCCTCGTTTCATTCCCCACAATAACTTTCTTGCAATAAAAAAAGATGATAAATCACTACAAGGCTTTTTGCATTTCCAAAGCAGAACACACCCGAGATTTTGGGTCGTTGGATTTGTACCCGTTTGATCGTATTTTATACAGTTTTCAAATAAGAGTGGATTAGTTTAGAGAAGCATGACATTTTCCACAGAAAGGGGAAAATATCTCCAACATGATAATTATGTGGGAAAGAATGCATCTTCAAACTCAGGCCTCAACAAGTACAGCTTTTTCCGACAGCTCTGAGCAGCTCAAGAGCTGATGAGTCATCAGTCTACTTGGAGATGCTCAAGAATGACTAATTTGAATTTTAAAAGTGAAAATAAAAGGTTGCATACTTGGAGATGCAGGCCACGGGCATCTCTGAGATCTCAGATGAGAGGGAAGCGAGGAAGCAACTCCTGCTGGAGATTACGGGGAGGGCATCTTCCCTGGCTAGGGAAGGTCCCTGGGCTGTGCATCCCTGAGCTCCAGCCCCTCTTCCATGCTTTAGTCCCTCTGCAATCGATAAGCAATTGATGAGGAAATGACAGCATTTTGCCCTGATGATTTTACGGGTTATCCTGAGGAGGGGCAGCGTGTGCGGATGGAGGGACAGGAAGGGGAATGGCTTCCCAGGGTTAGAGGGCACCTGGGGAAGGAATCCTTCCCTGTCAGCAGTGTCTCCCTCACACCTCCCTCTGCTGTGCACCTCCAGGCCTTCCTCAGTCCCTCAGATTCCCAATAATAACACAAATATTCTTCACAGCTTTAAAGATGTGATTAAGGCAAATCAGAAATCCTCAAGTTTTATGCTGTATAACTTTTCTGCCATGAGAGTATTTAAATTGCATTTTGTTGCCTGTGATGGATCTGTCACCCCAGGAGCAGCAGAGCTCCTGAGCTCTGCTCTGGGAATATTAAAGAAGCTCTGCCACAGGTTCATATATTTCAATCTCCTCTGTCTCACTAGGCAGGCAATGCCAGGGCTGGCAGCTAAGTGGGTAAAAAATTAGCTATTTATTTATTCCCTCCCCCTGCACAGTCCCAGGAGGAGTATCACAGTCAGAGGGACTGGGACTGAATCTAATAATGGATCCTCTGATTGTGTTAACTGACTTCTTCCTTGGAGAACAGTGGGAGGTTCTGCACTGACACTTTTACTGGTTAACCCCTGTCGTGTCTCCACCTCCTCCTCGTGCCCCCGGATTCCAGCATTCCAGCAGGGCTGTGGGATGCACCTGCCATGCCTGGAGAGAGCTGGTGCTCTGCTGAGCCCCTGATCAAGGAATCCTGCACTGCTTTGGGTTGGAAGGATCTTAAAATCATCCCATCCCACCCAGGGACACCTCCCACTGTCCCAGGGTGCTCCAAGTCCCGTCCAGCCAGGCCTTGGACACTTCCAGGGATCCAGGGGCAGCCACAGCTGCTCTGGGCACCCTGTGCCAGGGCCTCACCACCCTCACAGGGAACAATTCCTTCCCCATATCCCATCCATCCCTGGCCTCTGGCAGTGGGAAGCCATTCCCCGTGTCCTGTCCCTCCATCCCTTGTCCCAAGTCCCTCTCCAGCTCCCCTGTTCACCAGCCCAGGGCAGGGGAGATGCTGGCCCTGCTTCCTTTCCCCTTGCACCAGCACAAAGGTTGCACTCCTTCTTGGAGGTCTTTCCCAACCTTAATGACTCTGAGATTCTCCACAAACCAGGTCAGCACGTGCTCATTAGCGAGCTCATTTGGGCTCCCTGACCCCGCACTGCCCTGAGCGGCTTGAACATAACAAAACGTTACTCTACAGAAGAATATCACTGGTTTTCCGCACCTAGGGACAACCATTCCCATGTAGCAGTATTATTATTCACTCAGCTCAGCCCAGCCTGAAGAGGAAATGTTATTACTAACTCGCATGATAATGAAGCTTTTTCTTTACCTGAATCCACTTCAGAAGGAACAGTATCAAAAATGGCACTTTTCATCTAAACAGTGGTTTTGCCAGAAAATGTATACTCCAGAACCCTATAAAAACAGCTCTCTTGAAATTAAATCCGCTGCTTTCTCCTGCACTCCGTGCCTGGGGCGTTAATTTGTTTTAGAAGGGGCAGCACATGATGGCCCTGCCATGGCACCAGGGGCCACAGCAGCTCACCAGGGCTGTGCTCACAACACTCCCAGTTAGTTTGGGTAAAAATCCCTATTTTCTTTACAATTCCTACTGCAGAGGCCCCCACACCCCCTGCCACAAGCCAGGGCAGTTCTCAGCTGTGCCATGGATGCATCCAGGTGCCTGATCCCACCTGGTGAGGGCAATTCCAAGGCTGTAGCAGGTGAAGATCCAGCTCCTCCACCTGGGTTTGGAGAAGAGAGGGAGAGGGCACAGCCTGAACGGAACCAGCACCCCCTCCCCTGTCAGCACAAGAACTGCTCCCTACCTGAGCCTTGCCAAGCTCCAAGAACAACCATATTTAAACCATTTCTGTCTGGCTTTGGAGATGATTTAATCCTGCTAAAGCAGCAGTTCCGTGGTGGGAAGAAGAGGAGCTGCCCTCCCTCCCCTGCAGTGCACTGCATCCTGTCCCTGGCTGTTCCTTCTGCCCCTGGCAGGTTTGGGGGCACAAACCCACCCGGGTTCCTCACCCACGCGCGCTGCTGGGAGAAGGGATCACAGGGATCAGCAGGGTTGGAAAACACCTCCAAGATCAAGTCCCACCTCTGAGTGACCACTAAGCCACGAAGCCCCCTGCCCACCCGTTCCTGGAACGCTCCCAGGGTGACGTGAGCTGAGCGGCAGCGCAGGGGTGTGCGGGTTCAGAGATCACCCCCAACCTTCTTCGTATGCAACATGAACATGTAATGCATAGAGAGCAGGAGACAGAGCCCAGATAAGCTGCACTGCCCACGTTTGTGACTGAAAATATCAGTGTGGATGCCAAAAGTTGTGTGTAACCACACAGTTACAGAGCACCACAGAAATAACCAGGGCTGGTACCTCACCAGCATCCTTGGGGGCAGCAGTTTATAACTAACAGAGTCTTTGAAACTTCCTCCTGCATCATTGCCCTCTGAAGTTTCCTCTTCCTGTCACTGTGGTGAACATTTCAAAGCACACGTTACGCTTTCATTTCAATTATTGTCTTTTTTCCCCCCTCTGTTTTTCAGGGAATGTCAGTTTTCTCCTCAGAAGGGTTTATTTTATGGTTTCAGATGAGCATTTAGAGATATTACAGGGCTGCTAGGCTGGAGCAGGCTCATCACACCCTCCCCAGTGTTTGATGCTGTCCTACTTTGAGGCTCCCCACACGCTGCTGTCTTACACAGACTAAATTAAGCACACACATGCAAAAATGTTCTCTGTAATGTCTGGGTGCCTTGGAATGGAGCAAGTGGGGAAACAATTCCAAACAGGGCACACATTTCAGACTGACAAAATTATCCACATCAGCTGGGGCAAGAAACCTCAAATTATCTCATTGATTAAAATCACATCCCTCTTCCTGCTGATCAAACAGATAATGCACCTTATTTATTTGAAAACAACCAACTCTGCTTAGTACCTGCTGAAATGGAGCTCTCGAAGTGAAATTAATGCCATTTGCTGTTTGAAACACAAGGAAGGTGCGTGTGAAACACCTGCCCATGGATCCAGAAGGAACACTGAACTTGGAATTAATAGATTCCCTGATACCAGCAAGCTCCTGGTAAATTCCTTTATATTTGAATTCTTAAGTGCTTTAAAAATACGAAGCAGAACTTCAGTGGTATTTAGCTACCAAAGAGGCACCTAAACACCCCAATACCACAGAGAGGCTGTGGCTGCCCCTGGATCCCTGGAAGTGTCCCAGGCCAGGCTGGACGGGGCTTGGAGCACCCTGGGACAGCGGGAGGTGTCCCTGCCATGGCAGGGGTGGCACTGGTGATCTCTGAGATCCCTTCCAGCCCACACAGCCTGTGGTTCCATGACTCTACGATTCTCCCCTTGACAGAGCAGCCCAGAGGACGGAGCCCACCCTCATCCTCAGCAGAACAAAGATTTACCCAGCCTCGGCTGCTCTCGTGGAGCTGCACAAAGGTTTCAGCCTCCCTCTCCAGCCCAAGGGTAACAACAGAGATTTTGCCACTCCAGAAGTCAAGAACACGAAGTTTCTGAGAGAAGCAATTCCATGGATCAGCTCCATGGAGGAAATGGGGGGAAAAAAGGCAAAAACAATGACTGGTAGCTATAAAATTCTGTAGAGCAAATGTCAAAGAGTAATTAAAAAGAAGGGAGGATTTCTGTGGACCTGAATGAATAAAGAGGAAGGGAGCTACTGTTGAAGTGACACTGCTTAATAATCTCATTGTAAAAACAGAGAAAAGTTGCGTTCAGGGGAATTATTTTTTAATTATTTTGAATTGGTAGTTGGAAAATGAAAGGGAAAATGGGTCCTTGTGCTGTTAAACACTGCTAATGTACAAGGCTCCTGAACAAAAAAGCTTCTCAATTAACATACTTGCAATATAGTGCCATTACTTATCAGCTGAAATGCATTTCGTGCTGCCATTCTCTTTGGGAACACAATTGTTCACTGAATTGGGAAATTAAGAGCCAGATCCATGAACTGCTGGCCTCTCTCCTCCTGCAGGACCAAGTCCCAGGGCATCACTGGGCTTTGTGCAGTGCTCCAACAGAGCTGGATTTTCAATCTGGACCATCCCGTGCATCCTCTGCCCTATCAATATTATCTGAAAAGAATCAATTTGCTGTTTTTGTAACATACTGTTTTCAGAACAGGAATCAAGCACACCAGTGGGCCCCAGCACGCAGCCAGGAAAGCTCTTCCTGCAGAATTTAATTAAATCCTGTTTCAGGTAAGAGCTGCCCTGGCAGGCAGTCCCCGGGCACGGCGGGGGCGGCGAGGTGGGGACAGGAGGGTGGCAGCGTGTGCTGGCACTGCCAGCCCTCCGGAGACAGCAGAAGGCCCTTTACAGCTGGAACAGCTGCCAGGAGAGGCGGGAGAGCAGCCTGGGAAGGGGGTGGCTCGGAGGGCAGCGGAGCGCAGGGGGCAGGCAGGGGCACGGCTGGGCAGGGGCTGCCCGTGCCACGCAGGGGTCCGCAGCAGTGCCCCCTCCCAGCGCACCGGCACCCTCTGCACGCCCGGAGCAGGGCGCACGCCGGGGAAGGCCTCGCTCTCCCCGATCCTGCAGAGCGGGGGGAAGGCGAAGGGCAGGACCCAGCCCACCCTGCCTGCCACGGCCCCCAGGGCACCCGAGACAGAGCTGGACACAGGAGATGGCCAGGGGCTGCCTGGTGACCCTGGGGTTCCTGCGCAGGGGGCACCGCCTGGCACCTGACCTCCCCCTTCATTTAGAGCCACGTTTAGCGCAGCTCACACCAGGTTAACCACGGGGGTCCAGCAGCTCTGAGGGGGCTCTCCCTGAGCTGCCACCCCAGTGCACATCTCCTGCACACACACGGCATCTTCCTTCAGGGCAAAGCGTGGGACGCAGCTCCGGGAGCAACCAGGAGAACATCTCGGAGCCAGGGGCTGCACACGGAGCTGCTCCCTCCCCACTCCCCCTTTTCTCAGAAAATTGAACACCTGAAACCCAAACCTGAGCCTCTCCTCCCTGTCAGATGTTCTTCTTCCCCAGCGCTAAATTATAGATGTTAGACAATTCCGAGATAGGAGTGTTAATTATTAATAGGAATTACCTGAATTGATTTGCAATTACAGAATATTATTTTCTATTACATTGCAACAAGACTGCAGGAATTCCATTAAATCCAAGATGAGGATCATCAATTTCCATTAAGACACATGTAAACTAAACACATTATATCTCTGTTGAAGCCAAAGATTTCCATTATCCATTTCCACTCATTTCCATTCATTTGAAGTGACTCCCTTTGGAATGGGCTGGGGTGACTCGATGGCCCTGCCACCATTCTGGGCCCTTCTGTGGCAGGGCCAGAACCCAGCTGCCATCCCCTGCTCCCCCTGAACACCTCCAACTCCAGCACAATTCCCTGCAGAGCAGCATCCATGACTTCCATCCCCACAAGGAATCCCTATTTCAAAAGCTGACCCACAAAACTGGACACATTGGGTTCCCTGCTCCTGATTAAAAAGAAAGAGAAGGGAAAAAAAAAGTCTCTCCAGTGCCTTTCCAAATGCTTTCCACATCAGAGATGCTCTAACAAGTGCTCAGTACAACTCAGTCATTCCCCACGTGGATATTTCTTTGAGATTATAACAGAAAGAGCACGTTCGTAAATACTAAAATAGTCACTTATTTCTAAACTTTCTGCAGTAAAGTAAACACTGGATGTAAACAGGTTTTTTCCATCATCTTGAAGTGGAAAAAGACAGAAACAGGGTCTTTCTCTACTGAACAGGCCACATAAATCACACACAGGTGGTAGAGCAGAAATATCCAGATGGTTATTCTTTTTTGGTAATATCTTTTTCCCTACTGCTTGTGATTCTCAATTTTCAAGCATTATTTTAAGTTTTAAAGGGCTCTTTCAACATAAATTGCATCAAATATACAGGCCAGCATCCCAAAGACAAAATTAATGGATTAAAGCCCAAATAAGGCAGAAATTCTCCCCGAAAATGCAGCAGAAGGAATCTCCAGTTTGGCTACAGAAGGCAGCTTTTCACTAAATAAATGTTATTATTGCTGATAAAAAGGCGGTGGTACCTCCAGCACAGCGAGTGCCCACGACATCAGATACTCTGAGAGCATCAGTAAAGTCCCAGCTCCCTCCAGGGCGAGGCCTGCTCCCTGGAGAGGCCCAGCAGATGATCCATGTGGGAATTTCTCCCTCCCAAAAGCCCCAGGTCACCCACCCACCCCAGACCCCTGTGACTGCTCACACTCAGGTGCTTTTCCCCTCTTCAGCCCTTTACCAATTTTTCCTTCTCCCCGTGCAGGAGGAAGAGTTTCAAAACATCCTGGAGCAGATGGGTGGGATCTGTGTGTCCCGTTCCAGCTCCACCCCTGAGATTTCTCTGAGCAGATGGGTGGAAAATGGGTGGATAAAGACAAGGATTTGTGCTGACCTGGGAGTTATTCCCACGTGGTCATTACTGCCTCCCTCTTTTATCCCCCCATTGTCTCACAGGTCGGAGCCATTCCCTGTAAACCCACGTAAATCTGTGATTTTTCCAGTTTTTGTGACTTTTGATAGTTACCAGTCACTTGGGATCATGGTTTGATGAACTTGGAGATCTCAACCTGCACATCCCTCAATCTGAGCGAGCCTGGCCCAATCCAGAGGAAACTGGAGGGAACAGACACTCAAAACTGGGGCACTGGAGGAAAATGGGAATGGAAAGGAGCCAAGAACAGGTCACAGTCACACTGAGCAGCACCTCGAATGCAAAACAAACAGTGGAAAGTAAGAAATAAATAAAGGCTGTTGAATTGCTTTGAGCAGGGGACAGACAGTGGGATTTGCTGGGTTGGAATGTGTAATTCTTGTTCTGTGAAGGCTGGCAGGTTATTCAGGAAAATGAAGATTGAATCCACACAGAGGCCAGGGCTGAACACTCCAAGGACGACCCCTCCCCAGGGAGAAGTGGCTGACACTAAAAGTTAATTAAATTGCCCAGTGATAGCAGAAGCACTAAAGCAGCAGTGACCCAGGGACAAAGCTTCAGTGGCAGCTGCAGAGCCGGGGAGGAGGGAGGAAGACCCAAGGGAAGGGGCAGCACTGTGAAGTGAAAAACCTCAACGATTTAAAGGGATGTAGCTGATAAACAAGAAACCCCCAAACCCATTCTGTGTATTACTCTGAAAACCTACAGATTCAGAATTCTTGGGAGAGCAGGCACCGCACACAAGATGGGAGATGCATTTACAGATTGCAAATCTATCTTCTACAGCAATCCATCCCTATTTTCCCACAATGCATTAAAAACAGTAACTTTTAAAATCCCTTAGAAAAACATCACTTTCTGCTACAGAAAGTTTCAGTCAAGTCAGGCCTTAGTGATCATCTAACCTTGAGAAATTGCATCATTTTTTTGGATGGGCTGTAATAACTTCTGAGTGACATATCTGATCCACTCAGAAATGTCTGGGAATTAAGCAGGCATCAGTAGGCAGAGTCCAATTGATTTTGGAGAAAGCCAGGAAAGAGCAGAGTAAATGAGGCACATATTACTCTCTTTATCTGGTTAGCAGATTAATTTCCTCCAGCATCTCTGTAATCATTTATAAATAGTTGATGGCAGCTTCAGAAAATAAAAAGAAAAATCAGTTCAAATTGACATCTCAAAGCCTCACTGCCCATGGAGAGAAAGGAGGGATCACAACGCGGGCTGAGGGATGTGGGGAGGCAGGGCCAGAGGGACATGGGGTTCTCCCATGGAATCATTTTCATTGGAAAACACCTCCAAGATCATCCACAGTCCAACCTTTGGGGTGGATCCCCAAATTTCCTTGGGGGAACTGGGCTCCCTGGGGCATCCAGGGGCACCTTCCTGGGACCCCAGGGAATGTTGAGCCGGGCCCAAACACAGAGAGGCCAGGCCCACCCTGATGTTTATTGAAATATTTAAATTGCTGTTTGGGAGAACTGGGAGCACAATCCAAGAGAAATAGGGAGTGTCTGCTTCTGTTTTCTCGTATGACCAGCCCTGCCCAGAGGAATTTCACAGTTTGCCTCTCTCAGCTCCAACACTGATGGGTTTTTGGGCAGTTTTATTCCTCACCTGGAAGAGGGAACTCTGGAATCCTCTTTGGCTGCCTGCATTAACCCTGAGACAAAGCAGCTGTTTAGGTGACATTAAAGTCACACCGAAGACAAAAAGCTTCTCTCGCGGAGTGACTAAGTACAGGGAGCCTTCCCACCCCACACTGCTGGAAACCCTTCAGCATTCAGTGTTTGCACCACTGCCGCTGACTCCAGGATGTCCTTCTGCCAGAGGAATGTGTTATTCCAACGGGAATGTCCAACTGGCATGACAATTCCCTGTTTTACAGCAATACTGCAGCAGAGATCCAGTGCCACACACACCACTAGGAGGGATTCACCTTTTGAGATGTTTGGCCACACCTGCACCTTCCCAGAGCCCCCCTCCTACCTAATGCTGACCACCAACACACGATTTGTTTGTTATTTACTGTCTGAAAATAAAACCCCTTCATGAAACCCCTTCCCTGAGCAACTTGAGCTCATCTCCCTGCCTTCTACTGGCAGAAGTCTCTCTCCCACAACTCAGATGTCTCTTAAATACTAAGCATGATCTACTAATGGCTGTGTGGGGTTAATTAACTGTTTCTTTTAAGAGATAACAGGATTTGCAATGAGGAACATTATCTTTAGTGCTACCTCTGCAAATACAGGATAATTGGTACTGCCATGTATTGCCCATTATGCACAAAATTAAGGCAGGGAATTTACACACAGTGATTACCACTGGTGTTTTATTACCTCCCATTCTTATAACAGATTGCAATTCACACAATAGATGTACAAAAAACCTGCTTTCTGTCTTGTACTAAATTATGTATTCTGCTACAATGCCCCATCTTGATCCCTCTAGGGGTTATTTTCTGATAAGGAGCCCACATCTCTCCCAAAGCTGGTGAAAGCATTAAATGCACTCTGCATCATCTTAAAGCCTCAAGGAACATTCAATAGGGATATAAAGTGATGCTCTATCAATTTAGGAGAGTCAAAAGGTTATGAAATGCCTCACACTTCATTTCAGCTAAAACCCTTGGAAGGGACTGTAATGCTCCAGCCCCGAGATGCTGACAAGCAAATCAGGTCACAGAAACCAAAACACAATTGTCAGGAAGCCAACAACGGGGTTGTTTTCTTGCTGAGTGCAGTAGGAAGTGCCTGAGCACCTGGATTTTACTGGTGGCAGTAACTTGGTGCTGTGGGTGCAGCTTCTGGTGGCCCTCTGAAGGCCCTGTGCCTGCCCTCGTGGAATGGAGGAATGGTTTGGGTGAGGAGGGACCTTCAAGATCATCCCCTCCCACCCCCTCCATGGGCAGGGACACCTTCCACTGTCCCAGGTTGCTCCAAGTCCCATCCAGCCTGGCCTTGGACACTTCCAGGGATGGGGCAGCCACGGCTCCTGCAGAAATCTGAGTTTCCTCACGAAAACCAGAAGCTGAGCTATTGCTCAGCAAATCCTGAAAATCCCACCTAACATTAAAGAGAGAAGAACCCGTCACGGCACGGCTCTGAGGGAAGGCAGTCTGCAGTTTCAGGGAGGACCGAAGCAGATTTGTGACAGAATGAGTCACCCAGGCAGAACCCTCCGTGCTTTCCAGGAAAGAAACCTCGGGGACACTCAGGCTCCCTGGAAATGTCCCTGTGCCAGGCTGCCCCTGCCCCTGCTCTGCCCGTCCCCATCACACACCCCGGGTTCTGCGGGATGCCCCGTGTTTCCCAGCCATGCCCCTGCCCAGGATGGGCTGTGCCAGCCTGGCTGTGCCGCGGGGCTCAGCCGGGGACTGCAGACGTGGCTTTGTCCCCACGAGGCTCAGCTCCTCTCCTGCCACAGGACATCACTTGGCATCCAACCAGATCCAAGCCAAGCAGTGTAAAGATGCTGCTTGCTCCAGGAACACATCCACGTTCATGGACTCCTTTTGCCATAAAAAGCAATAACGTGAAGTTTGAATGGGATTTTTTTCCCCCTAGAAAGATGAGTTTTCACACTTGGTCTAATTCAGCAGAGTTTTCCATCAATATCCATTACTGCAGGGGAGCCTTGCCACAGGTGCGGAGTCTGCAGCTGGAACTCAGGGAGTACCAGCAGCTCCTGCCCAGCTCACCCTGGCACTCCGAGTGCCGCACGGGCCCAGCTCTACCCAAACACCTGTATTCCTTTATTTGGGTACCCAGGGAACTGAGGGGCAGAGCCCAGCCCACCCCGCGGGGCAGGCACAGGGAGGGATGGGGGGCAGGGGTGCCGCACGCTCCCTGCTCTGCCTGAGCCAAAGGAGCTTCCCTCCCCGCCTCCAAATCCCTCTCTGCGGGTGCCAGGCTCTGCCCGCTCCAGCTGCAGCCTGGAAAAGCTTTTCCTTACAGCCAAAGGGGCTGCAGCTCCTCACACCACTGGGACGGCCCAGGTGTCCTCCTCCCGCCTCTCAGTCAGGTGGGAACGCGCTGACCAGCCTGTGCCAGGGCCTCACCACCCTCCCAGGGAGGAACTCCTTCCCTGTAGCCAACCTGAGTTTGCCCCGTATTTCAATGCTCCCTGTATTTCTTCCTCTGTGTTTAAACCTCTGAGCAGATGCCAGCACCTCCTCCCTTTATCCTCACAAAGAGTGAGAAGTGTGTGTGTGTGTGTCAGACAGACAAACTCAGCATTTCTCTGGAGTCTATTCTGTCCAGGATATTGCAGGATCCTGGAAAACTATTACAAACAATTTCTAAGCAAAACTGAGCCATTTGTTGTACTCCTCCCTTCACTGAAAGCTTTGTAAATTCTTGTCCTTGTCCCCAATGACAAAGATGGCAATGAAGCTACAAAATAAGTTGAGTGCATTGTAACTACAGCTAAAGGGTCCCAAATTAAATATGAGCAGTGTACAATTTAATCTGTTTTTCTTTTTCCTACAACTCATAAAAAACCTTAAATTGTGCTTCTGCAGTTTAAGGCATCAGCAAATTCTCTAATTGCTTTACAGAACCATTGTTATTTTATGAAGAGATTCTCCATCCTCCCTGTTCTACAGCTGGATAATTAAATTACCCTCTTTAAAAGCAACATGCACAGGAGCCACAGCCACATTTCTCAATAGATATCGGGTTATTGGGATAAATCCTTCCCTGTGAGGGTGGGGAGGCCCTGGCACAGGTTCCCAGAGCAGCTGTGGCTGCCTCTGGATCCCTGGAAGTGTCCAAGGCCAGGTTGGACAGGGCTTGGAGCAGCCTGGGATAGTGGGAGGTGTCCCTGCCCATGGCAGGGGTGGCACTGGAGGGGCTTTAAGGTCCCTTCCACCCAATCTGTTCAAGGACTCAGCATCTCTGGACAGTGAGAGAAGTTCTGTGGATGCTTTTCCCAATCCAATTCCAACAGCAGCTCCCTTGCAGAAGGGATGCACCCCAACGCAGTGCCAAGGCTTTCAGGTCACCCCCTGGGCCCTGCTCCAGACAGACCCAGTTAGAGCAAGGCTGCAGGGAAGCTCTGGGGACTGCCAGGACTGTTTCCTTCCCAGCAAACACGGGTCATTCGCACATACATTTAGCCAACTTTTTGCCTTTGCCAACGAATAATTCGTGGCCATTTTCTCTTCTCTGTTGCTCCAGCTGCTCAGATTTAGGGGCTGCTCAGGGACTGCCCTGTGCTTTCTGCCCCACTGAGCTGTCACTGCTCACTCTCCATCCAGCCACCATTCCCTTTGCTCCCCATCTTGGTTGGTTTTCACCCACTTTGGGGACAGGCCACACATCAAGTCTGTGCACCCCCCCAGAGCAGTCTGGTTTTGCTCCCCTCTGCTTTTTGATCACTGTTCATTCCCCTCCTTAGACACCTGCTGATCTCTCAAACTCTTTTGTGGTTCTAATGATGTATCAAAGCCTCCCTGGACGCTCCCCCACTCTGGGAAGACGCTCTCCCTCTGCCCTTGTGCATCATTAACTCACTGGTGACAGTCGCCCGTTCCACAAACTCCTGCCTCCTCCTGAGAGGGCCTAACAAACAACAACAGTTACACCTGGCCTTCATTAATACACGGTCTTATTAATTTGCTAAAAGGCCCTGCACCGTTCTGAATACCAGTATTTCCACACCCTTCCCATGAGTGTGACAACTCTCAGTTAATCTATATTCTCATCATTTTAAACGTAAGTTTAGGGAAATGTGCACAGCCTTAAGTGCGTCATTGCAAATCTTGACAGAAAATTCCTTGATCAGATCCTTATAAATCCTCATCTGTGCTGCCACAGATTCATGTGGGGTTTGTGCTAATTCACTGCAGAGTCCTGTAATCCCTTGTCATAAATATGAGGGATTTCACCCAGCCTATTAACCTGCAGAATTACAGATTGCCAGGGAGTAAATCATCTCCCTTTTCCAGTCACACCAACAATAGATTGAGAGAAATTACTCATTCGTTTTTATAATCCTTTAATTCTTGTGGATGTTCCCCTGGAAATTGATTTGAATTGATGAGTCATAGGGCAAGACTGGTGTGAATTTCTCAGGCTGAAGACGTTGCCTTCGATGGAGTGATCTCAGCACACAGCCCTGTGCTAGCACAGCTCATCACTTGCCATGTTTAACACACTTAAAACTGGGGATTCAGCTCCTGAGGCTGACAGAGCAAATGGGATTTAATTAGATAAAGCCTGCCCTGCTCTGACACTTACTTTTCTATTTCTCAAATGGATGAGAAGGGTGAGACAGAGGCAGAAATGCACCTTCAGCAGGTGTCAGTGACTCTGTGCCTGTCACACATTTCAGGGACGACACACAGCCATGAGATCCCACAAAATGCCCCCGTGGGGAAGCCACAGGACCCCAGGGCACCCCACCCAGTGTGGTACCACACAGCATCACACCCACTGAGCTCCAGGCTGACCCCACCACTGACCACCTGAATCCACCATCCGCCACAGCAGGGGAGCACTTCCCAACTCCTCACATCCTCTACTCTGGAAAAATAATCCCCAGAGATTTTATCCTACTCTGGGTTATTGCTGGTCAGCTGCTTCCCAGGAGCTATTTGCCTGATATAATTCACACAAGGATAAATCAAACTAAACCCCTGAGTTGATCAGAATTACCCTTTTCCTCGGTTTGTGACTACAGAGGATCTAAATTTCACAAAAGATGAAGAAAAGCTACGAGCTAAGCCTGAAAAGTCTTTGTCTCACAGAAGCAGAAGAATGTTACAGATCATTGGGTTGTCAGCAGAACATGAAGTTACCACCCTCTGCTGATGGGAGTGGACTTACAGCCCATGCAACAAAGCCAACACACAAATATCCAAACTTAGCTATAAAATCAGCGCAAAAGTGCCTCAGATCTCAGCTGGCCAGGTTTTAAATGCAGCTCGGTTACAGGCATTGAACACAACTAGAATTAACACATGAAGTCCGTGTGCTGGCAGGATGTCGCTGTGCCCCCGGGGAGAGTGGCCAGGGGCAGAAGGAGAGAAATGCAGCCCCGGGAGCTGGAGGGGCAAGCTGGGAGACAGAACGGAGCAGCTGAAGCTGCCACGTGAGGGGATTTCTCACTCACATTAGTATCACCGAAGTTTTTATTCCAGATGTTGCTCTGATACGGAAGCCCTGGCATTAAGTTTTTGCACAGCAGCTGCCAGCAGGGTCACAGGGTGTCCCCGGCCCTCGGCCGGGATTACCAAGCCTGCATCTGCTGCGGGCCCTGCAGCTCCCAGGCCCAGCTGAGGCAGGGCCCTCCCGGCTGCGAGCGGGGCAGCTGCTCCTCCCCACGCCCTGCACATCCTGCGACCCCCCAGTGGCCAGGGGGACACAGGGCCACCCCCTCCCAGCACCTCCATCTCTGGTCAAAGCCCTGGGAGCCCCTAAAGTCCAAAAATGGACTCGGGGCTCTTTCCCTGAGCGTGCAAAACACTTTTATCAAGCGGTGAACTTCCCAGCACAGTTCACAGCCCTTAGCTGGATACACAGCCTGTAGTTACCACCAGCAATTAATGGCTTCTGCCAGGGAGTCCCTTCTAGTTTTAGCTTTTTTCCTGTGCTGAAAACCAATTCATTATCAGATAGACGAGAGCAGTGAAATTCCAACAAAATATGCAATAAATTTTATTTTATTCTTTCAGCACAGCTTCAGCACAGGGAGCTGCCACAAGTCCTGACAGCCAGAGCAAGCTGAGGGCCACGGTGGAAGGTCTCCACCAGACCTGGGACACATCATCACTAAAATATATGTGAGCAGATCAAGTCTGGCCTGTGCTCACTGAAGCCAGTAAAGAAGTGAAAATCCCACAGCCTTCAAGGGTGCACCTTCAGGTCCTGGAGACTGAGCCAGACAAGTCCTGCTCCAGCCCTATCAGCTCCTGGTCAGCCCAAGCGCACATGGATTTTGCCATCCCAAACCAGAATCAGAGTCATTTCTTCTGGAAAAGCCCTCCAGGACCATCAGGTCCAACCTGTGCCCCATCCCCACGTTGTCCCCAGCCCAGAGCTCTGAGTGCCACGTCCTTGGACACCTCCAGGGATGGGGACTCCACACATCCCTGGGCAGTCCCAGCAGTGAGCTGGTGACAGCCTGGAGCAGTTTATTGTGAGGCAAAGCACAGACAGAGACACAGGACACCAACCCAGCTGGAACACCAGGGGACCTGACGTGAGAGCCACTGACAGCTTCAGCAGGAGGAGGTTTTAATGAATTTCCCAGAATAAATTCTTCCCTTTTCCTCCCCTCACACTAACTAACAGTTTGGAGTGATCCCTCCAGTTCCACGGGAGTTTCTGAACACAGCTGGTGTCCCTCAGCACAGCCTGTGCCCAGTAGGGCCTCGGGACACGTCCAGCTGAAGCCACTTGGTGGAAGCCCAGGCCTCCAGAGGGACCAACAGCAGCTGGGCAGGAGGAACAGCAGCCAATGTGTTTCCACACAGGAGCCAGGAGGGGCTTTGCAGCCCTGCCACACAGTGCCGCGGGTGAAGACTGCCAGGACTGTGTCCATTCGTCAGCAGTCCTGCCCAAAACACAGCCACAGCCCGGGTTACCTCAGCTCCCACAGACACCTCGCGCACACTGCAGGGTGCACCGCGGAGAACAAAACACGTTCCCAGCCCCAAGCACAACCCAGAGCCAGCGCTCCCACCAAAGGGTTCAAAGGCGTGGGGAGAAATCTCAGGCAACCCAGAGCAGTGTGCGTACGAATTCCCTGTGGAAAGGAGGAGCCCTGGAAATAACCGGAGCTGACACATGGACTTGTGACGCGGAGGAGCTCGGGACACGTTACGCAACAGCTCCTGCCAGCTCTCCTGGGGGAGCACTGCCCGAGTCCTGCAGGGCTCAGGGCAGCAGCCGGGCAGGCACCAGCCCCTCCTGCTCCTGGGGACAGGAGCCAGCCCCCCTGGCCATTCCCAATGACAAGACCTGGGTTAGCGAGGGGCCCTCACATCGGAATGGCTCCTGGGCAGCTGCTGCGGGAACAGCCAGGCAATGCTCCCCAACACTCCTTATTTCCCAGCCTCTGATGTCACGGGGAAAGAGAGGTATTATGGAATATACAATGCTGGAGTCAGTTAGGGTGAAAGTCATTCTGCAGAGAGACCAGTCACTTTTTCGTAACATTACTCTAAATCAATAAAGTTCTTCTCAAAAATTATCGTTCACAGTCTAAATCATGTCTACTCTGAAATCTGATGAATGCAATATATGAGTATTTTGTGCATTTGATATCGTGACTCTTAGATGTCAGCTCCAGCACAATATGGAAATAATTATAAACTTCCTGACTGAAATTAAAATTGCTGCCTGAAATCCTTCTCACAAAATCCTGGCAGCATCACAGTCAAACTGCTCCACGTGTTAAAAATGTTCCAAAACCAGCTGGTAACACCCAACCACCAGTCCTTGGCTGCCCACCATGAGCAGAGACAGTCATTCTCCTTTGGAAGAATTAGATTTATCCAGTGAGTCTGACTGGAGATGGAGCACGCAGGAAAAAGGCAGGAAAAGGAAGAGGGACAAGAGAGACTCCAGTGCTGGACAGAATTCCTGAGTTTGGTTTTCCATCAGCAACACCAGAACCTTTCCTGAGAGCTGCCCCCACAGCAGAGGACCCCCAGTCAGTCTCTTGTCACCAGGAAATTGCTTTTCCAGGCAGCACAGCCCCATTTAGCACTCAGCCTGCAGGAAGGATAATGCAAACAGACTTCATTGCTACAACTGACTGACTGCTAGGACACAATTGGCCATAAATCTAATATTTCCAAGTGCTCTTCCTGCCAAAGCAGCACTTTGGATTTCTGTTGGTTACAGGAGCGAGCAATAATGCATTTCAGCTCTAACAGTGTCTGCAGCAGAGGGACCTCAGGGTGCTCTGCCAGCAGCACAGAAGCGCCGTGCCCGGCACGAGGGCACTCCTCACGGACTGCACACCCCCGACCGAACCTGCAGCCACCCTCACGCTGAGTCCACGGGAGAACGACTGACACGGCCCACCTTCCACACTCACCAAAACCCACAGGATCAGAGGGAAAGCTGTGCAGGGCAGACCTCGAACTCCTTGGAGCTGAGACTCCAGCGAACACATCTGCTCCTCCGAGAGCAGCCACGGAGCCTCCAATGGCTCCTGTGATCTCAGGAGAGATTACAGCAAAACCCTGGCGTTTCAAAGCCTTTCTGGCTACCTCGCTTTGCTACTGAAATGTGAAGTCACCAGAACTGCAGCTGTGAACATCTCAGTGCTCCATCCAAGGCAGCTGGGCTAAACAGGGATGACAAAACCAACAAAAGCTGCCTCGCTTTGGAGCCACCGTCCCCTTCCCCAGGGAAGGAGAATGTCAGTGGATGTGAGGGAGCTGAACTGAGCAGCATCAGCTGGAACAGGACAGGCAGACACCTCTCACATACTAAAAGACATCATTATTTGCTCTGTACTAATTTCAAGCACACAGACTGGCTCCTCTCAAGCCAGCATTGCAGGGTGAGGCAGCTGCTGGCAAAACGCAGCAGGCCTCGTCCCTGGCAGTGGACGGGATGAGAAGCCATCCCATCAGGGAGCGAGTGCTGGGAAGGGGCTGTTCAGCCCCACCTGCTGCTGGCTGTGCAGCTCCCTGGCCCCGCAGGTCCCGGGGCGATGGATGGGATGGATCGATGGCTGCTGCCTCGGGCGCTGGGCCCCGGCAGAGTTATGTGACACTTTATCATCAGGATGGATTCCACCGCGCAGGAAACCCAGGATGGCCAAAAAATAATCTCCCATTCATCAGCCAGCGCTTTGGGAGCCAGGGCAGCCAGGAAGAACACAATGATTTTTGATGTTCATTGACTCTCATGCAGCTCCTCGGTTCAAAGGAAGAATGGCTTCTTATTCTTTTTGATTTCTGGATCAGAAACACCCTTCCTCACAAACCCTGCCTGCAAGAGCTGCATCTTTGCTTTGTCCCCTGCTCCACCTGACTTCCCCTTCATTTTTAAGCATAACGGATTTTTTTTTTCCCCTCCATCTATAAAAATAACATTGGCAAAAATATCTGACCAGAGATCTTGGCTGCTTTTGCTCACAGAAGTCACTGTGAGCATCCACCTGGCCTGAGGGTCCTCCTGCCAGAGGAGGGTCCCACCAGCTCCTGGCCTGCAGGGCCAACTCCTCACACATCACATCAAAGACTGTCACAACTTGATTCTTGGCACATCAGAGATGGTATTTCTCTTGCGGTCTCCAAAATGTTAAGGGCCTTGATATCCAACACAGCAATGATAACCAAATGAATGATGTGACCCGCAGCAATGACTCTCTCAGTATCAGACAGTGCTTTCCACCCAGACATTTCCTCAGGACAAAACAAAGTGATCAAACAAAATATCAAGTGAAAGAGTCCCTAAGCTAATCCACAACATGGTGAAATCTACTTGTCTGCAGAGGTTAAGGCAGGGAACATCATGCACCTTTGTTCACCAGCAATCCTTGAGCCAAAATCTGTCTCAGCCCAGAACTTTCCAACATCCTTGACCTTGGCCAACAGTTCACAAAACCTGCACTACATTTTAAGAATTCTGAATTGTACATTTCTAATTTTATTTCATGATGTGCCCTTCTCCAACTTCTCTTAAAAAATGAAAAAGGTGTAAGAAGAAACAGCCTTTCCTACAACACTGAAAATGTGGGATGGAAATGAGCTTGGTTAGGAAGACAAACCTTCAAAGAGAGAAGCCCAATAAAGCAGGCTTTGATTTACTTCTGGCAAAAAATGATAATTTAACTCCCCCTTTTTTCCCCCAGATAATTTACAACAGACTTCACACTTCTCTTGCTACAACAGCAGAACCCTTTCCCCCCAGAGTGGCTTTCAAGCAGCACAGGACAGTGATGCGGGGTGCCAGCCCCTGGGGTCTCCATCGGTGCCCCCTGCACCACGGGCGGGTTTGGCACCGTTTGGGGTTTCGTCCTGGGCTCCCAGGGAACAGAGCTGGGACTGTGGGGCTGTGCGGGTTCTACAGCCCTGGCACTGCCAAGTGCCAGCAGCTGAGAATTCAGATGCCTTTCCCTCCCAGAGCCACTGGGAGCTTTTGCTCCCAGGGAAGGAAAGGGCTCAACAGAAACACCAAGGCAGCACAGGCCATTCATTTAAGGAGCTGGGCTCCATGTGAGTCCCTTCCAACTGGGAATATTCTGTCATTCCATCAGAAAACCTCCATCAGCACCAAGTCCTGTGACACAAGAATTCACCCACACTGATGACAGTGTAATTCAGCAAGGACAGTGAGGCCACAGCTGGATTTTATTGTCCAGAAACTGTCAAACTGGACCAAAATTGAAATATTTTAACAAAAATTCAATGACACATAGATGATATGTATATGCATCAGCAAAGTTCTCTTAATGAAAGACATTCCAAGATTTATCTGTAAAAGACACAAACATAAGTGTGCTCATGCTGCAGGAGTTTTGAGAACTGAATTTATTTCTTTTTCTCTGCAGCTAACCTTGGAGATGTACTGCTGCAACTAATGACTGCAAGAGAGAAGGAAACAGTTTAAATCTGAGCGATTATGCTCCCTCTATTGCCTCGAGAAAGGGATTTCAGAAGTTTACAGGAATTGCTGGGTTGTTTGTTTTGGCTCCAAGCCTGGTGAGTGTTGGGAGCCCCACTCTCCCCTCCGTGGTGTGTCAGGGGTGCCACCAGACAGCTGCTGCACCTGCACTAAGTGTCAGGGAAAGCCTCTTCTTGCAGCCTGGCTTTTGGGGACAAGACAAATACCCCTCTCAAATCTCAAGTTCAACTGATGGGTGTGGGGGGCATTAAAACTTCATAATTAAAGGGTGTGTGCTGCTTTTTTTTCTTGTAGTTCCACAAAACACAACACACAGGGGAACCGTGCCTGGTGCCAGAGGAGATTGGTAAATACAGGCCTGGAAGAGCGGTAGTGCTTTGATCACCGGTTCCCTTATCAGCCCCCGTCTGGAATTACAGCCTAAGCTCCTTACGGGGAGCTTTTCACTGCCCTGCATTCTGCAAGAGCTGCCTCCGGTCTTAGAGAAAGGTTTAATCTTCAGACCACTGAGAAAGGCAATGCCACTCTCCCTCTCCCTTGCTTCAGAAGGTGGAATCCCAGAGAACAAAATCAGTGCACTTTTCTGAGCTGCACAGGCATTATCCCGGCTCCTGGGGAAAGCAGCCTGCTTCGGAAGCGGTGCGGGGAATTTATATCCACTCCTCCTGTTATTAATTTAACCCAGGTACAGTAATTAGTCTCTGAACTGTGCAAACTCCTCCCCTCCAAAATGAAACACCAGCATTTCCAGCCCTGCAGTGCTGCCAGCGATGGCACGGCTGGCCGGGCACGGCCACCCCGGAGAGACGGCCCAGGCTGCTGCACATCCCAAACGGAGGCTGACTCACACACGGCCTGCCAGAGGCCCCAGGATATTTGTATTAAATAAGTTTACTGCTGAGATAAGAGCTGATTTGAGACTCGTTTGAGCGGTGCAGCCAAGACAGGGAAGTTTGCAGCGAGTTCCACTAATTAGGTAATACATTACAATGAGGGCAGTGTTTCACTCCTGACACAGTATTTTCCCGATCCACAGCCACATTTCCCTCACCACGGAGCATCACTCACCGTGGTGAAGGGCAATTTGATGCCAAGGAAATCAGGAGTGAGAGGGAGAGGCACATAAAGCATGAAGAGGCACATTAGGAGCAGGGAGAGCCTATTCCTTAATATTCCCTTCCTTCTTATCTTGCCAATGACATTAGGCTGGGCAGGCAGAGGGCTCCATAAAACACATAATAAACAATTAGGAGCACCAAAGCCTTCCTTGGCCATTTGTCTAGAGTTCTGTGCTAGATGGCTACAGCAATGGGAAAGGTGGGGAACCATCCCAGGCTGCTCCAAGCCCCGTCCAACCTGGCCTTGGACACTTCCAGGGATCCAGGGGCAGCCACAGCTGCTCTGGGCACCCTGTGCCAGGGCCTCCCCACCCTCACTCAAGAATTTCTTCCCAATATCTCAATTAAATCTGACTGTGAAAACCTATGTTAGAAGCTGGACAATGATCTCCATCCATTTATTTATTTAACTGGATTCTTCAGGGTCCATGTGCACAGGACGCACTTGAATGAACAATTCCATAATGAAAATAAAAGCAGCCATAAAGTGTCCACACATGCTAAAGAAACTGTTGAAATTACACAGAAAGAGCCTTAATTATAATAGTACTTGTAAAATACCTTTAAGGACAAAAATTACCCATAAAAACAGTATTTTCCATCACTGCCAGTGACCCATTCTGGTGTTTCTGAACAGGTAAGGAAAGAACATCAACAAAAAACAGATGGACACCACAGTAAGGTTTAGCTGAGCAGCCCAGGTGATGTTCACACCCTCAGCACATCCTGCATCAGGCAGTCTCTATCCCTGGTGAAAATTTAACAGCATCACAACGGCAAAGCCACGTGACACAGCAACAAACTCTGCAACAAGGATGCTGACATGAGCCCGAAGAAAGGGCAAAACAATTGCACCCCTGGAATTTAATTACACTGCCGGAGAATTCAGTGTATTCCCAGGGCTGGGAAATGGCTGGTAGTTTGATTAGGTTTGTGTTATGTGCAGAAATGGCGAGTGCTGGGTCAGGCTTCTGTCATTATCTTAATGGGGATGGCACTCAGAGGGAGCTGCTGCCTCTGGAGCTGCCACAGCTCTGACAAACCGTGCTGGAAATAGAGATCAGGGGGAGGAGACGTTGCCAGGCTGCCTCAGCTCCAAGTTGGTACAACAAGGGGATGATAGGAAATCAAACGTCCCTGCAAAGCAAGATTTTACAGCAATCCATCACCGTGAATTCCCCCAAGGCTTCCTTTGCTTCCCTGATCAGCTGCTCCCAGCGCTGGCCCTCCAGACCCCACGGACGCCCCAGTCAGGAGCTGCTCCCTGGATCTGAGCTGGGGGTGACTTTTGCAGGGTATCTCAATGACTAAGTACACAAAGGCAGCTGAAATCCAATTATGATCACTTGGATCCCCGCCAACCTCCACACGAAGTTGCCAAATTACTTTCCATTAACTTTTATGTTTCCCACAGCCATCCAGCGTTCCCCCCAGTTTAGCCCTTTGCTGGGAAGTGTTGAACTGCCAGCCCTTCCCTTCCCAGCCACCTCAGGGTGGTCTGGCGGCCCTGCGACCCCGGCTGTCCTCTGTGTGTTGTCACACAGCGATGCACAGCAAAGGAACTGCCTCGTGCAGAAAGGCTTGATCCAAAAATCCACCTCAGTCTAAAAATAACTCTTCCATCAGCTCTCACAGTCCCAAAGGGAGCAGCTTTAGATCAGAGTGTGCCATGGAAATGCTGGATGGGGGTATACTCATGTGCAAAGCTACAGAGGGCCATTAAGGAAAACCTCTTCTCCAGGCACCATCCTTGGAGGTTTTTGGGACCGAGATGGATAAATCCCTGAGCAACCTGGTCTGCCCTCTGGAACAGAGACCTCCAGACTTTCCCACCTGAATTATTCAGTGATTACAGCAATTTCTATTTGCAGCTCCACTCTTTTCTTGCATCCCCAAACACACACCCCACTTAGGAAGCATCAGTCCATGTTTTATCTTATCTGATGTCCAGCTTGGTGCACTTCCTACACTGCAGTGAGACTCGGTATCAGTCCAGTCGAGAAGAAAAAAACCCAAGAAATCTGGAGCACAGTCATGAAAAATGTGAGAGGTTTCCAGCCCAGCCACCAAGGAAATTTAAGTGGTCTGATGTCAAATCATCACCATTTCCGTAAGCAGGAGGCTGTCAGCTGATGGATGAGGACGTACAAGCATCTCTATTTTGCAGGCAGAAGAGGGACTAAGGGTAAAATATCACCGTGCTTGGTGTGACATTCTCACTTAAAGTCACCAGCTTTGTCAGTATTTCCCTTTGCAGGCCTGTGCCACAGAAATGCAGTTATTCAGCCTGGGAAATTGCCTTCAGTCATTCTGCTGGGGCTGATTAATTATGCTTCTTTAGTGAAAACATCTGAGAAACAAAGATCTAACACCTGATTTATTCACTAGGTAGAGTGACCCACCCCTGTGCTGGCACTTGCACTTCAGTTAAGAGCTCTCCACGTGAGGAAGAGGAGGGCAAGGCAACAAATATGAAATAAGTGAAATCCTGCTGCTGGGCACTGCAGAAATGTGGCAAGAAAAAGGTTTCACCATGTAATTTCTGGCCCATTAAAATCAGCTTTTTTTTCCCCCTGGGGGTCACTCCAATCCCAGCATTAGTTGCACATTTCCAACACACAAAAAGGCCTATTGAAAACCCACACTTCTATTAACAAATCCTCATTTACCTGGGAATTTTCTGCCTGGTACTTTTCCTGCCTCGTGTTTCTCCCTGCAGCGCCAAAGGGGTGCAGACGACACGTTTGCTCAGATAATACTTGGGAATCTATAAATACCACTTTGAAATATCCTCTTTGATAACATCAGGCCAGATTTCCTAAGTTATTTACTCCGAACAGCAGCTAACTCCACAAATAATCCTGCCAACTGCACCGGGATTGCTCCCCCCACCAGCGCCAGGGGCTCAGGGGTGGCAGAGTCAGGCTGGGGGAGGTCAGGGCCACAGCACAAGTTACCTGTCCCCCACAGGTGTGTCACCAACACTGTGCTGGGCAGCAGCTGGGCCCCAGCACCCCCTTTTCCAGCCAGGGCCAGCCTGGCACACACAGCCTGGGGGGTTCTAATTCTGCCTCCCCACCAGAGGGTACCCGAGCCTCACGCAGTAATTACACAGTAATTGGGCCACCAAGAAACAGCACGCAGGCATCAAACCCGGAGGCTGCTGTGGCACAGGGGGTGCCAGACACCTTCCCTGCTGCTGGTCCTTATCAAGGAGGGCCAGGCCACGGGGAGGAGGCAGATGTGCCCACCCTCACTGAGCTCGAGACGCTCCCTGGTACACCAGGGCCAAGGACACATCGCTCACTCCAGCTCCACGGTACTGCAGAGTCGTGGGATCTTTTAGGTTGGGAAAGGCCTCCAGGATCACCAGGCACAGTTATTAATCTAGCTCTGCCATGGCCACCACTGATCCATGTCCCCAAGTGCCACACCCACACAGCTTTTAAATCCCTCCAGGGATTGGGACTTCACCACTGCCCTGGGGATCTGCTACTGAACACCCCAGACTGCACCCCAAACTCCAGCTGAGGACCCAGAAAACAGCCCCTGATGTAGCACCACAGCAGTCAAAAAATGTCCAAGCCAACTGAAAAATCCCCCAACCCCGGAGTGTGCAGTAACCCAGATTTCGACACTCGGGAGCTCTGTAATTTGCAACATTCCCTCGGAGTTCATTTTCAGCACTGCCCAGAGGAACAGCTCCTCTCTCTCTGTCGGTCCGGGACGATGATCCCGGCAGGAATTCCAGGTCAGGTACAGCGGGTCCAGTCAAGGAAGGAAAGGACTAATCCCTGCTCCAAATCCATCACTTCCCTCCTCAAACTCATCTCACGGACCTGCCAGTTTAAGAACACACCAGCCCCTTCTGGGAGCCCCAGTACCACAGACACACACAAACCTCCCGGGCCCCTGCTCCGAAATCCAAACTCACAGCACCCCTCCGGGAGCACAACTCCCCCCTCCCCAAATCCAAACTCACAGCACCCCTCCGGGAGCACAACTCCCCCCTCCC
>WBMZ01011711.1:0-26090 GCA_013400975.1 Atrichornis clamosus | reverse complement strand
GGGAGCCCGACGGCCAGCCCCCCCCCGGGGGCGCCAGGGCCCCCGCCCCAAAATCCAAACTCACAGCACCCCTCCGGGAGCACAACTCCCCCCTCGTGATGACACTGCTGTGGGTAATTATGGTGACAATTTCTCCTCTGCTTTGATGTTGCCTTTCTTGTAAAAAGAGCAGAGGGTGGAGTTGGATTTCTGTTGTTTGTGCTTGAGAAAGGCTCATTATAATGTGCTTCGGGATGTAGATGTTTTGAGGGGTTTTTTCAAGTTTTTTTTCATTATTTTTCAGATTAATTTACTTGAAGGATCACCAGGGGACCAACCCACATGTGCATTTGATGCTGTATTGCTTGGGTTTGAACCATAAGCAAGATTTTAAACAAAGCTGAGTGGGTTTTTTATGCTGAGCCACATTAATACATGCAGCAGGTGAGGGTTGGATCCCAAGTCAACCACAGATCTTGAAGCCAAAGCCTGCACCAATCACCCTTAGAATCAGGGAATATCCTGGGATGGAAGGGACCCACAGGATCACCCAGCCCAGCCCCTGGCCCTGCACAGACCCCCCAACAATCCCACCCTGTGCATCCCGGGGAGCGCTGTCCAAAGGCTCCTGGAGCTCTGGCAGCCTTGGGGCCGTGCCCATTCCCTGGGGATCTGGTCAGTGCCCAGCACCCTCTGGGGGAACAACTTTTTCCCTAAAATCCAACCTAACCCTGCCCTGGCACAGCTCCAGCCCTTCCCAGGTCCTGTCCCCGTCCCAGGGAGCAGAGATGGGCGCTGCCCCTCGGGAGGAGCTGCAGCCCCGGGGAGGTCTGACCTCAATCTGCTCTGCTCCAGCTGGACAAGTGCCCTCCTTGCTGGGCCCCTCCAGACCCTTCCCCATCTCCGTGACCTCCTCTGGCCACTCTCCAACAGCTTTAGATCTGTTTTATCCTGTGGTGCCCTCACCTGCCCCAGGGCTCAGCCTGGAGCAGAGCGGGACAATGCCCTCCCTGGATGCTGTTCCCGATGCCCCCAGGACGTGGATGTCCCTTCTGGCCGCCAGGCACTGCTGCCTCCTGTCCAAGCTGTCAGCAGCCAGGACCCCCAGGTCCTTTCCTTGCACCCACAGAGGGCTGACGAAACCCTTTTTCCAGAGAAGCAGGCCGGGCCCGGGCGTTCTCTGGGCGTGCTGGGGAGAGGCAGAGCTGAAGTGAAGGCACGTGTGTTTCCCTGAGCACGGCAGCGTGGGCTGGCCGCTGGCTGCCAGCTGCTTGTGTTGCAGATAAGAGAGAATCCCACGTATTTGCAAGCAGGGCTGTGGCAGGAAGAGGGGCTGCTCAGCTGCTGATAGACGGCAGCAGCAGCTGCACAGACACTTCCTGGGATGCGTTCCGGGGAGCCGGGAGGGCCCTGCAGGACCTTCTGCAGAAATGAGCACTGCTCCAAGGGCAGCACTGACCTGCATCCCACCCCCACGGACCCCGGCAGCTCCACAGCCCTTCCGAGCAGAGGAAAAGCTCCGTGCAGAGCCAGCCCTCCGAGGTGGAGAGCACGAGGAGCTGCTGCAGGCTCGGGGAGCTGATTTGCAAGAATTCACAGGAAGGTTTAACAGCTCTTTTATCTTTGGCTCCCTTCTGGTGTTATTTCAACGTTGATTTGCATAGTCAATATAAAACTCTTTACATCTAAACTGCCTGCAAGGATGACACCATCAATCCTCAGCTCTATTCACAAAATTTATTATTTGTTTCAATTTAAGAGAGATCATTGCCGGATTACATAGTTGCTGATGAGGATTTATATTTACATTTACAGCAAGCAAAATACATGTCCTAATTTTTTTTTTAAGTCATCTACACCACTGTGAAAGAGGGAACCAAAATCAAATCAGTGTGTACACTCTCCTGAATGCCTGCAGATCCTGTTCTGCCTCATCTCTCCTTCAGACAATATTGCAAATTAGTCAGCATCTGTATCACATCAGAGCATGAGCTTGATCATAAGGAAGAATTAAAGGATATTACTGAGACAGGCCTTAATCTTACGTGGCTGTGAAATCAAACCCTCACAGATGATAGAGAAATGGGATGCAAAAAGCCCCGAGTTGTGTTTCTGTGACATCGTGTCAGACATCAGAAATCCACCCCCACAAATTAAACAAGTGCAGCAACACCCAGGAATGGATTCACCCACACACAAGTGTCAGGTCACATGAAAAACAGCACTGGAGAGATTAAGGGGGGAAGTAACTGAGTTTCTGGAGATATTGCACTTATCTGGCCTGACCTGTTGAGCTGCACCCAGCCTGTGATGCAGAAGATTTCACCAAATAAGTCTTTAACAAAAATCTCATGGGATTTGGGAAAAAAACCCCCCACAAAACAACAGGGATGCATTACAAAACCAGCTGAACTCTGCTTTCCCACGTAACTAAGGAGAGAAAATAACTGAGCTGTGATAATATTCTACATCACCCACAGAAGTTCATAAAAGTTATAGCTTCTCTGAAATAAAAGGAGTCTGAGTGTGAAATGACCTGAACAGAAGCTGAGTGCTCAGTTCTGCCTCGGAAAAACTAAACCAAAGTTGTTTTCCAGAACAACAGTAGGAGAAATGCTGCATCCCCACTGCTTCCCGTGGGCAGATGGATGCTCCTTGGAGGACTGCTGTGACCACAGCAGGAACCTCCTGCCAGCCTGGACCTGCAACACCTGCACTGCCCACCTTCCACAGCAGGAACAGGCCACTGCCACCCACCCCCAAACGCACCCGAGCGAGAACTGAGCTTATTGACACGGATGTGCAGAGCAGCAAATGTGCAAACGCGCAGCAAAGATGACTAAAGCAGCACAGCAACCTCCCAGCTCCAGCACAGATCTACCTGAGCCTGAAATGGTGCCAAAGATTCATCTCGTTTTTCTGAATTATTGCCTCCAGAAAATAACAGATCCTGGAATGACTGATCCATGACTTCAACAATCACTACGTGATTAATACAGATGAAAGCAGCTCTCAGGTCCAACCTGCTCAACCCAGGATGAGCACTGGCCTCTGACTAAAGGTCTCAGACAAGTGAATCACACTCCAGTGTCCTCTTCTCATTCACCTCATTTGTCTGGGGTTTTTTCCACTGTGTTTTCTTTTCCAGTCAGCAGCAATTATATAGAAGTGTCCTATAATGGAGCAGCCCTGGCACAGGGTGCCCAGAGCAGCTGTGGCTGCCCCTGGATCCCTGGAAGTGCCCAAGGCCAGGCTGGACGGGGCTTGGAGCACCCTGGGATAGTGGGAGGTGCCCCTGCCCAGGGCAGGGGTGGCACTGGAGGGGCTTTAATTCCAACCCAAACCCTTCTGTGTTCTGTGACCATTTGAACATCAGCCAGCTGAAGAACCCCAGAGAACAGGTGTTTATCACAAAGTGCAGCTCTCAAACTCAAAGAGATCAGCTCCCACTGCCCCAGTTTTGTTACTGGTACAGACAAGCAGAGCCCAGAGGAGGAGTCTGACATTTCTTGGTTTCACCTGCATTTACATCAGACCTTCAGCCTGATATAAACCCACTGACTTCAGGCAAGCAGAAATCGAACCCTACAAGCGTCTCCCCCTCAGTACCTGTTTCAAGGCTTGCTCAAATCCCAGGCAGTGCTACAGATCCGAGCTGAGGAACACCTGACCTCTTCCTCACTCCCAGACAGATTTGCCCAAGGCAGCTTCGGTGCAGAGCCACAGTAAGCTACTAATGCAAAGATAAAGACCGTAATACTCTGTCAAGCAGAGGAAAATTCCAGCCACCGAGGCTCAGTCCCCTTCGTTTTGCAGTTTGAAGTCTGAATCTGCATCCTGCTCAGAGCCAAGCGTGTGCTGCTGTCGCTGGAGCCCCCGGAACATCACAGCCACGTCCTCTCACAAACACTGGGCGCTGCATTTTTAATGCAGTAACAGTGACAACATGTATACATTTCGCTCATGTTTTTGCTGTTGCTTTTTAACCACTGGCTAACATTTGTCTCAGAGATGCCTTTTGGCTGAAGTTCACCAGTGACCCAGGGCCGCAGAGCCTCCCTGCGGGGTGTGAGCAGCAGCACGTCCTGCCCCAGCCCGGCCGGGTTTGGATGGGCTGCAGAGGGCTCACCAGCAGCTCAGACTGGCACAGAGCTGCTCCGAGATGAGTCACAACCTAAAACCGTGCCCAGTGGACTCAGCCAGCCATCGTGCAGCCCAATCTGTTCACAATCCACGGCCACCACGGGCTGAGCAGCTGCCAGAGGGGCAGATGTCGCTGCAGCTCCCACAGCACAGCCCGCGGATCAGGCAATTGTTATCTGAACACAAAGCACCCCAAAAGAGCAGAGATTTGCGTGGGCAGGGCCCTGCTCTCTGCAGGTCCCAGCTGCCAGCCCACGGCACAGCCAGGGCACTCCATGTTCTCCCAGCAGCCACGGTAAACCTGGGTACAAACTCCAGTTTGCTACCACATCATCACAGTTATTAAAATGAACTCCACTTTACACCACTCCCTGCCGGAAAATCCTCGTGTCTGAACTGAATCCCTGACTTTGAGCTTGCCCCACAAGCACCACTTTCTACACTGCAGGTACATGCAAACTACATTAAAAAACAATCACTCTGCTCCAAAGTACATCTTTTCATCACTAGATTTTCAAGCATCTAAAAGGGATTGGGAAGTCAATCCCCATTTTTCACATTTCACACTAAGAAAAGTTGAAAAAATAAATAAATGAGGAATTATCTGACCCACTTCCCTCATGACATCTGATGGGAAAAAGGCTCTGGGGTGATCTTAGAGCCCCTTCCAGTGCCTGAAGGGGCTCCAGGAGGGCTGGAGAGGGACTTTGGACACGGAATGGAGGGCCAGGACACAGGGAATGGCTTCCCACTGCCAGAGGGAAGGGTTAGATGGGATGTTGGGAAGGAATCCTTCCCTGTGAGGGTGGGGAGGCCCTGGCACAGGGTGCCCAGAGCAGCTGGGGCTGCCCCTGGATCCCTGGAAGTGTCCCAGGCCAGGCTGGACGGGGCTCGGAGCACCCTGGGATAGTGGGAGGTGTCCCTGCCCAGGGCAGGGGTGGCACTGGAGGAGCTTTAAGGTCCCTTCCAACCCAAACCATTCCAGGATTCCATGACTGTGGCAGTAAATTCTGACAAGATTATGAACAAGATCTCCACCAGTCTCTAACAGCCTGTAGGGATGTGCCTGGAGGTTCCAGCACAGCTGCTTCCCCCCGAGCTTCCCAAGCCTCCGGGGTGGCCACAGCTGAGCTCCTGTGGGTCACACAGGTGGGGAAGGAGAAGCCCAGCAAAGCTGGGGTGTGTGCCCAGCCTTGCTCCAGGGAGAGCAGCATTTCTCATTTGCATTTCTGTAAAACCAGATTAAATTCTGCTTAGTCACTTCCAAAAGCAGTGGGAGAAGTGACCCAGAAATTAGTTGGAAAACATGACATGTGTTCATCATTGCTTCTACTGCCAGACATGGGTGAAACAGCCACCAGTAAAAAAAAAGATTAATTTCCCCCTCCATTGCTCTTCTTCACCTCTTAACGTGAGTTTCTTTCACCTTTTAAGACAGTAACACTTGACACACACACACAAAAACCAGCAACTGTTCTGTTGTGGTCCTGAAGTCGCCAGAACAATCAAGGACTTGTCCACATGGCAAAAATTTAAATCCTAATTCTGTCAACTAAGAAATGAAACCACCTCAATTCTGCCTTTTATGTATCTGCCACACCAAGACCTAATGCAGTTTAATAACCTGACCCAGGACTAATTATTCCCTGTAGCCTAAATCTTTAGTCTGAGCCTATTCCCCTGGAACAGGCCACGGGCCCAAGAACATGCAACAATGAGAGTTTATTTTATTGCAAACATTCACAAAGTCAGCCAAGACACAAAGTTAACGCCAAAAAAAGCCCTTGGAACATCCAACTCAGTTCGTTTTAGCATTTCTTCATTCAGTTATGTTTCCACACTGAAAGACCCAGTAGGAGCATATTTAATCTGAGCAGCATCTTGTGATGATTTATGTTAATTGATATTTAATGGGGTAATTTTAGCCTGGTGCCATTAGCTTTGAAACCTGAGAGATTAGAAAGATCTGACAGTAGAGGTTCTCTGTATACTGAGAAAATTGTGAAGGCAGAAGTGCTGAAGTCTCTAGAAAATATTCAGCCAGAGTCTCCTGCAAAGTGGATAAACAGAGCTCCTTAGGAGAAAACACCCTGGGAATCCTTCCTTGCTGCACTGGACTGATGGGGAGACGGGGTGGGGGAAAGAGGCACAAATGTGGGAAAGGGAGTGAGCACCTCTGAGCACAGAGAGAGGGGAGGGGAAGTCAAAGGGGTGCAGGGGCTGAGCTCACACCAAGCCCAGCACGGGCGCTGTGATGAGGAGTCACAGCACCACAGAAACCTGAGAAACAAACCCATCTGGGAACACTGAAATTGCATCTTTAACTTTGTTCTCCCTGAGAGCAAGAGAAGTCAGTCAATCAGATGCTCCAGGTACTTCAAGCCTGGGAGACCTTTCCACACAGCAGAACCACCCCTGGACAGGGATTCACTTCAAATTATCTTGGGTTTTTTTAAGAATCCCCTGTTACCTTGATAATTATTCCACTTTCACACTGTTTTAAAACACAGCTGAGAGCTGGGTAACCACATCTTTCAGGGCCACCTCAGAGCCAGCCTGAGGCACCTTTTTCTGTGCCGGTGCTCTAGGCCAAAGGGTTTGCACCTTTCTCCAGGAAAGAGGATTTCATTGGAGTCTTTTCCTCCTTATTTTCCCCTTTTGCATGTAAAGATCACCTCAATCTTTTGTATTGCATAAAGACAAGCCTTTCCTCCTCACCAGCCTCTAACAAGGGTGGTTATTTAAACCACTTTTAAGTATATTCCTTTGATTTGTACATTAATATTCGCCAGGCAGGGAAAAAAACAGAACAAAAATAGGACTTGCTCTAATGCGGTCTCATCTTGTTGTTTATTTCTTATTATTTCCACCCTGGCTGAGTATGTAGGTCAGACACATCCAGCTCACTGCAGTGCCTGTGCCCCAACGCCAGGGCAGGTGAGCTGGCAGGGCTGTCCCGACAGGGCAGCCATCCATCCAACTCCAGTTCCACAGCCAGCACTTCACGGTCTGCTTGGAACAGCATCCCTGCTCTGGTCAGAATTCCCTGGATGCTCCTAATTCAGGCGCCAGCACCCTCAGCCGAGGCAGGAGGCAGCGGGGGCAAACACAGGCACAGGGCCGGAGGGGGAACAGGCCTCGGCACCGCCCGCTCAGCCTGCAGAGCTGCCCCGGCCGGATGTGCAGCGCTGTCTGCATCCTTTCCTGCTGAAGGCGAGGGCCTGGAGCGCCTTCTTAGGGCAGGCCAGCCAGAAGTGTGGCCGGCAGGAGGCACAGGAGCCACCCCACGGCCACCTGGCACCGGGAAAGCTCCCGGTGCCACACAAACCCAACCACAGCACGCTGGCACAGGCCAGCCCAGCCCACGCCCTGCACACCTTGCTGCCACAAGGAAATCTAGCCTGGGAAACAATAACCCAACACGAGAGCTTTTCAGCAAAACCTGAATCAAACTCACTTTGAAGGCAGAAAGCCCCAAAACTCTAAGGATGCACAACCCTTCCTTCCTCTGCTGCTGCTCGGGTGTGCTTGAGCATGAACCCCTCCACGCTATTTCCCAACTCATCCAAGAAAAGCTGGAGGAAACTGAACTGAGGATGCAGCCCAGCACCTCCCCTGGGGGTGTGGGAGCAGCTCAGCCCCAGCCCAGGCTCCTCTCTGGGGCATCAACCAGAACCCTGTGGATGGCTGAAAGGGAAGAGGACAAGGGCCTCCCAGAGGTTCCTCTCCAGGATCACCTCAGTGCACTTTCAATCCACTTGGAAAGATTCCTCACCCCCTGGACAGGCCCTTACCCACCTGGGAGGAGTCACCAGCTGGCTCTCAGCCCTGTTTACCTCTCCCCTCCACAAAAATTCACTCTGTGTCACAACAATTCACTTCTGTTTTTTCTCAACCAGCACAGATTTATCTGAATTATCACATCATTCACAGAAAACAAAGATACTGTCATGAAATGCAGATTTGAAGGAGAAAGGCTCACTGTGGATGAGGGAAGAATCCACAACCCAACAGAACTCCCAACTCAATGCCCTCCTTGTAGGGAAACACTCAGTGCATCATTGCTGATCAATTGTACTTTCAAGTCATTTTCTTATTTATGGGTGACTGAGAAAACACTTGAGCTGGCAAAATAATTCACATTTGTTTGCACAGACAAAGCCAAATTTAATAATGCAGGCCTTTTTGAAAATAAATAAAGTCACGCATTACAAAAAGTGCATTTAGAGTCATTCTCTGTAGAAAATTCACAGCATGAACTCCAAAGTGCTCCTTTTCCTCCTCTGAAGTGAAAGTGCGTACGTGATACACTTCATACTCCACTAATAAAATAAGCAGCACCTGAGTTTCTGTTGCCGCTACAAATTTAGATTCATTAATGGCAAAAGTTCCACTCAGCTTCTGAGACCCTGAGCAAGGTCCTGGCAAAGCTACACATCAGTGTGCAGGAGAGGACTGAAAATTCCTTCTGCCCATCCAAGGGGCTTTTAACAGATTTGTGGAGCCAGAGGGTGAAAATGGGAATTACTGGGGACTAAGTCAGGTCTCAGATACTTCACAGCAAGCGAGAAACATTCCTTGGGAACTCTGAACCACATAAGAGCACTGGAAGCATCCCTGGGGAGGAAGGCTAAAGGGAGTTTCTCGCTGAGATAATGTGCTGGTATTCCATTCAAAGAACAAATCCGCAAAGCACAGACATTACAACAGCTGAAAACTCATCCTGCACCAGGAACAACCACCCCAAACCAGCTGCAGTCAGCCTTACCTGCCCCAAAGACCTCCTCTCCCTGGGCTGCTCCTGCTGTGCTGCTGCTCTCCCTCCCCACCCAGCTCCTCTCTCATTTGTCACCTCCCTCATCTCCCTCCCAGCCGATCCCACCTGTGTCCCCCCTCCTCAATTCAGCCCCATTCCCCACCTGCTTTCCCTCGCTCCCTCCTTGGACACCCTGCAGTGCTACTTGGGGACATTACTACGTTTGCCTTCCTTCCTTTTCTTTTTTCCTTCCTTCCCTGTCTTTTCCAAAGGGAACAACACTAAATTCCTCCTGGGCGGGTGTTCTGAACCTTGCAGTTTTAAGCCCGATTTTCTCAGTGAACAGCAACAGGTGCTGAAGAACTCCCCTGAATGGTTATCCCAGCACGTGCACCTGGCAACAGGACCCCAACATGCTGGGAAAACACCCAGGAGCTGCTGCCACCACTTCCTGTTCCTCCAAAGGGAGAACTTTTGCTCTGGAGATGATGGGAGGATGCCAAGGAAAGCAGGGCAAGAACGTCAAGCCCTGCTAACAAGGAAGAAGGAAAAGGAAGTGTCCCACGGGAGAACATCCAGCTGGGGAAGGATGTTTTGTGGCTCTCACAGGGATTCCCATCCTGGAAGTTCCCTGCTCATCCCTCCCAGCCTGTCTGAGCCATCAGAGGTGATTCCCTCGATCTGTTCTGCCTCTCACTCTCCATCTGCACGAGGCAGATAACACATCTCGCCTCCAATCCCTTTGTTTTCCACTGCTTAGGGTGAATTCTTCAGAGCAGGGAGGAGCCTTTGTGTCCCTAAACAAAGCCTGGAACAATGGGTTGGGCTGGGGCTTCCCAGTCACGCCAAACCCCCAAACCAAGTGGCACCACACCAGAGCTGTGCCTGCTCTCCTCAAGAACAAACAGATGCAGATGCTCCTGTTCACTTCCCTGCGGCCTTAGAAAATGCCTGAAGAACTATTTTTGTGCTTTCTTATGAATTTAAATAAAACCCAAATACCCATAGTGTTGAAATCATACATCATCATTCATATACATCTATATATATATTTATTTTTTGATATGTATTATGTGTGCCCTGAATTTAATTTTGCCCCAAAAAGCTCTTAGGGGATTTGCACAGTTATTTTAACAGCCCTGATTTTAAATTCATTTAAATGCATTTATGCACCTTTAGACCAAATTCACTGAGGCATTTACACCACAGTAATGAATTGTAGGACAGCAGTGTAGACACAGAAAGAAATCCTTTCCTTTTGTAGAGTTTATATTTCTAAATTCAATCACTGGGTTCATTGGCATGCAAAGAGTCCAGGGACCTTTGTTAAACCACGACGTTTGATGACAACTGCTTGAGAAGATGCACATTGAGAAAGTCTCTCCTATTTGAATGTCAGGGAATTAGAAATATTCTAATGAATTCCATTTTTTCCCATCTCTCATCAAAGCCTTTGTAAAAAGGTCAGTATCTTCCCTTGTTATTTTCAAATGCCTCCTGCAATTTGCCTGCCTGCCATAATTAGAAGGAAGGTTCCCACAGCATCACACCACAACAGTCCAGGGGGACTCTTCTTCCTCCTGATCGTCAACAAATTTCAGCATCCGAAGGCAAAAATGATGAATTTCAGAGGCATAATGAGGCTGATGGTCACAGTCAACATTATATAAAGTATTTACATTTCATGCTTTCTCTGAACTGGGAGCTCCCTGAAGTCTGGGAGCCTGAATATGCTGAAATGAATTATTATTTTATTGACATTTTCAAACTACTCCTCTACTTCTTTCTCTTTAGACAGAACTCTTTCAAAACCCTTTGCTGGATCTGACCCACATTTCAAAGAGGTTCCACTCCACTGCCTCTGCTCCTCTTGCTGTGGTGACTCCCAGCTGCAGGAGCTCACGCACATCCAAGTTTTTCATCTCCTTATTGCTTATTCAGATTTCATCCCAGCCCCAAGAATTCGGGAGCTGCTGCCATCCCAGGGATCTTTGATGGCTACGAAGAGCTCTGGCTTCATGCAGAATAACAATCGGCATCCAGTCCCCAGGGCAGGGCTGCTCCCGGCTGCGCAGGGCCTGGGGGTGCTGCTGGTGGGCACGGCCGGGGGTGCAGGGGAGGGAGCGAGCCCACAACTACCGGGTGAAGGCACCGGTTCTGCAGGACGAGCAGGGCCGTGGGCTCAGCCTGCCCCTGCTGAGGACTGGGAAATGGGGACATGGCCGGCCTGCTCCTCCTGGGAGCACCTCGCTCCCCACCCAAGAGGGAGCCTTTGGTACTCACTGCAAACCAAACCCACCCCAGCTCTGTCTGAGCATCTCACGGCAGCTCTGGCTGCCCCCGGATCCCTGGAAGTGTCCAAGGCCAGGCTGGACGGGGCTGGGAGCACCCTGGGATAGGGGAAGGTGTCCCTGCCCGTGGCAGGGGTGGGAAGGGATGGGCTTTAAGGTCCCTTCCACCCAAACCATTCTAAGATCTCTTTCCAAGTCACTTCCAAAAGGCTCCAGCCCTGCTGGGCTCTTGTAGCAGCCCCGCCAGGCTTCATGGAGGATTTCTTGTGATTACCAAGAAATCAGGCCCTGAAAAATAACTCCCAGATATTCCATCTGCATTTAAAAGTCAAGTTCAATCTTCCCCTATTACAGCTGCAAAACCCCTTGCTATCTAATTCAGATAAAGTAACAAAGCTGCACTTCCAATGATTGGAACTAAATGCAGTTAACCTTAAAAAGTCACTTTTACAAACAGAGCAGATTTATCTGGATTTAAATTTTAGTTCTTGTGCGAAGGCTTCAGAACAGGTTCCTCCCCATTATTCAATTTAACAATAATAATAAAAACCTCCATGACAACTATAACAAAAAGATTCTGATAAAGCCTGAAACCTTTTTGGTAATGAAACATACAATTTCCCTGTTTGAAGCGTAATTCCCCAGAGAACATATTAAAAAAGACACAGAAGAACTGTCGTTTGAAAATTGTTAATGTAAAGAACCACGTGTGAGAACAGCACATGTTAAAAAAAAAAAAATCAACTTTGAGAAAAGCTAAAGGAAAAAATCCTGGGTGGGAGAGACCAGACAACTTAAATGCAGGGTCTCATTAGGGCAATTACAGCAGGCACTGAAAGGGGAAAATTGGGAAAGCTTCCCCAGGCTGCTGGGCTCGGGCTGGGTTCCGCTGCAAGGGGGAGATCAGCCGGTGCCACCAGGGCCGTGCCCGGTGCCACAGCCGGCACTGCTGCTCTGCTGCTGCCCGGAGCCTCCAGGCACCGCCCTGCTTCGGGAGCAGTCCATCACCACCCACCCCGACTGGCCTCTTAAGCACAGTCATTAAGGGCAGCTAAACGGCCCCGCAAGAAGCAGTAACACTTTAATTAATGAAGGTTAGCCCTCCCCTCTCTCAGCTCCAGTCTTAATCTGCCGAGTTTCCTCATCAGTACCTTATCACCACAGTGCCAGAGAGGAATCCATGCACTGAGAGACACATTTCACAGGACGCAAATTTTGCAAAATAAAGCCATTCCCAGAGCAGCCACGGGTTTGCAGTTGGTTCCCCACCACCCACCAGCAGCAGCAGCACCCGGCCCAGCAGCAGCAGCCCCTCATGGCACCCAAACAAGTCTGAGGAAGTTCTCTGGCCAAATTAAGAACAAAAATAAATGTGCTAAGAGAGAGAAGAGAGAGCAGTCCCTCTGCTCCCACCTGCAGCTCTCAGCCCTCCATCCCAGCACAGCCTGAGCCCAATTCCCATTAGGTCCCATTAGGACCAATTCCCATCTCTCCTGTATCTCCCTGCAAGGCCATTCTCTCCCTGGATTCTATTTTTAAAATTGCTGTAGCTTCTCAGAGTGTTTTGCTCAGTGCAGTGACAGCCTGTCACTCAGCCTGAACATGCCCCTTCCCTGTGCTCAGTATCCCAGGTAATTCCCTGAGCACAGGGACACTTCCAGGCTCCCTGGAAGGCAGGAGGGAGGTCTGCAGTGGAGTCACTGGGTCCTGTATCCCAGGTCATGGAACGGTTTGGGTTGGAAGGGACCTCAAAGCTCATCCCATTCCACCCCCTGCCATGGCAGGGACGCCTCCCACTCTCCCAGGGTGCTCCGAGCCCCGTCCAACCTGGCCTTGGACACTTCCAGGGATCCAGGGGCAGCCACAGCTTCCCTGGGAAGAGGGAGAAGTCCACAGAGCACACACATTCACTGCTAAAAAATTCATCATGGAGGAGTAGCAGAAGGCAAAGCAAACGATGTGTACCCATAAAGCACTGCCTGGGGGTCTGTGCTGAGGAGTCTGTACCCCCACGGGCTGCACAGCGGAGCCACAAATCACCAGTCTGCCCCGAGGAACTGCTGGTATTTTTAATAAACTGCTGCAATGTTTTTCCGTGCTTAGAAACACCTCAGCTCCTCCTGCAGCCTTTCCCTGCTGACACACAGTGCGCCCTGGTAGGGTCAGAGGAGTCCCAGATCCATCACAAGGGTTGGACTTGATCCTCTTGGAGGTCTTTTCCAACCCTAATGGTTCCACGATTCCCAGCCAGGCTGTGACAGTGAAGGGCCCGGTCCAGCTCTGCACGTGGGGTGTGCTCTGGGGCCGAGCAGAGTTTGGGGCCAGGGTCAGCCCCTGGGTTGTGACAATCAGGAGAGAGTTGTTCCCTGTTGGAATCGGAGGTTCAGGGCTCCAGCAGAGGGGCACACGCAGGAACCCCCACGGGCTGCGCTTCCATGCCCACGTTCCCTGGGAGCAGAGCCTGGGATGCAGAGCTGAGGAGGCACAGCCAGCGCTCCAGCGCCTGGTGGATCTCCCAGAGCAGCACAGGGCTCAAGCAGGACATTTTACAGAGCAGTTACCAGCCCCATTCCTCGGTGCTTTTGTGCTCACAGTTATGTTGTTCTCTTCTGAAATGTAAGGAGATCCTTCCTGAGGAAATAAGCACAGGGTTGGGAGGCTTTTTTTAACAACAATTCGATTCTGTAGCAAAACACATTTTTCACAGGTGGGAAAAATTGTATTTGTGATTTATTTCATTTCTTCATGGATTTAATGCTCTTCTCAGTTTATACCGTGTCACTAAAATATTCCTGAAGAAGGAAAGTGGCTTTTCCAGGGACTCCACTACCCCTGCTCCTGTCTCACACAGAGGTGTTGGGAATCCTGGTGTGTTACAGAAGGACTTGTGCAGCTGCCCTGGGCATCCTCCTTAGGGCTGGAGCAACTCCAGCCATTCCTCCATTTCCACATTTCCAGTTTGGCTGAACAAGTGCCAAGGAGCTGTCCCCACTCAGGGCTGATGCCACCCTGGCCACTGCAGGCAGATGGAAAATTCACTTTTTTGTGTCAGCTTCCAGAATCCCATCAAGTCCAGAATTCCTTCAGCTGGGACAGCAACGTTCTGCTGCAGAAGAGGTTCTCAGGCCCTGGAACAGGCAACGAGCTCCCAGCTCACAGAATCCCAGGATCACTGAGGCTGGGAAAGCCCTCCAAGGCCATCGAGTCCAAGCTGTGCCCATCCCCACCCTGTCCCCAGCCCAGAGCTCTGAGTGCCACACCCAGGAATTCCTTGGGCACCTCCAGGGATGGGGACTCCAAACCTCCCTGGGCAGCCCCTGCCAATTGTCCATTCCAGTTGTCCAAGACTTGCTGGGGAATCAGAACATCTTTTCCTAATTTTGAAAACCCTTCACTGTAGCCATAATGTCCTTTGCATCTCCATCTGTAGAAGGGGTTGGGTTGGAAGGAACCTTAAGGATCATCCAGTTACTCGGAGATTTTCTGTACTGCTGTCAGATAGAAAAACTACAAACCCACAAAAAGTCATTTAATTAATTTTTATTGTCAATATAATTTCTGTGCATTCAAGCCCTGCCACAAAATTACCTGCTTTAAAAATCACTAAACCATCTCTGTTAGTGCTGGGTTTTATTTCTGCAAAAATAACAACTTCCTGCCAAATTTAGGTTGACAGTTTGTCTTTATTTTTGTAGTTATTCCTGCCATTTTTTATTTAATGGGATTTGGCCTTGATCCTGTCCATTAGGACTCCCTTTTGTTGGGATCAACATGGGAAACAACTCCAGGCACTCAGTCCTGTCTCTGCTGGTTGAGCTGCTCATTAAATCCAAGTATTTCATTTCAGCCATGCACTGGATTAACCTGGATCTCATTACTTCAGGACTAAGCTGTGGGTATCAAGCAGAGGTGCTTCTCAACCAGAGAATGCTGTCCCAGGATGCCAGGATATCCGTGGGGAAAAGGGACTGCTCTGAGACTTGGAGTCAGTTCCAGTCCAGCTTTCTTTGGCAGTGAACTAACACTGATCTCAAGATAGCCAAAAATAAATGTGCATTTTAAAAGTTCTGATTGATCACAAAACATACTAATAAATTGTTTCAGGAGTAAGTTGGTGTCATGGTGATGGCCCCACAACCACAGGTGGCTGTTGAGGGGTGCACAGAAGGTCCCCAGAGCCCCCCAGCACTCACCCAGCTGTGGCACATCTGGCAGCTCTGCACCTCCCACCTACGTCTGATCGGAGACCTCACACCAAGGACCTCAGGGGCTGCTGTGACTGGGAATAGACTCAAATCCTCCTTTCTCAGAGAGCAACAATTCCTGCTGTCCTGCTCCTCCTGCCCTGAACATCCCAACAACAACCCTGCAAAGATGCAGATTCCCCCTCTGCTGTGCAAAGCACTTGCACTCACTTGGGTCTGGGTGCAGAAATACCAAGCACAGAATTATCAGGCTGAATTTAATGACATCGAAACAAATCTCCATCCTGGAGAATACATCATTACTGTTATTAAAATATTTATGAAATAAGAAATTTATTAGGAGATCTTTGGTGTATAAGCTTGCTTTGCTCTACACAAATCCTAAAATGGCAGGAGGGAAAAACAAACTTGCAGGGCATCAAACCTGGGCATTTCCACCTGAGACAATGCAGGGACACAGGTCCCCCAAGATCCTGAACCTCTGTCCTTGTCATCAAAGATACTGAATAGGGAGAATTGGGATTTTTTTTTTATTTTCTTAAGTTGGAAAATTTTTGGTTCTTTAAAGAAAGGCAATTGTGGAAGCAAACTTCTTGTGGGATTTTTGTGGGGTTGGTTTTGGACACAACCCAGACTGGAAATGCACCACTGGGATGAGACAGGATTTAAAATAACCACTGGTACCTGCCCAGAGCACTGAAAGGTGGACTGGCATCTCCAGCCTGACTCAGGCACAGCTGGAGTTCCACAAGTCCTGCCTCAGTGCACCTTCATCTTGTGGGTAAACACCTCCCACTGAAGTATTCCAGACCTCTGCTCTTTGGATCTATCTTTGAGTATGAAAGGGAGAGCAGAAGTCTTGTTTTAGGAACATCCCTCCTGCATTTTGTGTTGCACTCAAGCCTCAAAGCCTGCTGTGAAAACACAGCCAGAACAAACCAGGAAAATGTCCAGCAAAGGGGATAAAAGCTGGGCATTAAGAGGGGGAAAAAAACCCAAAAAACCCCAGTCTTGAAAGCTGTGGAACATCCCTCAGGAAAGTTTACAGAAGAGCTTAGGCATCTGGTAGGACCAGCCTGGCTCCAGGGATGCCATCCAAAGGGAAGGAGTCCTTCCCTATGAGGGTGGGGAGGCCCTGGCACAGGTTTTCCAGAGAAGCTGTGGCTGCCCCATTCCTGAAGTGTCCAAGGAGGACGAGGGGATGTTACCAGGACAAAAGGTGCCTGAAACTGTCCAAGGGAATGAGCCAGATACCTGCCCAGCTTCCCGCCTTCCCACCAACCTCAGCCGGTGCTGCAGCATCCAGAGGAAATGCTGGGAAATCGTGCAGAGACAAGGGTGTGTCCCCATCCCATACAACCTTCACATGGTCCTGTTCACATATGGACACTCTTCCAGGGACAGTCGGGACTGGGGCCTTTGTGCCGGACAGTAACAAACGGCTGCTGCACAAAGCAGCTGCAGGGATGGATCAATGCTCAGCGTTACAGCAGCACTGCTGACTGGAATTTGGGGGATGGACAGGGAGGATGCCGCGGGCCGCTCGCCCTGGAAAGGCCCATTACCACGGTACCACCATCTGCCCCACAAGCCCAGTGCCAAGGGGTGTTAGGGGTCCTTGGGGGCTGCAGCAGCCCTGGGACTCCCTGGCCAGACCCCGCAGCTCTGGAGCAGCGCTGGGCTCTTGGTGCATCCCTCGGGAACGGGACAGCTCCGACCGAGGGAGCCGAGAGCAGGGCCTGTGTCAGCCCAGCTGAGGGGAAGCTGGAGCTGAGCCATCTCCCAGGACAGCTCCAGCTCGAGGTTTGGCTTTGTCAGCAGTTGTTTTACCCGCGAGTGAAAAGCTCAAACAGCTGTAAAAGTGCGAGAGCAAGATCTGAGGGATAACTACAGCAGGCGGGGGAGCGCCGGGATCACACCGAGCCCAGGCCCGGATTATCCAGCTTTGAACTGGGAGCAGCAGAGCAGCTCCAGCGAGGCGCTGCCCTCGGGCTAACGCAGGCGCTGCCAGCCGCCCGGGCTGTCCCCGCGTGTCACTGCCCAGCCCTGCCCCGGCTCTGCTGACACCGGCCCGGCCCTGGCTGCGCAGGGGCCACCCTGGGCTCCCTGCCGTGATCCGTGAGCAGCCCGCGGGCAGCACTGCGGCGGCAGCAGCACGGCCAGGAGCTGCCACGCAGGGAAGGGCCACGCCAGCCCTGCTGCCCGTCCCCTCTGCCCGTGCCGGGGCCCAGCTGCTGCCGGGGGACGCCCTGAGGTTCCTCCGGTGTGACAGAGGGGAGCTGTTCCCGCACAGCACCCTCTTCCAGCACCCTCACCCCGCACCGGCCACTTGTCAACCTCTCCATGCTTTTCCCTGTTCTCCACCCCAGGTTCTGCCTCTCCTCCCTTCACTCACTCCCCAGACAGGAGCAGCCAGGCCCAAACACAGCCTGGTGCTGGTGCTGGTAGCACCTTTGAGGTGGTTCAGTATTCCTAAGCCACCCCTTTTCTCTGCTCGTCACTCATCGTTGATTCTTCTGAGCCCCCACACCACCATAACGAGAGGCAGGCAGGGTGGACAAGCCCAACAGGCAGGTGACAGGGCTGTCACACAGTGGCAGCAGTGGCAGCCCATGGACACAGAGGTAAGCTCCATCCCCTCCTCACCAGCACAGCCCAGTGCTGGAGCCTGCTCTCCCCTTCCCAGCCCCATCCCTGAGCAAGACCTTACAAAACAGGTCACATTTACAACGTAAGTATATGCCAAAAATAGTAATTTTGTGTATCTCTCTCTATATAAATCTAAAAACACCCACATACACAACCACCTCCACAGGCATTAAGCAGAACCATCATCAGGATGAAATCTTGTGACCTACGACTGCTCCGAGCCATCCCCTCCACCCCCACAGCTCAGGCAACCCTCTCCACAGAAAACAGAGCCAAAAGAGAGCTGTTGGATGTGCCCTGAATAGGAAAACACCGGACCTGCACCACAGCAGGCACTGGGAAGGGGAGGTCTCCAAGCATCCTCCTCTTCCCCTGTGAACCAGAGGCCAGGGAGCCCAAGTGATCCCAAGACCTGATCCCAAGGCACAGAGAGGGGACCTCCAGCCAGGAGCACATCCCAGGGCTCTGGGCACCCTTGCCAGGCTCGTGCAGAAGGACTCAGAAGGGAGGCCCTGGCTGGTGTCACCCGTCAGCCGAGGGACAGGCGGCTGCCCAGAGCTCACACAGCATCTTAATGCCTCTCCAGCATCCCAGATGACACAGCAAAAGTGTCCTCCTCACCACAGCCTCAAGCACAGGGACCTTGGGCAGTACTGCCGGACTCCCTGTCAGCCAGAGGCACTCTGTGCCTGGAGAAGGAGCGAGATCCCTGTGGGGAGGTCCGGGGTGCCCCATCCTGCACCCAACACCGGCTCTGCCGCACAGGCTTTGGTACAAGACACAGCCCGGGGAGCTGGACACCCCCTCAGCACCCCCTGCAGCCCAGCCAGTGCCCCCGAGCTGCAAAGAGAGGGGTCACACCCACTGTGGTGGCACGGTGGCCCTGGGGACACGGGGACATCCAAGAGCCCCAGCCCATCCCGACCCCGAGGCTGTCCTGGTGCAGCACGCGGGGATGGGGAGCTCTGCAAGCCCCGCAGGGCTGGGGTCACCCCAGCAGGGGAAACACGTGGGGACCTTCCAGGAGGGGCCCGTGGCCTGGGCTGGGGCCTTTTACTGGTGCAGAACAGGCCCAGGCTTTATTCCCATTGAATTGGAGATGGGTCAGAGCAACTCCACTGCCTTCGGAAGGGCTTTGCGGGACCTCGTGAATCATCAGTAACGAGCAAAGCTTCAGAAATACTTGTTCTCCTTTAGGTTTCTCTCTGCCTGGATACCCTCTCCACCACACTAATGACCTGACTAGATTGGATTCCATGCTCTCCAAACAGCCTTAATTACATGCTTCGTATCTCCCAGTATTATGATAAAATTCATCATAGTCCAACGTCTGGGACAGTCAGCATTGTCACTCACTGAGATTCATTTGAATATGACTATAAATAGCAATAACAACATCTGATATTACGAAACAGAGTATTGTGCTGGATGGTTTTAATGCCTCCAAGCAAAACTCATTTAATAGAATAAAATATGGAATAGAGTACACATAGTTTTGTAGTATTACTGTTATGAGATTCCAAACCAGATCAATATTTCTTTCATAAAAATTAATGCCTTGAAATGATCCCTCCATTTGTCATTCCAGAGAGGTCACCTTATTTCGTTTCAAAGAGGAATTGCACAAGTGAACCTGCTGAATGTCTGCTCTCCCTGGAGGAGCTGCTGTTCCTGCACCCCTTGTGCCAGTCCCAATTATCCACGAATCCTCAGCCCATCATCCCTCCCTGGACAAGCATCCCTCTCCTGGCAGAACCAGTCTCCTTCCAAATGACCCTCTGCAGTCCCTTCTACCTCAGGAGAGACACTTGAACACAGATTAAGAGCCAAGATTATTGCTAATATTGGATTTTGCCTTGTCAAGAAAATGAATTTTACCTCCAAAACACAGTGTTCCAGAAAAATATATTCACAGCACCTCTGACCTCCCATTAGTAACTCCCCACGTGAAATTCTTCAAGTGAGGATTTTCCTTTCCTTTTGTTTCATACAGAGAAAATCAGACTCCACATCTATTCAATGCAGCCTCGTAGTTCAGGCACAGCACATCAGAACTGTGTGGCCCAGGGTGTTGACACACATCAGGTGCCTCACCAACAACAAGGACAAATATTTAGAGGCTGCTGAAATGAAAGCTTGCTGAGGAACACTTTTTTTTTGAGAAGAGGCAGAGAATTAAAGTTTGCTGTTTCCTATTTTCAGCTTTTTGTTCCATTCTCTACATGAGTAACTGAAAAATGCGGAGTTGTCCTGAAGTATCTTTTATGAAGTGAATCATTAATCCACTGCCGAAAAACATTGTTGTCTTATCTAAAGTTAGGAGAGGAAAATGCAAGAATCAGGTAACGAGTTCAAAATCAATTAGCATCCAGAGAAAAGTACTGCTGAAGGGTGGCACTTTGCTTCCCACCCCCGTCCAATCCTTCAATCCAAGAAGGGGCCAGTCCTCAGCATCCCATTAGGTCAAGGTCAGCATGAGGGGCTCAACACCCATCTTTTGAATGGGAATTCTATCCCACAGAATGGAAACCATATCCCACATTCCTGCGGGAAACTTTAAGAGGAGAGAGAGGGAGGAACAACCAGTTTGCAAACATTTTCCTGGGAATTAAAGGAGTTTCTAGAAACCGATCTAGATCCTAGATCCTTCTAGGTAAGGAGTGTGGAATTCATTAAAAACCAGACAATTCCAGAGGATCTCTTGGAACCATGGGACCACTCATGGTTCTGTGCAGCCCTTCTTCCCTATGCCCAAGAGGCACTCCCAGGAGGAGCAGGCTCCAAAGCTCCCTTCATTCCCTGGAGGAGCAGCTGAGCCCCACCCCATCCCATCCCATCCCATCCCATCCCATCCCATCCCATCCCATCCCATCCCATCCCATCCCCTCCCCTCCCCTCCCATCCCATCCCCATCCCAGCCTCCCTCAGAGAGCCTGGGAAAAGCGTGTGCATTTTCCAAGAAAAGAGCAGCATCCAACTCAAAGCTGCACTTTTAAGCTCCGTTCCTTTCCAAATAATCTCATTTTTGTGATTACTGTGTCTGGAGCAGAAGGCAGGACTGCAACTGTCATCTCCCTCCTTCAGCAGGGAGGAAATGCAGCCAACATCCCCCAGGGAGATCAGGGATGCTCCAATTTACACTCCCAATCTCACTGCACTCCTTTAGCCCACTTTTCTGAAAAGTTCCCTGGAGGGGCTCACTAACAGCCCCCTTTGGGCCACAAGAGCCACCCCTGATAAAATCACCCAGATTTAGACCAGAACGAAATTACTGGTGATTGACTCTTTCAAATTGCGTCCACCGAGGACACAAACCCAGAGCAGCCATTTGTTCATTACTGAGGATTGTCATCAGGGGTCTGTAGTTTTCAGGGGAGCACAAAAATTACTTTCCCAGCATAAAAAAGAGAAACAAGGGTGCTGGTATTTCCTGTACTGCATGGTTCTACTCTCAGAAAATATGAAAGAGCTTGGCCATGTTTTTTAGCATAGTTATCTGATTTTCACAGAGTTCCATTTGCAAGGAGAGCTATGACCCTGTAAATGAACAGTATTTCTTCCAAAGCCAAACCAGCAGCCTAAAAACAAACCGCCCTGAACTCCCTGGTGCATTTGGAAGCAGCTTCCCGAATTTTTCAGTGTTATTTTTAGGAGAGATATTTCATTTACGACCGGGCCTCTATTTGCTGCACTAATTGTGAAAAAGCCCTGCCTTTGACACACTGGAATATTGGTGCAGGGCCACCTCCACGCTCCAGCACACGGAGTCCGATCCCTCCTGGAGCACTGATCCGAGTGCTGCAGCACAGACAGGCCCCAGCTGGGCTCATCCCTGCGCACACAGCCCTGCTCCCCAAATTCCGGGCTGAGCAGCCCCTCCCTGGCTGGATGGGGACGGGGAGCAGCCCCGAGGGATGCAGCCAGAGAGGGCTGTGGCACTGCCACCCCTGGCAGGGCACCCACATCCTGCTGAATGGGGTGAAGGCAAGTAACAGAGAGGGAAAAATAGAATCCAGCCCAAGGCACCTCCTGGCTTGATCCTTCCGAGGGAAGCCATGGCCAAGCTGGAGAGAGCTCATCTGCACTGGCTTCCACAGGGAAGCTCCACAGAGCTCAGGTGCAGGGTCTGCTCTGCTCCTGAACGTGGGGCTGTTGATGCTCCTCAAAATTTTATCCAAAGTAACTCCGAGAAGGTCCCACACAAAGCCCTTGGCGACGGCAGACCCTGACCCCGGGGTGAAGCCTCCCCTCCCTCAGACCCTGTGCTCGCACAGGGCACTTCCATCTCTCATCAGTTCCTTCTGGAAGAGGAATCCTGCTGCTCGGGGCCTGATGAGGCAGCCTGTGCCCACTGGCAGTGCCTGTGCCCACCAGCACCGTGTCCACACGTCCCGTGTGACTCAGCAGGAGCAGCGGCCATCCCGAGGAGCCTCACTTCACTCCACGGCACGAACACCCAGAGGCAGCAGAGCCAGGTCACAGCTTCCCTCAGCTCCAGCAGCAGCTGCGACTCCGTGCCTTCCCCACAATCCCGGAGGAATCCTCCCACCCCAACTATTCCCACCACCTTTAATCCAAGGAGAATGCAAGGATAAGTGAGGCCAGAGGCAGAGGCAGGCGGGGGGACTCTGATCACACAGCAAAAAGCCCACGTGTCATGGAGCTGCCTCACATCATTTTTTCACCAAAGGAAAGCGTCTACAAAACTTCCAACAGGAATGACACGGATGAATTCCAGCCAGAGGACCCTGGCACTGCCTCCCCCTGCTGATCCACCTGTTGGCATCAGCTGCTCCCAGCCCTCTGTGCTGGATCGGGAATGGGCAGGTGAGCTGCACCGAGAGATAACAGAACCTCACCTGCAGAGGGGAAGATGAACAGCCTGGATCTTGCCCCTCCTGGGGAGGAAGAGCCTGAGGCACCAGGAGCTGGCTGAGGGAGCCCCGCTGTGCTCTGGATTGGTTTTAGATATGTACATATATATACACACAGATTTTCTTCCTACATTAAGGCAGAGCACAAATACTTCTCTTCCAAGATACTGTCAGAGAAGCAGAATCACCAGTTAGATTTCTTTGCAGGGGCCTCCACAGATGGAAAGAGTTTTTGTCTACCAGATGTGAGGGAAAAGCCAGTTTGGGCATGAAAGTAAGTGTTCAAGAGTCATCCACCCACCCTCACCCCACGGCCACAGTCAGCACAACCCACAGGGACCCCTGAGCCACAAGCTGGCTGTGACACCCAGGAATTTCAGAGTACTGAGGTTAACAAGATCTTTTGTGGTTGGCTACTTGGTTCTCTTCTTTCCACTTACTTAGAGCTTCTCACCCACCCCCACACAATGGCACTTAGTCGTTGAACAGGTCCAGTTCCCCTCCCAAAATAGTTCTTTTCTATTGCTCTTTGGCTGAATATGTTCAGAACTGTGTTTTGAAGGAGGAGAGGACAATAGCGAACAGTTTTACTGCATGAGAGATTTGCTTAAAGGTGGCTGATCCAAGCTGTAAAATACATATTCAGTAAAATCTCTCAGTATGGGCCAGGTCCTGCTTTTTGGATTATTTTCTTACATAGCAATTTTGAACAGATGCTTCGTCACAATACATTAAAATATTTAGTTTATATAAATATCTCTACATGCAGAAACTGCCCAAATATCTTATTTTCTGCAAACTCCATTACGTAATGTATCACCAGAGACTTTGCAGGTATTGTGGCATTATCCAAAAGGCTCCTGGTGCCCAGGGCTTCCTTCTGAACCAAACCTCGGCAGGGAGTGCCCAGGACTTGCCCTCGGACGAGAACTGGTGGCAAAGGGCTGCCTCATTCCACCCTCCTGCCCGCTGGAAGCCCCGCGCAGCTGCCGAGCCGGTACCGGAGCACAACTTCAGCACCGCTCCCGTCCCTCCGAGCTCCTGGGCTCACGCACAACATGAGATCACCTGGTGTGCAGCGCAGCAGGGGTGTTTGCCATGCGGGGAGTGCGGAGCGGGCAGAGCCGGGCGCGGAGCGCTGCCACACGAGGACCCGCACGCCGGAGCCACACGGATTTTGGGGGAGGATCGGCACGGCGCTGAATCCGGCAGCGATGCCTTTTCATTTGCCAAGAGGGGGAGGCGAGCAAGGAAAAAAAAAAAAGCAGTTTTTCAGTGTTCTTTCTTCAGGGAAATGGACAGGGCAGAGCCCGGCTGGGCAGGGCAGGGGGCAGCGGTGAGAGCAGGCGGCATCGCTCCGCTCGCCTCGGGTGCAGCGGCCGGAGATGGCACCGACAGCCAGATGGGAATGAGGAGGATCGGTGGCTGCTGACAGCACGGAGTGGATTTGCCGTGAAAACCTCACAAGTTTCCAGCTGGGAAAAGCGGGGGATCTCTCCGCCCGCTGCACAGAAATAAAAAAATCCCTCCACCACCTTCCGCATGCGAAGGCGTAGGACAGGGAGCGAGGAACTCCGCTGCTCACGATGCATCTGGTGGCGCTTCTGTCACTGTCACCGCACCCGCGATCGCTGCCGAGGAGCACCCGGTGCTCGCTGCGCGGCCCGGAGGCCACACCAGCGCCCCGGGGGGACATCCCACCCCCGGGGGGACATCCCACCCCCGGGGGGACGCCCCCACACCCCCGGGAGACCGAACCGTGGTCAGACGCGGACAGATGCCCTCTCACGGACCTGGGCTGGAGGATGCAGCAGGGGTGACAGGTCTCCGTGCCCCGACACCCACCGAGGTTCAGCCCCGGGGGCGAGAGGGGCGCGATCGCAGCGCGGCCGGGGGGAGAGCCAGGAGGGGGAGAACGGGCAGGCGCTGCAGCGCAGCTCCCCCGCACACACACGCATGGTTCTCTAATCCTCCGGCTCTGCTCATCCCTCGGCTCCTCCCGGAGCCGCCGGAGCCTCGGCCAGCGCGGAGCGGCGCTCCCGGGCTGCAGCCGCCCCCGGTCCCCCGCGCCGGGCTCCGGGAGCGCAGCGCGACGCGACCCGGGAAGGCGCTGGGTGCTGGAGCTGCCCCGCACAGCCCCGTCTCCGCCGGAGAAAGCCCCTCCCGACCCTCTCCGGACCCTCTCCAGGCCCCCCGCGACCCACGGGCCGTGGGCGGCCGCGGCCCCGCCATCCCTTCCCCGCACCGCCGGGAATTCCATTCGCGGAGCCGTCCCGGCCGTGCCCCGCTGGGATGCTCTCCGCCCGCACCCCCGCCGAGCCGTGGTTCTCTCTAACGCAAACCCATCGCCACCAGCGCCTCTTCTTTTCCTTTTTTTTTTTTCCTCCTTTCCCTCAGGGATTGCTTCGTGCAAATGGGGCGATAAATCCAGAAAGCGCCACGCACCGTGGAGAAGGGAGCCGGGGAGGGCGGCGGGGAGGGAAAGCGGCTGCTCCGGAGGGAGGCGGATGGAGCACCTGGAGAGGCACGAGGGGAGCCGGGAGCCGAGCCCGGCGCCGCGCAGCCCTACCTGGAACAGCCGGAGGATGTTGGCCACCATAATGGACACGGAACTTCCCGACGCCCCGATCACTCCAACTACTTTCTCCGGCTTGACGAAGACGGGCGGCTCGCCGTTGGTGCACCTCACGTCGGAGGTGTCCTTCTGGATGAGCGCCTGGACGAAGGTGAGGGACTGCTCCAGCGCGTAGGTGTCCCGGGAGCAGGTGTCCAGGATGCGGGCGCCCAGCGTGACGTTGGGCAGCAGGTCCGGGTCGCTGTTGATCTGGTCCAGGGCGTAGAGCATCGCCTCCAGCCTGTGGATGCCGTTCTCCTTCTTGATGTCCCCGCAGGGGGAGCCCGGGGGTCCCTTGGCGTGGACGGGGAAGAGGCCGCCCAGGGTGATGTCCCCCTCCAGACGGATGGAGTGGGGCGCGTACATCTCCTGCCCGCGGGCCGCCTCCCCGAGCAGCAGCTCCAGCAGGCAGCAGGGCAGCTCCAGCAGCGCCAGCAGCCGCAGCACCCTGCCCGGCCGGACCATGGTGATGCCGCTGCCGCCGCCCCCGGGCGCTGCCCCGCGCTCCCGAGGGGCCGGGCCGGCCGGGATGGCCGGGGCGGGATGGCCGGGGGAGGGGTGCGGGGTTCGGCCGCTCCC
>WBMZ01011710.1:0-97740 GCA_013400975.1 Atrichornis clamosus | reverse complement strand
AGAAACACAAATCCACCACAACATACAAGTACAATTGGTGTTAATCTACCTTTTCTTGGTCTTGTTTTTAATTTGAGTATGTTTTTGTAGGTATACGTTCAGATGTTTTCATCTAAATCTTCGTTTTACTTGCAGCCATACTTGCAGTATTAAGTTACATGCCATTAGGACACATTTGTTACATAAAATAAATAATGACTTTTAGGAAATGTTGCCAATGTAACAATGCCAAAACAGCTTCTTGAACATATCTTATTTCTCAAGTGCATGTTGTTTGGACTGTTAAGTCTAACAATAAGACTCTTAATTCTTACTGAAGAGGAAATAGTTTTGCTATCTCTTTGCTGGATATGCTGCTGCATGTGTGACTTTCCTTTTTCTGATTGCTGTAATCCTGTCTAACTCCAAAAGACTGCAATGTGTTTTTCTTGTCCTTCAAAAACTAAGCAGCAATCTGCATCTTCTGTTGAATAGAACATTTTGCTCTTTTCATACTGATGCTTTCCTCTGACTCCATGCACTCCAGAATGTAGCAAGGTAACACTAGGGTAACTAGGGATGTGTCACCCCAAAGCTGTTTGACAGGCATCTAGCATACATCACAGTCTTTTTATACCTCTTCCTCTATTCTTTTTTCACATTTATTACTAGATTCTGTTGCGCAATGAACAGATGTTCTTCCTACTGTGCTGTATGATTGTTTTAAGTCACTTTTTTTAGAACAGATGTTCTCCTACATGCACTTAATTTTCTTTAGTTTTTATGTTAACAGCTGACAACTAATTCTTGCTTAAATTTAAGGACAAATGTTCACTAGGGAATCCCAACCAGGCCATGGGCCATCATTTATAGTAATTAGAGCTAGCTCAGAATGCAACAGTATGCCAGAATACATTGATGTGTCAATAACAAAAAAACCAGTAATCTAAGGGGATAGGCAGGAAAACCATCGAGTTCAAGCCACAGCAAGTCCGCATTCAAAATTAATAGCCTGCAACCAAGCCAATTCACACTGGGAGTCAAATATCACATCAGAGTTCATAAAAAAGGATCAGCACCAGGAAAGAGGCTGAAGCAGATGCATAGAGAATAGAAAATACACATAAGCTGGATTTAAAAAAAAAACCAAAACAGCTGTATCTGCAACATGCATCTAGTAGAAATCCCATAAATGCTAGCTGGTCATAGCAGTCCAAAATATTTCTGGGGAAGCTGGCTCATCCACTAAGCAGTAGTCAAGGACAAAAAGGAGCCAAGGGAGATCAAGAGTTAACTTTGGTGGATGTTACCAAAAACTTACAAACGTCCACTAAAGCATTTAGTCTTTTTACAGAAAAATATCTAGGACTGGTTCACTTAGGAAGGAGCTGTTTTCCACTGATTTGTGGTTTAAACCCAGCTGGAAATGAAGCACCACAGCCACTCACCCAACCCTCCTCTCCCCCCAAAACCCGTGGAATGAGGAGGAGAATCAAAGTAAAACTTATGGGTTGAGATAAAGAGAGTATAACAGGGAAAGCAAAAGCCACATACACAAGCAAAGCAAAACCAGGAATTAATTCACTGCTTCCCATGGGCAGGCAGGTGTTCAGCCATCTCCAGGAGAGCAGGACCCCATTATGGGTAACACTGACTTGGGAAGACAAACGCTATCACTCCAAACGTTCCCTTCTTCCTCCTTCTTCCTCTCATTTTATATACTGAGCATGATGTCATAAAGTCCGGAATATCCCTTTGATTTGCTGGGGTCACCTGTCCCAGCTGTGCCTCCTCCCAACCTCGCATGCACCCCCAGCTTCCTCATCAGCATGGAAGTATGAAAAGCAGAAAAGGCTTTGGCTCTGTGTGAGCCCTGCTCACCAAATCATCTCTATATTATCAACCCTGTGTTAAGCACAAATTTAAAACACAGGCCCACACTAGCGAATGTAAAGAAAGTTAACTCAACCCCAGCAAAACCAGCACAGAGTGTAATAAAATAATCCTGTTATGAGTTCTGGCAAAAAAAATTGACACTTCTAAGGAATAAAATGGAAACTAGTAAAATGAGTGTTTAAACATTGGAAAAGGTGTTCAGCTACAGATTTGTCATCATTTTATCTGCTCCAATCTACCTATTCCTACTACATAGTTAGAAAAAGATTTAAATATATTGCTGGACTTCATGTGCACAGTTCTATGATGTATGTGTCTTACTGATTTGCCAGAAAGAAAAAAAACTATCCAGAGAGGACAGGCAAACTGTGTTATATGTCAAATTAGAGATCTAAACATTAAAAAATCCCAAAACATTTCAAAAATAAGTGATTTTAGGCAGTGTTTTGCCAAACCTTTCAGCAACAGAAATTCTTCAGAAAGTTTCTTTTTTTGCAGGGGGAACAGGATGAGGGGACACATGTTTGTTTGAATTTAAGTTTTGAAGATCCCTATAGAATTCCATGAAGCTTTCACTTTTTCTGTTTTCATATTTCACAATTTTTATCACATTTTTATTTAACTGTGATTGTTAAAGTAAACCGGACTGGCTTGCTATGTTGACTATCACTAAGGTGTATTAGCCAAGCTGCAACAGAAACAATGTAATTTTAATTCTACTGTTTCCCTGACTCACCATTTAAGGTCATTCAAATGTCACTGATCTATGTTTTCTTTACTATAATGTCTGCTTTTATGGATTTTCTACATTTTTTTACTATAAGAAGCCTGTGGTCTGGTATGACAGAGACACTACTTATAGCCTTTGTTAACTAGTGCAATTCTTATAAAAATACATAATCTTACCGTGTTTTACTGTACAGTTATCTACACATATTCTTATATGAAAATGAGAGGGGAGGAATTTTCAGTTTGATATTTGAATCAATTATCTAAAATCTGATTCTAATAGCAAAAATAACAAGACTTACCAATGCATTGCTATTTCCTGGAAGTAGCAGCAGATGTCTTCTTCCTGCTGGTATTGGATTGCTGACATTTTTGAATAGCTATATTGTCTGAACACATATTTCTGAAAGCAAGACCATGCCTTCTATACTTTTTTCCAATATCTAAAAGAGAAATGCAGCCCCAAGCATCCGCATCATCAGTGCAAGAGAAAGATGAAAAGAGTATGTAATATTGGTCACTGTGACATGTATTCCCTATCATTTCTGTCATCAAATTTTCATAGGTACTCCATCAAGGCATTTAAAATGAAGATATTTACAGGATATTTACAGGAAAGTCATAATTTCAAAGGAAATCATAGGCCAAAATAGAAAAGAAGGAAGTATTTTAAAATGTTACCAGGGATGAGTGGAAGTTAGAAATAGTTGTTGGGCTGATCAAAACCAAGGAATATGGAACCCTCTCGCCACCTTCAAGTACTACTCACAAGTGCTTTTAAGTACATATGCAGTAGAGACTTCCCAGGTTGTGTCATGCTCTTTATCCTGGTGTAAAGTGAGCTGGAGGCCGTTCTCCACCGTACCCTGAGACGCACAATCTCTTGACAGCATGAGCATAAGCACTGTGCAGGCCACAGGCAGTCTGAACACCTGAGACAAGTCTTTGTTACTAATGTACACAGAGAGTACACCCACAACAAAATTCACGAGTGACTCACAAATATTGTTTGACTAAAAGATATGTGAAACTGTCAAGGGGTCATACCCACTTTGCCATGGTACTATGTCCTGAATGGAGGACTGTTTTACTTTATTCTTCTTTACTTCACATATGCCTTCTGGATTCCAGTTTGAGTACTTAGTATTTCCTGCCTCAATTTTTTGCTGTGTATAATATTTAGCTTGGCACCTTACTTAATAATTATCAATTCTTACAGTCCAAAGCCTTTCTCACATTTTTTCTGGACTGAAAATTAGACTTGTCGCTTGAGAAATAACTGTTTTCTGAAGAAACACTACAATGCAGGTTTTTACATTATTGGATGCCATAATAATGAATACAAAAATTGTTAAAAGGATATAGATTTTATTTTTAAAAATGAAAAGAAAAAGAATAAAAAATAGATGAAATAAAAAGATCAATTTATGAAAAAAATCAAAACATGAAACCCACAGTTACAACTCATTGAGTTTAAAAAACATAAAGGAAGATGGAAAAACCCTTTTATTCAACTAAGAGGCTTTGTACTCAGAAACATTCTAAATAAATAAAATATAAGGAAGGTTTTGACAAAGGAGTAGAGATGAGAAATATCCTCAATTAAAAACACTACTTCTGAAAAAGATTGAAAACGGAAGAAAGAAAATGTCTGTTCTTCAAGCTCAGACCCAGAAAAAATACCTTTGATAGTGAAAACACTAGATTTTCCCTAATTTCAAAAAAAAGTAAAATTCTTTTAATATAAAATTTCTTTCCCAGGGGATAAATAGATGAAGGGGGGGGAGGGGGGGACACCAGACTGTTCCTAAGAATTAAAAAGAAAAAATTCTATTGAAAAACCCAAGAAAAATAGGACACCTACTTCTGTCACTCTCAGTTGGAAGATAAGAGAAGGTACATGGTTATAAAGACTGCCAATGAGTGCCTCAACAGGCAGCTGCTGTGAGATGATAGAATTAGTTAATAAGATCTCACAGTGCCAAAAGACCAGAAGGTTCTCACTGTGGCACCAGTTATGTTGTATCAGAACTCACTGCTATACTGCTATCAGACAGATGCTTTCAAAAAGACTGCATATGATACTAGAGCTGAAGTTACCTAACTGTCTGTGGCTCTGTGCTCTGAAATGGGCTGTTCAGTCTGTAGAAGCCAACATGTTAACTAAGTGGCTTGGCACACACTTCCTGCCAGTGTCTGTTCTATTTCGATGTAAGAACCTACAGGCTACTATGCAATACCATATATGCCTCTCATTCCCTAAAGGACTGTCTTACAATCTTCTTGTAAGAGAAGAACTGTACAAAAAAATATCTATTTCTTTAATTAATGGAAGGAATCTCATTCATCTTAAGTCATTTTTAGGTCAAAAGAGTGCTAATTGTTATTCATAATAATTATGTTAACCATAATATGTATGGAACAGAGTCACACTGGTGAAAGAAAGAAATAATCACGGCTCTTTTCCTACTGAGATGACAATTCAAGTGTGAAATGAGGGACAACAGGTAGATGTAGTCTGATCTGAAAGCAGTAATAGCAAGGAAATCATATATTTCAGTATAATAGGTAGTAGACTCAACACATCCTGGCTCAGGATGCCTTTCATCAGCACTGTAGCAGACCTGGACGTAAGAAAAGCTAATGAAGAACCCTTAGAGATGCTTACAAGGACCACCTCCCAGAAATGATGAGCTATTTGGAAAATAGAATGGAGATGACCCTGAGAAACTAACACCTGGGGAAAGAAGACTTATATGAAGAAAAAGATTATGTATAGGATGAAGCTTGCCTCTAAAATGTCTGAAGGGGATTATCTTTTATGCAGTACAGCAGAGCACAGAATGCTTGCATTTGTCTTCCCCAGACTAAAGGATCAAGACAAAAGATGCTGTGCACTTTGGCAAGTTTTATGTCTGGGCAAGGGGAAGAAAAGGCACTCTTTCAGACATGCCCAACAGAATCGGAATGATTTAGCTATATGGAACATAGGACCTGCAAAAGGTTTTAAGCCTAAATGTGACTCAACAGGAAAAGTTGATCAATGGGTAGGAGAGTAATGTTACTGTCTGCCATCATGAAATATTATAGGCTTAGGCCTTGAGAAAAATTTAAAGATTTACTTAAGTTAGTAGCTAGATAATTTTCACTGGGTAACAGAAGAAAGCAAATGGTCATCATGTTGCAGTTTATCACTATCAGAAACTTATGCAGGAATGAGGGTCAGTGGAGAAATATGGAATCATAGAGCATTCAAGGAAATTCTGTCAAATTCACATAGAAGCTGAAAAGAGAAAAGGTGCTTCCACCTGACGACTAAACATATTTTTCTGCCCTGAACATTTCAACATGTCTCTGTGGGCAATATTATGGTGCAGCTCCTAAGTAGTGCAGCACAGACAGCAGAATATTATGATTGATGGGGAGTCTTTTGTCAGTTTGTTTTTGCTCCTTTTTGTACCAGAAGTTGCCATGCAAATAAGAATGTATTTTAACTGGTGTATCATAACTGTGGAGTTCAATTGATGGCAAGTCACAAATTTGAACCAGACAACTTGAAGAAAGAGTGATGACCAAAATGACTAGGTCTCCTAATGTTACAAGAATTAGAGGGGGCAAAGGTGAAATAAACAAAATAAACAAACAAAACACATACAAAAAAACAAAACTCAGTAAAGAAAATGGTATGTCATCTCCAAAGAGATGTGTAAAATACTGGCTAATTCTGCTGTTTCCATGCTCAAAACAATTTTCATCTTCTGATCCTAGGAAAATCATAGATAATTAGCTATTTCTTTCAAATACAGTCATCCCTATTATATTCATTCATTAATAGTTCCAACCTATGGGGCTCTTTGTAATTTTTTTTTTAAATTTAAAAAGGAGTAACATTTTTGGTACCTCTAGAAGTAACTAATTGTGTTATAAATTCCTATACTCAATAAAAGCATATCTAAAGAAAATAAAATTCTCAAGAAATTTGTTTCATCAAACAATTTTTATTTTTTTAAAAAAGTTGAATCATATGGTTAAACATAATAATTTTAACTGCATTAAGACAAAACTGGTGGCATTTTGAGAACTATTCTTGTCTAGAGGTTATCAAAATTTGTCTTTTCTAGTAGAAGTGTACATGATTTAGTGGTAGAAGAAGAAAGGCAAGCAAACAAAACACAGCTGTTCCACTTTACAAATACAGAATTATTCTCTTTCTGTCATAGTCGTCCTTTTTGGCAGGAGCTGCTACTCTGGGATTCCCTTGGTCTTGCTCTCTTTATTAGCCTCAATCTCAGTGGGGCTCACTTCTCTACTTCTGTTCACTTCTTTTGGGTGCTCCTCTTTTAACCACTTCTTTTGATCTTCTAACTTACTTCATTTTTTAAAATTTCAGATATATCCCTGTTTGTACTTTTTGAATTGTTGTCTCTATAAGGTATATGCTTTTCTGCAAGTACAAATACACTAATATTCTTTTCAGTGTTTTGGTAACTGTGCTCTATCAGAGGCAGAACAAAAGAGATTCTTTGACTCCAAAGTTTAATTCCTAGCTAAAAACAGAACTTTTTTTTTTAATCACTTACAGGTAACACATACAAGCAAGCATACTTCAAATTAGTTCATAAAATGACATTGCCAAATTATCTCAAATATTCTATATCTATCATTCCAATAACAAGCCATGATTTTAAACCACAAGACTACATCCAAGCTTATGACCTTGTAATAGCAAATAATAGAAAATTATACTGGTGATAATCCAGTTTTGAATCTTTTGGAAAACCCTGAGATTATGACTTAGAAATTCCTGAATTAATTGTTCCATTTACAGTATTTAGTTAAAGAAACCTTTGTGTCTCTGTAACTCTAGATATTAACAAAACATTTATTAGGAGTGGGTCTTAAAAATACCGTGTCTTTAGATCTCAGTCTGAATGCAAGTAGATACTACAATGTGGTTAACACAAAGTTCTGGAGACAATACAGCTCTAAATTCAAATGAACAAATTGTCAGCCTAATTGGATGAGCATTGGATAATGTCAAGTCTTTATGGTGAAACATCTTAAAATTAAAGGTCAATGCAGGTGCAGAAAACATTTGCAGTGTCTAATTGGAAATAAAGTTTTCATACTTGAATTCATGTATGCTATTTTGCTTGAAATAGTTTTGGTTTTGTTTAGGAAACATATTTATAATACAGAAGTCTTGGAAAAATACTTCATGGATGCTAAAGATACTTTTGGAAGTCACAGATTGAAATCCTAGGACAGGCACTCTAAAAGGCAGGAGAAAAATCTTCTAAAAAATGCAAAGTTTAAAATAATATCAACAGATATACACTTCAGCTGCTAACACTGATAGCTGAAATGGTGCTCTCATGTATCGTAGGCAGGAGATGCACATACTTTTAAAATCCTACCATCCAATTTCCAACTCCAGAGAAAATCTCAAATAAGTATTTAATTAGCATTTTAAAAGGTATCTTGATTGATGGTTAATTAAATATTGATAGTTTCAAAAACACATCGAAATTTAGTAGGAATGCAAGAGCTAAGTGAAGTTGTTAAATCATTTGTACAAAATTACCGCTGAAATTCCCATATAATAATTCTTATTCTTGGAAGGAACTCTCATTGTTGCATGAAAGGATATTTAGCTTTTTTATTGTAATAAAGCCAACAGAAGATTCTTAGTCCTTAGTTAATGTAAATGCTTCTGCGCTTGGATTCAAATTGCAGTTCATCTCCTAGACCAAGGCAAACTGTAGAACAAGAAGAAAAATAGGACTTTGGATTTGTTTCCCTGTCATTTCTGTTATGCTGAAGCCCTGCCCACCTTGATGCCTATCCCAGTAAAGTAATATGCAAATCTCTCTAGTTATTTCAATAAAGCTCTTTGTCAAAATTGTACACTTATACTGCCTGAGAGAGGTAAGCTACATAAAGCTGATGAAGTGCACTCTTTTCCCTGCTGTTGTAGATCCATTTTGGTTTTCTCACTAGCAAATTCAAGTTCATATTAACGTGAGTAATGCAAAGCCAGAAATTACTCACCCATTAAAATGGAGTGAAAAAAGAAACCTGAATTCAAATCCAATAATTTATGGGATATTATACTGCTGCTGTGGACATAAAATCAGTGTCTCAGGTTAGACACTGACCCTCTAAACACTCAGCAAGAACCAAATTTCTTAGGGAAATCAGCCTTTGAAAACAATTTCTGGAGAATATCTCTACTGGACCCAGGCAGAAAATAAGGGGATATTCACTCCAAACATAAAATTTTAAAGGTACAACTTCCTCTGGAATAAAAGAAGTCTCTAGTAGGACATACTTAAACCTTTTCTTTTTTCTCTTCTTCTTGGATGATGAAAAATACAGCAAGTAGGTTGATAAATATAGGAGAGTTGATAAATATTCCTTTACTTTTTTTGATATTTTTTTACTGAGTAAAAACACGGTGAGTCTTAAAGATCATTTTTATATACTGCTACTACAAATGCATAGAAAAAAATAAAAAACAAATGTCTTCTTGAACCAAATGGAAGATGAAATTATGGAAACAGGCTGTTCCTCAGAGATGATGTGGTTACTCGGCCTACGATGATGGTTTGTGACAGCTGCATGTTACATTCTTCCAAATGCAATCCAAATTGTTTTCTCCAGCTGAGCTGCAATGGCTAGTTCCTCATGCCTCCTGTCCTTTCTCATATATTTAGAGCCATGCGGCTGAGGTCATGCCAGAAAAAGAGAAATTCTCAGGATTATAGTGGAGACAAAAAGGAAGTCTGGGTATCTGCTCTGATGGTGTTAGCTGCTGGACAGTAGACTTTAGTGGGTAGACCTGTAGGACTACTACTCTGGGAAGTTTCTACAGAACCAGCAGATGAAATGAGGGAAGAAAAGTCAGAGTAATTAGTAAGTGTTCAAGTTTTCAGAATCTTATCGTTTCAAATATATACATCCAATCTGCAGATGTTCTCTAACCTCCAGCCTCCATTTGAAGTAGTTGAATGAATAACAAGTATTTATATTTGATTCAGTTTTATTTCACACCTTCCTTTAAAAACGTGTAGATATATTTGAAATAATTAATTTTTTTCCAGCTCTGCAGAACCGGTGTGGATAGTGTTCACAAATTTAGATTATGAGCTCATATAAATTTATGAGACAACTGATGAACTACAGACAGACAAAATTACTGTCTATATTGGTTTGGAGGGTCCGAGGCCCAGACCATGCTGGCAAATCCTACGTCATATTGGACCTTGAATGCAGAGGGAAGCACACAACACAGCTCTCTGCAAACTTCATATTTTGTTGTAGGCTGAGACCACAAGTCACTTTGGCAAAAAAGACTGGCTGAATTCATGGGCATGTCTGATTCAATTGCTGGGCAAGGGACACCCAGAATCAGACACTGCTGTACTGCAAGTCAAGGAACTTGTACTTCAGCCCAGTTGAAGAAGTAGTGTTACACAGAAAAGACTCCACAACTTGTTTAAGTTGTAAAGTAGGTATGTTTATTCAGCGCTGGGCACGTGTGGGATCACTCCTCCGAGACACGCACACCCAGCAGCGCGTCTCTCTCTTTTTTATCCCTTAAATCGTTACATATGCATTAGGTTTCCCAATCCAGCGATACATATTCATGACCTATCCCCACTTTGTGTTATAATGAGCTCCAAGATCAATAGCGCCTGTGCAGTGTCTCTTGGTGGTCATAATCACACATCCGGTCTTAGTTAGTTTTAGGGTAGTCCCCTCCTATCAATGGCCTGGCACCCGCATCCACTGTTCCTGCTTAGTTTACGCATTTCATGCTTAGGCAAGCACTGTGAAGGCCATTAAGCAATATACATTGTTTAGTGAACATCCCTTAATAAATCATTTCTTAACTCCTAAGCTCCTTGCATCAGTAGAGCAAGGCAAACTTTCCAAGGCAAAGGCTTAATTGAAAGAGTTCAGAAACCAAACGACTCTGAGCAAAAATCTTCACTTAAAACACAATATTGAAGTATTTAAGGCACTATTTAAGCTTCTGGTTTTATCCCTTTTCTGACGAAATTCACTATTCCATCCATGGGATGAAAGCAAAGAAGAAGAAGAAGACATATCAGGAGAGTTAAAATAACAAAATATGTAACTTAATTAAATCACAGCTGTGCAAAATATGATTTAGTAATTGAAGGGATAGAATCAAGGAGAGAGGAGATTATTTTAGGCAGTCAGAAGTACATAATTATGAGTAATGGGCTAAATCTGAGCAAAATAAAAACTTTACAGATAAAGCTCAGAAACAAATTCTCACTAGTCAGCTTAACTCATGTACAAAATAGCTTTTGCTGGTGCAACCACAAATCTGGGTTGAGTAAATATATACGGGGGCATTCAGATATCATAATCAAGAGGGATATATGCCAAATCAAGAGAAAACTTGAAGCAGGGTTACTGGTGCTCAGCCTGAGAGGATGTGCAGATTGCACTTAAGTTCTGTCATATCTGAGGCGTTGACTCTTCAGTTTTACCATTTTCTGACATTCCTTACAACAGATAATCTGTTACAGAGGTGCCATGGGTTTTACTTTGCAGTGATGAGAACCTCAAGCACAGCCAGACAGAGCAGAACTCGGGGGAAGGAGGCATCACTTCCTTCTTGATCCCAATCCTCCAGGCTTCCAGGGGAGCATTCAGCTACTGAAACTAGATAAAGCCAGGCATCAGCTAAACATAGCAATGCTCTGGCTTCAACATTTCTTCTTTGAAGTACAGCAATTTAAAGTATTCAAGGCTTGCAGTGGTCAAGAGACACCCTGCCTTTTCTTTGGCTTTAACAGTTTACATTATCTGAGTCTTTCGTACTATACATATCACTAACTGAATACTTAATGTACTTCACACAAAGTCTAAGTATCTTTGAAAAACTCTACCTGTTAAGGAAAGCATACAACACTTTTCTCGCACAATTCTCCGAAAGGTTGGAGGGAAGTCATACAGTTCATGAATTTGTACCACGAGTACTTGCTAAACTCCTTCATGACATCAGGGACCGAAAGTGCACTCTGAAAAGCTGCCTATCAAATCTTCAAAAAAATCTCATTTATCTGGTTGGTTGTGAGATAGGAAAGATTTACAGAGGGCAGAAAGCATATGAATGTACAGTGGAAAAGATTGTATGCTGTATTTTAAATGCTCACTGCACCAGTCTCTCTGGTGCATGCACCTGAATTTTGGACATTTCAATTAGTGATAGCACAAGGTGCCCTTTAGAACCCACATGTACACAGTGGAGACAAAACAAAATGTCCAGAGTCTGCTCTGGTAGTCTCACTGTCATCCACTCCATATGTACTTATTATCTCCCTTCACTTCTGGACATCTCAGGCTTTATCTGAAGTAAGGTTTGCCAGTTCTTCAGTAGATATCCCCACAGTCTTCATAGATTTCTGAATCCCTCTCTTTCATTTTTTTTTAAGGATAAAGCAGCAAAATGGCATTCTGTTTGAAAGGCTACTTCTCCTCCACACTTTTCCCATCATCTTCAGAATGCAGTATCTCTTTTGGCTGCTAGGAATTAAAAAAGGTATTTTGAGCTGATTAAAAAATACTATGTTCTCTTATGACTAACCAGAAGCTTTGTATCGACAAAGTCATGTAACCACCAAGCAAGCACACAGTAATTCAGTTTCAGTTCTTATTATCAGATAAAGTAATTCGAGCTAGCTATTCAACAGCTTTCACTAGCAATATTGTACCAAGGGGACTGCTTAAACTCGGATTTACAGTACATCTTGTACGTTTAGGTAATCACATTTCCATTTAAACCCTGCCACGACCCCAGATTCAAGGGAATGTAATAGTCCACACACGTGATTATCCTGCTGGGTTATGTAAGGAAATGATTAAGGGTTTCACTAGGTCCTGTCAGCTCTGAGCACTAATTCCAAAAACACATTCTGCTTTCTTTGACATATTTTAAGAGTGTGAATGTCCTAAATGACAGCTGGTCTGCATAATAATCTGAGATATTACAGTCTATACTTTAATAAAACACTGCCAATAGTAAGTGGTTGTTTAAATAGAATTATTTTAACTGTTTTATATTACCAGTTTGTGGCTTCATTCACAGTTTTAATGCTTGGAATTCCCTGCTGCTCCCCCACACACACCTACATGTCAGCAAACACTTACAGTGTGACATCTTCAACTTTAAATATTTAATAACTAAATTAGGTTCTAAATTCAGAAGCTCTCCTTTGTAATACCCAAAGATTTATACAGGTATAAACTTAGAGATATAATGTGTAGGTATTAACTGACAAGGTAAACACATATGACTGCCGCAGATCTAATCTCTGAATCCCTGTAAGGATCAATTCTTAATCTCCTGGAAATAGGACACAAAAGCAAACATACTGGTTTAGTCTACATCTCCTTAAGAGTTTTTGTTCCTCCAGTTACTGTCACAGTTTGCAAATGTGTAGAATTTCCCAAAACCCAAGACTTCAGTATTTGCATATATTAAAAGTATCTGCATACAAAAGTGAGGATGCCTGTCTCTTGAAATTGTTTCCATTCTGAATCCCATGTTCTTACTTTTTATTTGGGGGTTTTTTGTTGTGTTTTGTTCTGAGGGAGTTTTTTGGTTGGTTTGGTTGATTTTTTTTTTTTTGTAAAAATATACTGAAGAATACTGGATTCCACTGAGTTTGCAAATACAGGCAAACGCAAACATTGAAGGTAGAGTGTTCAAAATGTGTTAGTACAGCACTTAAGAACTGAACTTCTGACTTTGCCATTTAGAGTCCTAAGAGACAAGTAAATACTAAGTATCTATACTAAGTACCTAAGGATTAGTATCCTCTGTTTTATGTCTAGCATGTCTGATCCCTATAACCCACCTATGAATGTTCACGAGTGAAGCAGCTTTATCCACTTGTATGCTTTTAGAGCACACCTAATTCAGTGGTAATCTAAATAAAGTAGGGCTGGAACCAGCATGAAACACAACCTTAAAGCCAGGAATCACACTTAGCACTTTGGGATTCCTTCACCTTCTTCTCTATGATTACAAAAGCTAATCCAGCTACTTCTATTAAATCTTACCTGACAGTAACTCAGAGAAAAACTCTTGAGGAGTTCTAGCAATTTGAAGCATGCTGTAATGAGCACTTTGCAGTCTGAGACTGAACTGGGGAACTTTTTCACACAGACTGCCATGGAAGCCGAGTTTATTATATGGAACAGCATAAGACTAAACCAAATCATGGAACTTGGGTTTCTTGTTCATCATCAAACATAATGATTTCGAAGCAAGCATTGACTCATTACTTGGAACTGAGATTATATCAAAAGAGTGAGTGAATAACTTGCTTTTAGCTTAAATTTTGAATACTATATCAGAAAGACATTTATGTAAGTATTCAAATAAAATTGTCCTCCTGAGGAAGAAAATTTTTTTTACTACTGAAATGTAAGACTTTGAATGAACTGTACACATTGACGTATCTTGTTTTGTAAAATATGCAAAATGTCTGTGTTTCATATGCCTCTCAGTTTTGAAAACAAAATTTAAGAGTCAATAGAGAAATTTGATTTAAAATAAGTTTCTTTTCTCCTCTTGATTTTTGCACCCATTTCCCCCTCTTGTCTCCAAAAATCTATTAATGAGAATAATTCTGTTGAATTTCTCCCCCTTCTCACAATATGAAATACCTTCTAGATTTATGAGGCTTGAAAGTTTTTGAAGGCCTCAGGAGAATGTGGGGTTTGCTGTTGTTATTTCATAATAGGAATTTTTTAATCAAACTGTGAAAAAATTCCACTACTTACATTTGCTCTTTTCACTGACAAGTAAGATAAACACACTCTCATATCTCTTTAAAATTCTTGTTTTTTTAAAAAAAATATGTAATTGTTTTTACTCCTACAGACCTTTTCTTATAGAATTATGTGAAAATATATTTAAAGAAAGGTGGCATGTCTAAAGTGCTAAAAGTATGATTTGGCTTATTGTTTTACTTATATATTAATGTTGGCATTAATATTTTCTATCTTATATATAAATATAGCCATGACGTTACAGCAAGTCCAATGAGGTGCAGATGTGTCTGTTGGTACCATCTGATTCTGCAATTGACTGAGAAATAACAGAAGGTTTACATGATGTTGATATTAACGCTGCAAACAATTTTATTACAGTAAAGTCAGGATTAAATGGGTTTTTTCAAATTACTTAGTAGATTAGTCTGCTTCTGCAATATTCCATTTTCATATCAATAAAATATACAGCTCCTGCACCAGATACAGCAGTTCTGTAAGTCAGTCTTTCCTCAGATATATCCACTGATAAGCACTTTACTTGTATGAATATATATTTTATTCTGCAAATAGTAAGCAAAATAAACACTACCGTGTTCAATCTAGATCTACTCTGACAGTTTTAATGTGTTTTTTAAATATTACATTTACCTATATACTGGCAATATTCTTAATACAAGATGGAAGCAGGAAGATTTAAAATACTGAGTTCTAGTAATAAAAGAGTATTGATACTAACAGATGTTGATGATAAAAACAACTAAAGGCAGAATATAGATACATTTATCTTTAAGATTGGGCCCAGAGTAAAGAGATCACTCAATACCATGTCAGAAGAAGATTAAATAGTTTTAAACAAAGATTGTGTGTTGAATTGTGAAAGGCATTTAAAAATATAAATAAAAAAGATAGCCATTAGAGAATATCTTTTGTAGTTTTCTTTGAAAGAATAATAACATAAAGCACACCTTTTTTGTTTCTTCCATTTGGGAGTAACAGAATTATATAATCCTACATGGCTTTTCTTGATCATTTGTGGCTTGATTTCTGTGCTTGTAGAAAAGATATTTACATCCAAATAATTGTACTTATTGACTTAGATGTAGTCACAAAACTGCAAAGACGTGGAAATAGGCAGTTAACAAAATTGATAGAAAACTAGCTTGTCATTGAGTGTTTCAGGTACACTTCTTCAGTTCTGCAAATGAAAGGCCTCACACACTTTTATTTTATTCTTAAATTAATTTGTTTCTACACAAGTACAAATGAAGCATGTAATTTCTAACCTAAAGAAACAATAAAGTACAAACCTTCTTTGAGTATTTCCACTTTTTATTAATGGTATCTGTTATAGAGGAGGTGTTTACAGTCTATATATACATCATTCTGTTACAAGATAACAGTTTGAGATGATCTCTGGCAACTTCCTGAAAACAAATAAGTAATACAGAAAATTATCTGCAATGTCATACTCCTCAGGTATACCTCAGATAATCTTTGCATTTACATCATATCGTCATCATCATCTAATCCCAAAAGAGCTGTTAGAGACAGACAGAAACCTATCAGTGTTGTGCCTTGCTCAGTTGCATATGCACAGTATGAGTGCAGACCACAAGCTGTTCTTCCCAAATTGCCTTTGACAGCTCTTGAGGTAGTTTGGGTGTTCTGTTGTAAAGAAATACTGCAACATTTATGGCCAATGCAAAAATTGTGGCTATCTGACAGTTATTAAAATTTTTCCCTAGACAAGTCTGAAATATATTGAATATTTCAAGACTTCATTTTTCAATATATCTATTCTACTGAGCATGATCTTCAAAATGAATGGAAATGTCACACTGCTAGAGTATATTTAGTGGTAAAACTTACCCTGGATTTAATATGGGTGAAAATTCTAGTGTCACTGAAGTATTTTGATGTTAGGTTGTTTTTTTTTAAAATCGTTTACTGTCTAAATTAATAAAAAATGTACAAGTGCCACTGTTACCACAAAATACACTATCATATAAAGTGGCATAGGTTGCAGAAAGAGTCAAATAAAAAGCTGTAAAACCTAAAACCACTAAGTGCTTTGAATAGACTTTTCAGGGTCCCTTCACATTTCTACACAAGATGTGAAGTATGGATGATGACTCCAATATATAGATGATTATTCCAACACAATCAGAAAGAAATAAGAAATCTTCAGCCCAAACAGCATGATTTCCCCCTAATTAGCTATCTCAGTAAAGCAGAGGAGGAAAGCAAGGGTTGTAATGGCCATATCGACATAAAACAGAACTGATCAATCATTTCTGTTGTATGTTTTTGATGGTTAAATGTTCCAACTATTCAAAATCTTGAACAGGAAAACCAAAACTTGCCAACATTTTTGAAGAGTTAGTCAAGAAAAATGAGCTACTCTTGTTTTCTTTGGTGAGTCAGCTAATACCAAGACTACCTAAGAATTATCTCAGAATTAGATTTATTATTTCAGTTTACTGTATCCACTGCAACTACATTTTGTACAGCCAGATTAAAGACCTGTTATGTGGAACACAGGACATCCTAGCAAGCTATACCAAGATTTTTAGATTATACCCTTCCAGGAAACAAAAATTAATACAGTTTTCATAGTGTTCCTTTATAGAGGTACTGATTTTGTTCTGTGTACAAGCAAACACCAGAAAAAAAAAATTTGTCACATTTCACTAAAGACCCCCACTGACTATATAGTGTCTGCATATTATGATAATAGATGCACTATGCAACAATATCAGAAATAGAAAGACATAGAAAGGGAATAGCCTCTTTTATGGAAATAAAATTGAATTTGTCTCAATTCAATATCTGTATCATACTAAGGTGCCACTACTGCCAGTATAATAGCCGAGATGTCCACAACTTCACACATTTAAGCTGAGCTACTTTTGGATCAGGGGAAATAAGAAAGGTTTGCAGATTTTTCCAACATCATGGATTTTTCCAACATCATGGATTTTTCCAGCATCATGGATTTTTCCAGGAATCTGAACTGTCAAAGAGCATTGTTCACCCATAAGACTCTAAAACTGCTGAGGTCTTCATTTCTCTATTAGCCCAAGCTTTTGAGAATCTCAGAGAGTATTACTCAGTTAGTAACACTCAAGGAAGATTACCCACAAAACTTTTTTAAAAGAAGGTAATGAGATAGGAAAAATCTTGATAAAAAGGAGTACACAGGCTGATAAAATCACAAATGAACCATCAATTTTTAACTTTACATTTAAAATGCTTTTTCTGAAATGATGAAATAAATACTTAACGTTTCTAAGCCATAACCATAGTGGTAGAATAATTTGTCAGAGGAAATGCTACTTCCTGAGTCATATTTATTTCCAATTATATAAACTTGACACTTGAATTCCTCAGAAAACTGTGTGAGTCACCATCTTCCTTCACAGCTTGCTTTGCTATGCTAAAAAATGTTACCTGGTCATTAACTAGGGGAAAAAAAAGACAACAAAAGAAGAAAGAAAGGCAGAATGAAAGCATTTAAAACTTGAGATTCTTTTTAATAATAGCTGAACAAAGACAAACAAAAATTTATGCACATTCCACTCAACTCCCTACGGTCATAGAAGCAGTCAACAGGATAACTATGAGCACCAAGACATCTGGCAATCAGGTTCAAAACAATAAAAATCCAAGAGTCTTTCACACACAGCCATGAAATTTGAGGTAAAAAAATATTTTGTATGCCAAAGTCAAGAAATTGAATAGAACTTGCATTTAGTTATTAAACAGAGAGAACTTACATTCAGAGAAGGAAATCTACTGAGCAGAAAATAGTGGAGATCTGGACTACACTGCAGACACTTACTGACCTGCCTTTATGACTTCTCCTTGACTTCTCCTGACTACTGTTGAAGATATGTACCTTGAATAAAGTAATCTTTGTTCTGGTCCAGCTTGGCTGGTTTTGTGGTTTTCCATTTAGCTACTAGGAAATAAACATGAAACTTGTGCTCTTTTGACATTACTTTTTTTGTGCTTTCAATTTGGCAAGTCTGCTGGAAGGAATGAGGGGGGTTTTTTGTTGGTTTGGTTTTTGTTTTTTGGGTTTTTTAATTTTATGGTATGTTTGATTATTTCCTCTTCAGAACAGGAATTGGTTAATAAGGTTAAAAATAATTGGTTAATACTAAGAAAGAAATTACAACAAGAGTCTTGTCTTTGTCAAATTCAGTGGGGTTGCTAGCGTTCTCTGAGAATCAGAAATCATACCACTAAGTAGATCACAAACTTAAATATAACTTTGAGCCTTAGGGAAGGTTACATTAATTCCTGTAAATATTTACCAAGAAAAAAAAAAGATATAACAAATTTATATGAATATGCAAACTTTTGATGGGTTTTAAAAAATTTATTGAAGAAACTATTTCAAGGTAAATAACCATTATTTTGTATATGTGCACTCTATATTAATACTGAAAATTATTTTCTAAGGATTTGTCTGAATGATTTTTCTAGGCCAGCATACAAAACCACCAACCAGGAAAGAAAATTTATAAATCCCAGGCACAGAGAACTGTACTCTGTTTTCCTCAGGTCTTGCTTTATTTAAAAACAAAACAAAAACAAAACAAACCTCAAAACCAAACCAAACCAATTTAAACCATAGCTCAGATTATACAAGGCCTTTGTAGCTAGTCAGCTGAGAGATGTTATATCCTTCTCACCTAATATCCCACATTGCATCATACTCTATCATTCTTCCAGTTCCCCAACACATTCACTATATATGCAGGAGCATGGTAAACCCTAAGATGTCAAAGCAAATTCCTTGTATTTGATGTTGGGTGTTAGGAAAAACACCCAAAAATTTTGACTGAGAGTCACAAAATCTTTCTTCTAGGATGAGTATCCTTTTTAACAAATTATAAAACACAGTTAACTGTTCTTGCTTAGAAGTCAGTAGTACCTCAATATAGAATTAAATGTCATTGAAGTGTTCTGCATGGAATTAGTACGTAAAAGCTTTCATCTTTATATTTGATTTTTATCTGTTGTAATCCCATAAGAAATCTGAATCATTTAGAGTTTGCTTTAACAGGCTTCCTGAGAAATACCTAAGGAAAAAAAAAAGGAAAAGTTTTTTTTGAGTAAATTTGAACTATTCAGGACCCTGTCAGTAATCTTGAAAAAAATCAGTGACACAAATAGAATGACTAATATTACTTTGAGGTCACCTATATGAGAATAGAAAAGTGTTTATACAGTTGTGTGCCTCAGCACTATATTTAAAAATTATTCTTAATTTTGTCTTTGAAAAATTAGAAGTTCAGACCTTGTCATAAAAGCAGTATCAGTTGTATGGTCTGTGCAATGGGATCATGAACATAAGCAACTGAAATTAACTTCTGTGGGGTATGATGTGAATACTGTTACAAAAATTGTTTAACTTCTCAGACTCGAGACAACCTTAAGCAAGATATATTTAATTTTCAGGCTGTTGTCAAGACAATAATTTTGACACAATGTTATATTTTTTCTTTCAATATATATTTAGTTCCTAATAAAAACAAAGAAGACCAGTCACACTTGCCAGTATTTTCAACACCGCAAAATCATTCTTTCAAGAAAAGGGGAAATATATCCTGCCAAAGGGGTCTGATGTTTTAAAATAATTTAAAACCAACTCTTAAACTCAAGGGCACTGTTTTATTCATCACTGGCAAGAATAGCAAGTGGTGAGTCATGACTCTTTTTTGAAATTCATTCACTTACTTTACGTGCCTCTCTTTTGAGCCGCCGAACTTGCAATACCATCTGCTTTCAGCCTTCAGTAGCTCAAGTTGCCTCTAGCTGAGACCAAAGCCATGAATATTTAACACCTGCAAACAGAAGCAGTAGATCACTCAAGACCAGCATCTAAGATCAGTGGAAATTTGAAAACCTCCATCTCTAGACACAGTCAAGGACCTGTGTGACAAATTCAATATACATAGAAGCAGATTGTGGTGGCTCCTCAGAGTAAAGGTCCATGTTTGGCAGCACTCCTACCTTGGAATATACTTACCTTTTCTGCTTATTGCTTTCTGCCATAGAACTCTTTGCAGGACCCTAATGGTCAGACAGCTTTAGAGCTAAAAGAAACAAAAAAAAAACCTGGTGAGAAAAGGGGGAAAGAAAGAAAAGGAATGTTTCCATCCCATCAGTTTCCTAACCTCCAATGTAGAAAGGGCCTACAGACAGCAGCACCAGGGAGGGACCTAAGAGCCAGAAATCACAAGTGAGAAATGGCCTTAAGCCGAGGCTCCTGCACCAGATCATTTCTTGATGCTGCTTATTCTGGTACAGAATTTGAGTCCAGACTGAGAGAAAACTCCTGAAAAAGACTGGTTAGAGTGATAACAGACAATTAAAAATACTTGAACAATTCAATTCTTTGATATTTTATGTAAAATTATACTTTATTTATTTATTGATGGAATAGAATACCAAATCTTTTCAACTTATTGGCAATTAAATTATGTGAGTATAAGTACAATAAAAAAACAAAGGACTGTACAAAAATCAAAAATGATAGAGTTACATTAATCTCTCCCAATAGCAAGCCGTCCAAAATCTGGGCTCTTTCAAAAAGATTTTCCTTTTCCCACAGCACCTCTTGAAAAATTTCAGAAAAAAAATTAAAAGTGACATATCTGCTCATTTTAAGTTCTATTTCTGACCTCTTTTCACTACTGCAAAAGAGAAATTTCACATCTATAACTTTAATACTTTTTTCATTTGGTTGCTATGGAGATTATGGAAAACTTCAAGGATAGACTTGCAGAAATTATTTTAATATTTTTCTGAAGCACCAGGAACATTAACTGTGGAAAAATAAAAGGAAATAAATTCTCAAGAAGATTCTCTAACACTTAAAGATGCATAAATCAATTTAGCACAAGCTTTGTGGTGAGCGTGGTGAGGAAATTCTGATGGAATAAGTTATGCAAAAGACCTTTAGTGATATTTTGGAAAGTAATTTGCAAAATGTAATCCATACACTATATACCTCTTCTGTTTTTCCCATTTGCTACTGTTATTGAAGTAGAGCCAAGTGTTTTCTTAACTGTTCTTAACAGCAGAAGTTAGGAAATAGTTTTTTAGACTGCTCAGGAAAGGTGAGAATTTGTGTAATATTTATGAAGAGAAAAATCAAAACCTTTTTAACTTGAAACACAGACCTCTTACTAAAACTACACATCAGGGCTACAATTTGCCCTTCTGTGATGGGTTATCTTTAAAAAACTGTAAAAAGAGGTCCATACAGTGTTCTTCAGAAATGTTAATGAAATAAAAGTCATGTGTTTTAAAGCTCAGAGGAATCTGGTCATGTGGAATTTTAAAGGACTTAATGATAGGTAATTATTTTGGTGTACCATGAAACTAGACAATTTGACCCCGAAGATAATTAGTACAAAGAGGAGGAAAAGGATCATCCTTCCCCAGAAATTTTTAAATTATGGCATTTGAAATTCAGTGAATTTTGTAAAACCCCGAGATTAACGTGCCCACAAGACCTGATCTAGCTGTTGCTCTTATTGCTAAGTTTTTGTATTTTTTTATTTGTTTACCCAAATGTGATAAGAAATTATGCAATGGGTTAGGGTTTATGTTAAAACATTGCTCATTTATTGCTATGACCTTTATTCTTGCTGTCTCTAATAGTTAATTTCTGTTAAAGATTTCTTAATTACTGTTTAGAATTTTGCCAGCCTTTACCATCTGCGGCTAAAACTTCCATGCTCATTTGCTGGATCTTTATGCTGGTTTAGTAAATCAAATCATTCTTTAACCACTTACATCAGTCCTTTTCCCCCCCACACTGCTCCAGAGGCTCTGTAATGACCTGGAACTGAGAAAGGAGTAGTTCTCTTTTCCTTGCTGATCCTCATATGGTTTCAGATTCCACACAACTGCTTTTTCCTAATCCTCATGCACTAGGATTTTAGTAAAGATGGTTACTAAGGCTAGAATAGCATTTGTCAAAATGAGAATAAAATTTTTTAGCACTGATAAATATAAATAATTTACAGGCTACCACATTACACTACAAATTGCCACTATATAGAAGAGGGGGAAAAGAGAAACCTAACACAGTATGTATATTCTGCTTTTTTTTTTTAATTTTGAAACCAAAATAGTTCACTTATTTTTCCTGTTATAAGAGAAATTGGTTTCACTTAACACTTTCACTGTCAAAACGAGGAGGCTCTGCCATCATTTTCACAAAGATACTTTCTTCATCAAGCACTAAGAATAACATGTTGTTTGTCTTTATCAGGTTTACTGAAACATTTGCACTATTGTTTTTGAGGATACAAATTGGTCTGCTGGTTATTTTGGTCCATAAAAGAAAAGAGGAAAACAATTTATTTAATTTTCAGTTTCCTGAGTTATTACATTTCTGGGATGTAACAGGTTCTTTATTGAGAAATTATGATACCACATAAATGGAAACTACAATGTCAGAATGGAATTGTTTGTTGAATTTCTACATGCTGTTAATTTTGACTCAGCCTAGTCAAAACCCCTTTCATGATTGTTTTCAGATTAGGTCTTAGTGTAAAGGTTGAATTTTATAGAGATATCTCAAGAGCACCCAAACCTAATTGCAGTTCTTTAATACTCAGCTCAGACTGCTCCTTGCATTGGTACATCCTTGTCAGAATGTCGTTTTCTGACAATAGTCTATGTTAATTCTGCAGTCTGGTTTTTTCAACTTCAAATACTTTTGATAGATATTTAATTTTTTAAAAAATCTTGAGTTAAGGTGTCTTTCCAAAGTGAGACTTCAATTTTTTTTAGTGTGTATTTATGACATAACTAACATCTCGGCATGTTCAGTAACTGAAAAAAAAGTTTCCCTTTGACTCTATGTGCCATCTCTATTCTTTAAGGGCTTGCAAGAACTTCAATGTCATACTAATAAAAGGAAATTTCAGCACAGTTGTGACAGCAACAAAATCACCTGTAAGACATATATCACCAAGTGGTCTCCTAGCACTGTGAATGAAATGCACAGTGAAATTATCCAACTATAGAATGTTGTACAAGCTACAGCTGCCAAAACAGTCTTTTATGTTTTCCAGATTCCTTGTTGCTTTCAATATTCAATTTAGGAAAAGAAACTGTTAGAATATCTGCAACAATTAAGCATGATCTACTAGCAGTAAATGAGATCTGTTTTCAGATCACAACAAAAAAAACCCTGCTGCCGGTGACTTGCCAGTGTCTGCAAAGGATTCACACTGTTTACAGAAAAACACTCCTCATTAATATAAAATTGTGACAGGTTAAGGTTCAAAGGTTGTCGGTGATAGTGTCTGACTGCAAAAATATTCTTGAGGGTGTATACAAACCAACTGTAATTCCCAATTAAATATTCAGTCCGCACAGAGTATGATTCTTACCCAATAGGCATCCCTGTGGGGAAGAAGACAAGTTCAGCCTGTTGACTGATCTCAGCAGTCACGACGGAGTCTTCCCTAACTTTTCCCCCATTCTTGACTAATTTTTATACTGTTTCTTTGTGTTTAGGTGGAGCTTGAGTGACTCTAGGCACACATACCTTTGTTACTGATTGGTGTAAAATTCTCTCACTTCACCTTTAAAGATACCATCAAAAACAATGTAGAGCACATGCCCAGTGAGGCGTGGTCGTACCTTGGAGTCGGCTAACTTTGGGATGGAGGTGTGTGCTAATATTATTGTTAGGCTTTAATGAAGCAAGTTTATCTGACTAGAGGAGTTTTGCCACAGTTGCTGGCTCAGCAGTAAGATGTTTTCCCCAGCTTCCCTGGTATGTGATTTATCAGCTGCAAAGTACCATCGAGTTCCCTTCCCTGTGAGTATTTCCACAGATCCTGACCATGGTGTCTTCACTCTGCTCAACCCTCCATTCCTTTCCCCTTAGTAGGTGTGTGCATAGCGGGCATCACCGTGGACTAGGTTTCAAGTCATGCCAACCACACTCCATCCAGGGAGCAGCAACTGTGATTCACCCTATAATTTCTGTATTGTTGTAACTCCTCTTAAGATGCTAATATAATTCCCCAGTTTCCTCTAATTGTATCTGCAGTTACCTGCCTACAAGGTCCCCAGTCATTTTCCCATACCACAGCTCTGTGCAGTGTGATGTTTGCTTGCCTGGCTTGGTTTTTTGGCCCAGGCAGAAATGCTTTTCCTTTCCTTGGCTCAGAGAAGCTGCAGTAGAGATATCTGGGCTACCTTGAGGCAAACTGAACAGCTGCTTGTCCAAGACAGGAAACATCGCATCAGCAGGAGTGGAGCTGCCTGCCCCAACCCAGACAGCTGCGGATTGCATCAGGCTGGGGAGAGAACACACCAAGAGGCTCCAGCCCAGCTGCTTCACCTGCCAGGATTTTTCTGCTGTTCTGTGCCGTGGGGAGGAGGTTGACATTGGACGAGCCACCAAGCCTTAGTCTGCTGCTGGAACTGGTCTGTGAAAGCTCCTGTCTTCTGAGAGGGAAGTCAACGCCATGTTGTATTGTGTGTTGAGAACGGGTAGTGCCTGAGATTTTGGGTCTTTGTTCCAGTGGGGGATGTGAGGTCTAACAGTTTGATAGCTAGTAGTTATTTACTTTTTTCCCCCTACCTTGTGGGCATATTCATTGTTAGCAAACTGTTGGTTTTTTCCACTTTCTTTTATTAGTATTCATTTCCTATGGCTGGAAAGGGATTGTTGGAACCTTTAGAGGAGACAACACATTTCCAAAGTTTCCTCCTTTAAAATGTCTCAAACTGAAATATTGTGTGTCTAAACTATAAAAGTTGTTACTACAATACAAATTTTATTAAAAGGCCTGTATTTATTGTTACTTTTAATTTTATTTTTATCTTATATTATGGCTTACAGTTATCGCTTTAACAATTCTATATTTGTGCTAACCACAGTGTACTCATTTAACAACACAGGTGGTTTTATGCTTGCAGTAACTAGGTTGCTGAGGGCTTGTGCCTGCCTGCAGGATCCAACCAGCTCCAATCACAAGAGCACATTCATCAACTTCTGAACATCATCAATTGTGGGGAGACAGATACCTTTCTGAAGGTCATCTCTGCTGACCTTACAGCATGCTCTTTTCTAGGCAATTTATTACATTACTCAGTGGAAGATCTTTTACTTTTTCCTCTGTTTTGGGGAACATCCAATTTTCTCGGTTTGGATTAATAAATCAGATTAATTTTCTCTTCACATCTATCCTCTGATCTCTCTTTGGGGTTTTGTTTAGCCCTAAGGTTTCCTTGCAAAATTTTCTAAGAAATTAGTAATGGACCATATTGCACAGCTGTGACCAGAAAAGTCAGAGGGTCTGCTTGGACAACAGAGCATGATTGTTGGACATGGTATTAATGTATTAATATTGAGGTATTTATATGACTAGTTTCTAACAAAGATGGGATGATTTTTACTTTACCTGTGACACGGTATGTTTAAAAATATTTCCACACATAAGAATTTGCACCTCTTTGGTACAGAGGAGTACATGAATATCATCTGCCAGAAGAGTATGACATTTATAACTTAGCTGTGTCATTGCCCAGGGATTTGATAGAGATGGCTCCCAGGAAAGCACCAAAAGTCTAGCAGTTACTTGGTGAGTGCTTCACAGTGCTTTCAAAATTGTGCAACCTCTATCAGAGTGCAGTTCAGACAGCAATGAGAAAGAACAGAGTAAACTATCAGTGGCTGTATATATTATAAAAAACAAAATCTGAATTTGCTTCTGCAGCTGAACCAAAAATACTTGATTGGGGCATGGTGAATAGGAGAGATGCAGTAGAAGGCTAGATCTGTGACTCAGATGTATATACAGCATGGGATTAAAGAAAGAGGAAAAAAAGATGTAAGATTGCAAAATATGCTAAGCAACAGAACATAATGGCCTGATAAATATCAATGAATATATGCAAGATGTTCTGTTTAACTGTATTTTGTTTATGATGTGTACCATTTAACACCAAGCCAGTTTATTTAAAAGCTAAAACAATGATAACTGAAACAGAGACTCCACTCGTTCAAATTTGTTTTTTACAGTGTTGACAAAACCTAGCAAAGATTCTGTTTTACAAAAGTAATTATCTGGAATAAGTTACAAATGTTGATTATGGAGAAGAGCTATGGAACTCATTTTTACACTAAACTTACAAGTAAAATGAAGAGTGAAATCAGACATTAAAACTAAACAGAGGCCAGGGGTGAAGAACAGAAGAATGCAGAAAAACAAAATCAATAGTGGCTTACAATAATAATTGTAAGTAATTTTATTTTGTACTTTTACTTTATAAATTCCTGGGAAAAAATATCTAAGTAAATATAAAAACTAATTTGATGTAAGAAATGGCACCACAGTCTAACAGTTTAAATTAGGCAATGAATTTAAATTTCAGCTGATGTGAAAAAAAGGCATAATGGAAAGCACGTATTCTGTAAATATTTGCCTTGAATGCCCCACATTTTTTCAGTATCTTATTTTTCTACACATGATGCCTATCTTGAGATTGTGATCTGCTATAGGAGAATGAAACAGCTGTCTAGAGTATACCAGGTTTTATGATCAAAAACTACCACTACCGTTCATCAGACATTTGAGTATGAAAGTGTTTGGAGAGACAGATAAGCTTATTTTAATTTAGGGAAAACCATGAGATATCCCTGTATAATAATTTTTGCATTTGACTCTCATTCTTTGGAAAAGTATGTACAGAATTTAATCAACCATGCTTCTGTGGCAAGAACTATCATTTTTAACATTTACCTCCAAAATGTTGCAACTGTCTCCCCATTGCATCATCTACAAAAATTTTATAAAACTATAATTGTAATTCAATCACCAGATTTTTCAGAGGAATTATGTCCATACTTGAAATTCTCCCAACCACAATTCAAATATGACTTATTCATTCCCTAAAAACAAATTTTCTTTATATTGTGTCTCCAGCCACACTTTGTTTTCCCTTACCATTTTCAATATCATACACTATTTATTTGTTAAGCTTCCTCTTTGTCAAAGCAGGGCTTAAGGGAATCCATTCATGACAACATATCTGTGGATATTTTCTTGTTAAGAATTGCTCAATATCAAAAAATTTCTTTTTCAGTAGTTTGTATCAGAGTCTTTACAGTTATTGCTTCTGGGCTGGCAGATTCTGAGGAAGTACCTCTTTCTTATTCCAGTAACCTAACAGGAATTTCATCATAGGCCACCAGTGGAACTCCTTTGACTTCTACACAAGTTCTTGAGCCTAATATTCCCTGCTCTATATGGTACCATCTCTACCTTTATCATTATTTTTATATATTTTAGTATTTGCCATTTTTGTAAAACAATTTAAAGCAAGATGTTAATTATTCTTGTGTTTGAACCAGCAGAATTTGTTTTTCTTCACTTTTAGTCACCCAAATTTACTCTGACTTCATTTTACCTCTTCTTACAGCAGTTTTTAAGTGTTTTTTTACTTTTACATGTCTTATTTATGTTTATATTTACTTGTTTGTAAGACTACTTATGCCTTACTTTCCCGCTTTTATATACATATATGGATCAATCCTTAAACTGATCTATGAACCTATGTGTTTCCCTCGTTGTTGTTCCTTTTGAGATTCAGTTCCATAAAGATGTCTTGAGGCATTCACAAGTGTCTCTTTACGTTTCCAATGTACCTTTAAAAAACAAAATATGTGTTGGGTATTTAACTTAATTTTCTGCAGCATATTATTCTCCCAACAACTCTATACTTTGACTTTATTTTTCTTGAGATCCTACTCACCAGATTATTATTTTTAAATCTTTAATCCTTATTCTACAGCTGTCACAACTTGTTTTCCTGGAGAAAATGGGAAGATATTAATTGTTCAATACTGTTTATACTTTCCATTTTTAGATTTTCTGATGTATATTTTTCTTCTCATTAATACAGATTCTCTTCAAGAAATTTTCTACTTCTGAAAGAATTCATGCTTCATAAATTTCAAGATCTTAATGGTCCACTTAATTTTCTTCCAGCATATATTTGTGGAAACAAATCACCTTCTGTTTCTTCAAAGTTGTAGTTTCCTATACTTTTCTAAAAAACATGAAAATCCTTAGTTCTGTTATCAGTACCAAATCATGGCCACAACATGATTCCTACTGTTTTCTTCTTTTCCTGGATAAAATCAGGAAAACTGCCTCTCACACTTCCATGAACATACAGAGAAAAAACAAAGTACCTACATGCTAAACTAAATAACAGCACCCATGCTTTGAAAGTATTAACAGGTTTGACAGTATGAACTTTGTCATAAAACTTTGTAACAGGAGGAGCATGATCCAAAAATTCTAAAGCTATGGCTCAATTTGATATCAAAAAGGTGTGGTCAGTAGACTCCTTCACACAACGTAAGACCACTGAAAGCATATAGGTCCAGGACTACAAAGCAGTTTTCTGCTGAGTGGTGTCATAAAAAAACTGTTTAAAAGAAAATCAAAGTAACCTTTACAACAAATTAGAATAAATGTGCCTAGCATGTTTGTTTTGAAAAGGAAATGTTGCCACTGTGTCTAGACTTCATCCATTTCAGGAAATTGGTTTGAAATTACTGTTATATCATCATGAAAAAATATTTTCAAGTCAATATGCAGCATCAGAAGTACATGTCTAACATTGCAAGATCATTTTTAATCCAGAATGTTTTCATCTGTTTTCTGTAACTACAGAGACAGTGAAAGCACAATGGAATAGCTTATGAGCAGAACAGTAAGGAGATCCCAGTCTCTAAAATACATCCACACAGGGTGTATTTGTGTAACACCCCAGACCACTTAAATGTACAGGGGTAAACTGAGATTCCTTTGCTCTAGTTTGGAGCACAGGAGAAATACCAAACAGATTTTCTCAGAAGGTCAAAATTACATAAAATTACATTACATTTACTGGCAAAATATAGAAAATCAAGGCACGTTGGCAAAGGATTTAATACACTGGCAAAATATAGAAAATCAAGGCACGTTGGCAAAGGATTTAATACAACGACCAATTCAACATAAAACACTTATAATAGCCTTAACTTAGCCTTAACTTAGCCCACTTAACCTAGAAACCTTTAAACCCATAAGATGTTAAGTTACCCGAAATGTTCCATGAAAAGAGAATTAGGAGAAGAAGAAAGAGAAAGGCAGAAAAACAGAAAAGATATAAAAAAACACACATAGACCTACCAAGTCCTGGGTTCAAGCATGAACTTCCAAGAGAAGGCAGGATCAGACACATGGCCACCTCATGTTCTGCCTTTTAAGCCCTTGGGCCACTGTGGGCCCTTCCCCTAGGGGGAACTCTGCGTGGCTGGGTTGCTCAGGCTGGGTTAGGCAGAGTGTAGCACTGCCTCTAGTGTGTGAGTGATTGATGATTGATTGATTGACCACTCTGATACAAGCTCTGGGCTAGCAGGTGGGGCATTTCACTCTCTTGCTTTAGCGAGACCGGATCTGCTCCTCCCACCAAACACACACACAGGCATTTCAAGCATCTGAAAATGTCTCAAGACGTAAATCTTATCCAGTTTCTGATAATTTGGTTATCTCAAACCACGAGTTTTCCATTGCATTATCTCTCACTGTCCTGTTAACTCAAGAGGAGAGATTAAGTGACTTGGTGGGCACCTGGTGGCCAGTCAAGATCAACCCAACACTGAGTTAAATCCTTCAGAAGATAGAATACCAGCATTGATTTCCTCAGCAAGTATTGCAAAGGTGGATGCCTTTCAGATTAAAGCTTCGAACATCCCTTTACTTTTAAGGCATGGCAGTCACAAAGCAGCAACACCAGGACCTTTCTCTCCAATTCCCTCCTGTTTGTGTCTTGACTAGGCTTTCTCATCATGTGAAGGAGGCAGAGTAATGCGTTCTGAGTGGGGACAACTTAATTGACACTAACATGTTCCTGAGAGACATTCCTGTTCTGATATTTAGGGCTCATTGCAAATAGAACCACCACCTAAGCTTCTCAAGCAATGTACTGGGAACAGTGAAACAGCAGGTGTGATTGCTACCAGAGGGAAGATTTATATTGCACTGGTAAATAAAAACATGTTTTATGGACATTTATTGTCAAATAATCCCCTTCAGAGTAATTTAGTCGTCATCATTCCAGTTCAAGCCTACAGAATAAATAGGAGAAAGAAGTACTAGTGACAGTAGACATAATATACCACATAATACTGCCATTAGAAAAAGTTAAGTAAATCTGTTAAAGGCTGTTGAAAAACCTAGGCACTAGTACAGAACATAAGGTGTTCTGTAATTTCTAAGAATAAATATGGGGGGAAAAAGCTTGTAATTAACACTGCCATGACAAACTGACACTGCTGAGTGAAACACAAGTGAAAGCAAGCCAAAAAAAGTGCCCAAAGCGTCCTTATAAAGTTTCGAAGAGTCAAAAAGAACATGATTACTCAGAATATCAGAGGTCAATGAAAATCCAGGAGGATCAGAATTTAATTACTGGTATGTTAAAACACACCTAGTGCTATGCAGGGAAGTAATCAGAAATTACTTTGAATAAAGTGGCTTCAAAGCTGCAATATGAAGCCTGTTTCCTAGTTTTAAAAGGGTGAATAAACATTAGAGTCAAGTTTGCCTTTTTTTTCCTTTTCTGTTCAGAAATATCCCAGTAATGCTGGGGAATCTTACTTGAGACAAAGGTGATCAAATATACAATAACGCTAATTAAGGTTCCTGGTTACTGTTGTCTTTTCAAAGATAAATTTGCTGTTAGCAGCTCTCACAGCTGTCTCCTATTGATACCGTTAATGCTCACTTGAGCCCGAGAGCCTCCAAAAGTTGCATTTGCACTGCAGCTGAAATGTTCAAGGCAGGCTGCTTTGAAGGAATGACAGTGTGGATCTGAGCTGCAGAACTCTGTCAGTATTTCTATGAAAGTATTTATGATTAAATGAAATAAACTGTTAGTGTCATACTAAATCCTGACACACTCACACAATCCAATTTTCATCGGCAATTCTGATTTCAGGTTCTCCCTCGACATCTTAATTCTGTCCTCTGAAGTGTGTATATTTTTGATAAGACAAGCACATGGTCTCAGGCACTAATCTGAGACAAGAATCTAAAAAACATAGGTTTTTTTCAGACTGTTTGATTAAACTGTAATCTAACAAAATATATTAGCATAAGTAGTCAAATTGACTTCAGATTGCCCATGTATTCAAATGTTTTGCCGTAACAGTAACTGGGTACTCATATGGAAATACTTAGACATGAAGGAAAAGAAATTATTGGGTAATTTATAAAGAAGGTATCATCCTCAACCACTTACGAGTGAAAGTGCAGTACACATGTTGAATATTTTGTCTGATCTGTACAAGGATAAGAGTAGATTTACATTTTTTTTAAGATTAGCACAATGAAAAGAAGCATGTGCTCACATAGTTTAGGCTGAGCACTTACTTTGTTTCTAACCACAAGATTTCATTTCTATTTTCTTGTACACATGAAATTTCTCTTATGTGCATAAATCCTAGCATCTGAAAGCTTACAATATTGGCTAGAAATCTCATAATGCATTGAAAGCTTTACTTTCTGTTTTTAGGGAATCATTACAGAATCAAGCTTATTAAGCTGGAGAACTCTAGCAGTGGACTCCTTACACATACTAGTCAGTGTCTCAAAAATATATTGAGAAAGGCAAGTACAATAGGAGCATTTGGTGTTGTTGAATTCATTGTTGGTATTTGAGTTCAGCTGAAAACAAAATATTATTACTTTGTAAGATATACGCCAATTATGCAAGTTAATATATCAACATATGTCAAAAATGTTCAGAGTGTTAAGAAAAGTTATATTTGTAACTCACATTTCACTGATAAACTGCTGGCAAGAAATAGAAATTTGCTTCTAGACTAATTATATCACCAATAATTCTGACAAAGAAGGTAGAGGAGCAACTCATCTAGAAACCCCAGTGTTCCTGAATTAATGTAATACCATGTACTTTCTGCAGGTGTTAAGAATGATAAAGGGGTTATATTTCTTCTATACGCAGTGCTTTTTTCACACTTATGTGTTCAGTTATAGTTGTCAATCAATTTAACTCACATATCTCTAATATTATTCCATGGAAAAAGGCTGGATAAATCTGAGCAGAGATTTCTATATGCTTATCTAAATAGCCTTATTAAAAAAAAAGAAAAAAGAAAAGAACAAGGGAAAAAAGGAAATTAAAACATGAATGTGTAAATTAAATTTTAATAGCATGAGTTCCTTAGCAAAGTCTATATCTAAAGGGTTGCATTAATCTGAATGTTTTCTATACCAATTGCCTTGGTTTCTAATGAACTTACTTTTAAAAAATTAATTATATTAAGCAAACTTCCCTTCCACTAGTAAAATGCTAGGATGCTTCAATGTGTAAAACTGTTTCTTGAATATACATTCAAGGCAAAGTAATTTGTTTATCTGTGAAGAGGGAGTCAGCTAGTAGGTTTCTCACACTCAGCATACTGGGTACATTTATCAAATTACAGAAAGACATCTCCTGCTATTCTTGAGACTGTCATAATGTCCAACACATTGTGGCAGCCACAATACAGATTACAGGGCTGCAGTTGAAAAGTTACCTCCTATTTCATCAGGAGGAATGTCTATAAAAGTCAAGGAAGGAAGACAGAAAAAAATATATTTGCATTCCTGAGGTGTTAAAATGTGATTGAATGATACTGGTTATAGCAGTGGCAGTGCCATGATGTAACTAATTTAAAGACTACATGCTTCATACGTTATTCCCCATCTATATATATGCTATTAATTCAGTGAAGGGACTATTCAGAAGTGCATCCATGAAAGAAACAGGACTAGGCACCTTGATATTGCTATCTGGACCTTTCTGAGATACAAGGATCATCAGTTGGGTAGAGGTGAAAAAGAGTCATACCTATATTTAAAAAGAACAAGAGGGAGAGACATGAATTGTTTAAATAATATCAAGACCAAGTTAGCATAAAGACTAAGATTTAGAAATAAGTAACTTGCATTCATTCCTTCCATCAAAATAATCCTTTTTTTGGTTTCATGACACACGCATCCCTCTGGTACAAGTAGACAAGTTGACAAAGTCAGTATTTTTCACAGTTCTCCTGAGGGAAGAACCACAAGTCGATGGTCTCTGGCAGGAGTGATGCAGCTGAGGACGTTCTCCTGCTGTGCCAGGCAAGGTTTGGTGACAAGGACTTGTACACTGGGAGATGCTTGGTGATTCTAGAAAGAGATGGCTGGCCCCAGTATTTGTCCACAGAGTTCCTATTACTATGAAGACAGTACAGAACAGACAGAACCAAAAGTCTATGCTAAAAATTGAAATGTGAAATGCATACCAGAATGACAAGACATAAACAGCAGATTTTGAGCGTAAATGGTAAAAGTTTAAAAGATTTCTCAACAGCCATTGATTTATTACCCATACATGAAAAACACAAAGGCAATAATAATAAATGGTATCCCTTATTAACTAATATATGTTAAAGGAATCCTAATTACACAGATTAAATTCCACTATAAAATGCATGTTTTTATGCATTTTCACTATAAAATTGATGTTTCTAATTTTATTCAAAGTTGTGGTTTGAGACTTTATCAGTCTCAGTTTGCCCTTTGTCCTGGTTTGTGTGGATGTAGTAAAACAATGTATTCTCCCCCATCTGCATGAGCTGTTAATTTGATCGTTTGCAACAACTGCCCGGTGCTTGTTTGGCCCCTGGGACTGCAAGCTGGGGTTAGATAAAATAAGGGGCATCCTGTGGTGAGGTAGGGCCTCTTTTGGCTTCACAAAAGACACAGCTGGGAGAGCTTCCCCCTGAAAGCACCAACAATCATCACACCCATCCTGAGGAGGCCATCTCTGTTAATGGGCCATCATGGACAATGGGCAGCTGTAACAACTCAACCACCCAGAACCTCCCAAACCATCCCATCTCATCATTCCATTGGGAAATGCTCCGCCCTGGGGGAGGTACATGGACATTCCTGCGGGAATATAATGAAGCCTGCCTGGACCCTGGGACACACTCTCTGGCACTGACTCCAGGAGCTGCAGAGGACCATCGCTCTCAGCTGGCTGCAACCACCACTCCCACTGGACTGCAACCACCACTCCCCCCGGACTGCAGCCTCTCTGCCTGCCCTGCCTCACCAGCGCCCCTACCCGGGTGTGGCCAGAGCTACACCACAGCGGAAACCGGGTGACAGGCGGGGAGTCTGTTACTGGTGGTTGTTGTTGTCGTTATTGGTGTTGTTTGTTCTGTTGGGTTCTATCTATCTATCTATATATGTATATATTTTAGTAAGAAGTGTTATTCCTTTTCCCATATTTTATCTCAAAATCCTGATAATTTTCAAAATTACAATAATTCAGGGGAGGGGGAGATTCCTTCCACTCCGGGAAGGTTACCACTTTTTCCTTGGCAGATATCTGCCTTTCAAACTAAGCCACCCTTGAAGTATCTTGTTTCTATTGTAAATTATTTATTCTCAAGTTAGATGTAAAACTGGACTGATAAGGGGTCAAAACCTCATACTATCTTCAGAATCATAACTCTGCTATCCTGAGAGACATGCTTTCTTGGCACAAACACTACACATCAATATATAGTGGGACATTACTTTCCTCAGGCTTAGTTTAGCCCATTAGCTTTTTTCCTCCTTTTTTCTTCTTATTTCTGTTGGTTTCTAAACAGATGGGCACTGCAAATTTCTGTGTGTTCCTGTGGGCTGAGAAAAGAGAACTCCCAGAAAAGTGCTTAGAATCCTTTAATCTAGCAGATATTAAACTGAATATTTGCATTATCCACAACCACTAGGTTCTTTGGAAATTAACAGATCTTTCTTCCCTGACAATCTTATTCCCTATCTGCTTGCATGGTATATGCAGCCATATTCCAGCTATAGCCTAAGTGAGTGACTTGAGGCGTCTCAGCAGTAACACAGACACTCTTAGAAGGACTATGAACAGTCTGTGCTACTTTCAGCTGTTTCAGTTCTGTCAGTGTAGCTGTAACTATGTCAGGTGCTCTGAGTACTTCCCACACATCTGTGAGAGAGAAGAATAGATGAAACTTCACAAGAAAGCAGTTTAGTAACAGCACTTCCCTCTCGCTTGCTAGCACAGGTTGCTGAAGAACCATAAAAGACTGGTATATTAGCCAGTATGACAGCAATTTACCCTGCTACAAAGACACACATAAAATATAAGCATTTGGCTTAATTGTTTACATTTATTTCTCAGCTAGGGTGTTTTACAGACACTTCACTGGACATTCAATACTAAATTAATGTGATCACAATGAAGTTCCTTCTGCTTTCAAAGTTCCAGACTATAGACAAAATGGATACAGTCAGGACATAGTAGTTCTTGGCAAATAATTGGCTCTTTTTTGTTCAGGAGAACAAAGATACTGTTAAATCTTCTCCATAGTGAGAAAATAAATGGAGTGTTCCCCTATAGTACTTTGCCTTAGATTCAATCTACATCTTCTTTATAAGGAAACTGAAAGTGCCAGCAACAAGAAATAATATTTTTCAACTACTGAGTCTTGTTCTTTTAATAATGAGTGTGGACCAGAAAGGACAAATGAGTCAAAAGGAATACCCTGTTTCAACTTCTTTTTTCATTCTTTTGTCATCGAAGACAAAACTTTCTGTAGGTTTGGAAAATAAATTTCAGAAATGTCTCCTATACCTCTCTCTAAGGAAAATGACCAATTTAGCTTTCACCTAACAGTAAAATCTCTCTCAAAGTTCTTATACAAGACCAAAGCATCATTATCTTTACTGGGAAAACAGGAGAGGTATTTTTCTTTACATTCCTTCAAGCTAGTGACAGCTCAGGAAAAAATCTTTTATCTCCCTTTATAAGGTTTTATCCATTCAAAATTATGACTTCTGACAACAGAGAATTTCAAATCTCTCTTACTATCCCTCACTTTTTCTACAGCTGTACTTATTCTGCAGTCAAATAAAAAGGATTGGTATTCTAAAGTTCCTCCTTGGAGACTTATTCCTATTTAATCCAACCATTTTCATCACTTTACAAAATTATTTTTCTTGGCCCCACCTTAGATCCTCCATTTTTTATTCCAGTATTAGTTTAAAGGAAGTGTATTTTGACTGTTACAAGATCACCTTTACATTCCATTATACTTCTTATGTCCTACTATATACTATATCCTACTGTATATCTTACTTTATACTTGTGACCAATACTATATATTCAAGACCATTGAACTTTTCTCAGAATATGTAGTTATTTAGATACAAGACGTGTTTCTAAAAGCTTACATTGCTTAATATAATTTCTTGTTGTCCTTCTGCAATTTATTAGAGCATTCCTAATTTATTAGGTATTTTTAATTGGATAAGGAGACATCATCAACAAGGATTTTCCTTTTAGCTTCTTCTAAGGCTCACTTCTCTGATTGTATTGTCTGTAAATGACTTGCCAACTCAGTTCCTTATGTATATATTCCTTATGTGACTAGTGAAATATCTTTCTGTGCAGTTAGGTGCTCTGGAGTCGTCACTGATAATTAAATAGGAACAGAATACCTACAGTGTTTGGGTTATGCTATATCTTTTTATTCTCCTACATTATAGGGAGTACCTCATACTGTAAATGGATGTGGTTTGAGTTTTGGTTTTTCTTCTTCCCATTAAACAATATATAATCAGTTTAACCATGTGTCACAATAAGGAACTTTGCTAGAACAGACAACATCAATCTTATCTGAAATGCATATATCATTTTCAACTGCTTCCAGCCTAGTTCTCGCTATGAGTTGCAGCCAGCAGTGTGTTTAATGCTTGATTGCCATGAGAACAATCCCAGGAACAAAAGACTCTCTGTAGAATTTCAAGCTTTTTTATCAAATGTCTACCTCTAGACAAATTGCACATGCACAGCGTGGCTTCAAGAGCTTTGAAATATGAATGTATGTGTGTGTGTGTTTATATATATAAATATATATATATAAAAATACATAATTGTTTTATAATTAAGAGACCATACTTGGCAATTACAAATTTTTGTACTTAAGCAGTGACTAGATCCAGCTACACCAAAAAAAGTCAAGAAAAGTCTCAACAGAGGTGAAAGATCTGTAATATTTCATGGAATTACTGCTCTACTTATAATCCTGACATTGTAGAAAATTTCTGAGACTCTTGCCAGATACTAATTGCATCACCTTGGCTTGAGATCCCTGAATGTTGTAAATCTAAAAGTGAAGGATATAATGTAAGATGAGCATGTAAATGACAGCAAATGCAAGTGAAAACAGAACCTCCAGTAGGCAATTAATCCCACTTCTCCTAGATGGCTGGTTTAGGGTAAACGGAATTGTTCTTTGGAGGTTCCACTTTCTTTTCAGAATCTACCAAGAAACTCTAAAGCACAAGCTCAGAGTGAACATCTCCTTTTTTAAGAGTGATGAAGATAGGTAAAGTAAATCACTGATAGCATTTACAACATATAGAGCTGGATTTAATTCCTGAGGTTGACTCTCTTTTTTTCCTTAGAGTACTCTGTCAAGTCTCATTTCTGCAGAGGATCAGTAGCTCTGAGAGAAGTGAATCGGCTTTGAAATGGTCAGATATTTTGAACAGCCAGGCAGACTAGCAGTTGTGACATTGTCCTCTCCTCTCCTCTTTTCTTCTCTCCACTCCTCTTCTCTGTGCTCCTCTCCTCTTCTCTATGCTCTTCTATGCTCTTCTCTGTGCTCTTCTCCTATCCCTCTCCTCTTCTCTCCTCTTTTCCACCAGCTCCTCCTCATATTATTTCTTTCAGTTATTTCCTTTTCCTAATCTAAAATTTAACCTCAGTAGTGCAAAAAGGCTTCTGAGTAGTTGAACTTCTTTTCTAGAGTGACTATGTAAATTTAAGCATCTAGCATTGAAAATCCTCAGATTCAAATCTTTCTTTTTCTAGATGTTTATAACAGAAAAGGCACCCTGATTCTTGGCTTTGAGAATATAAAATTATGCATATACTATACATATATATTTAAACACCAATAGGTGTGTAAATCTACACTTAAATAAGACTATTTAATTATTTAGCAATTTAGTATGATAGGAACTCATAAAAGAATTAAATTAAAACTTTAATTTAAAAAAAGTTTTATGTATAAATAAGGTTGAATAGATACTTGGCTGGGTTTTGTGCGCAACTGCTAAACACAACCAGAAATGTTAATGTAGAATGAGGAAAGACATCCTCACACCCAAGTAAAATTTCAGAATGTATACGTATCTTTTGGCAAACAGATAATCTGATAGAAAGAAGTGTTTCTGGCTTGTGATGGTTGCAATACACCTAGGCAATCTACCACAAAGACCATGACAGATTGTAGGAAATTCAGCTTGAAAGCAGGGCATTTGACAAACATTTTGGCAGAATAGAAACTGTCAGGTAAAACCTACCAAGCAAAAAGAGAAGTTACTCTCCTGTGAAATTACTGCACAATTCCAATGGACTTGTGAGGGGGGTTATATTATTTTCCAAACCACAATCAGTCACAAGTCCATAACAAGTGCAGCAGAGAGAGAAATAATGCACAGAAAATGAGTTCAGCTGTATGCTATGTCATATTTAAATCTTGTCCAACAGTAGTATAAATCTGGGGTTTAGAGTCTTGATACTCAAGCCTGACCTCATCTTCATCTCTTGAGGTCTCATTCAAAAGTGTATGTTCCCACTAAAGTCATATGAGCTCATCCAAAGGAACGGCACTGACCAGCTGCAGATGCTGGAAGTCGCAGCCAGAGGTGACAGGAGAGGAAGCAATCCAGGACCTGCTAACCCCAGTACCTGCACAAACCTAGAGTCTCAAAGCAGGTGGCAAACAACAATGCATTAAGTAGCAATATCTTGCTTCCTCACACAGGATTTTGCTGCAATCATTATCACCACTATCATCATCATCATCATTTTATGCAGTTTATATTCTATATTGCTATGAATGTATATAACTAAGAGTTCATTCCTGACATTTGTGTGATAAAAAAATGCAAAGAGACACGAATATTAGGTGTTTTTCTCTTCTAATTCTGAGCACCATTCCACATAACCTCCCCACAAGGTCTGAAGAAGTTAATGAGCTTAGAAGTAGATTTGGAAACTGAGCCCATATGTCTCTCTCTGGAAAACAACGTGCCAGCAGTAGCCCCAAAGAAGACTGTCTAATACTTGGAATACATGAATAAATATATCTTATAGAAGCTGAGTTTGAAATTCAGAGACAACTGAGTGAGTTTCAAAACATTTTTGTATGCAGTATAAAGAAACACAATTGCAAATGAAGCTGTATCTTGGGACGGTTCATAATGATATTGTATCCCATAATCATCTGTGCCCAAAAATTGTTACTGCATCACTCAGACCCTGCGGGGGACCTGGTGTGTGTGTTTGGGGAGGAGGTTGCTTAGGCAGGCATTTTAAAAATCTCCCCGCCCAAGTTTGTTCGAGGCTCTTCACAGAGTGGTATTTGCTTCCCTGGCTGTTTGGTTTTTGCTCAGGAAAGGTTTCACTTTCCTTTCTATTTTTTTTTCCCTTGGCTTGGAGAAGCTACAGTAGCGATCTTTGAGCAGCCTTGAGGGAGAATTCTGCAGCTGCCTGTCTGAAAACTGGCAGAAATGGATGGAGCCCCCCGCTCCAGCCTGAGCTGCTGTTGACCACACGGAGCCAGGAAAAGGAGGATACCCAGAGGTGTCCTTCTGCACAGAAGGACATTTGAAGAAAAAACACGTTTTATGAGCCTCTGTACATCACTTTACCAAAAAATTAATTTCATTAATTTAAATTAATTTCAGTTCTCAGTCACTTAGAAAGAAAGAAAATACTTGAAAAACAGAAAACAAAGCCCTCCCTTGAAAATATAATTTCAAAAATGTCCTGCATCTTATGTGACAACTTCTGACCACTGTAGTTTGATTACTAAAGATCCTATTCTCAGGGATGTTGAGCTGAAGTTCTCACTGAAGCCAAAAGTTGATCCAAACTACCACATTTGTAAAAGTCGGGTCCACCTGTGAGAACAGGAAGTGCCATTGAATAAGAACAATTCAAAAGAACATGCTGAAATCTAAACTCGTTCCTTCTGGCAAGCCAATCTGAAGAGTCATAAGAAGGAAAAGTCTCAGTAATTTTACTGAGTAAAGCTTGTGATTGAACTACACTCCACAAGAGGCAACTTATCCAATGGTGTTACCTTCCTTGACTTTACCACAAGTCACTGTTTTTGTCATCAGGGGCAGCGGTATCATCCGTGTGTTTCTTTGGCCAGGTAGATAACAGGGCTTCTACGGTGTTGTAGAGATTTTTTTGTAGTATTCACAACAGTAAAAATTACGTATGTTAGCCTGAATGGTGGACACATTGATCACATCTGCTGCTCACTTCACTGCTAGCTGAGCTTCAAATTAGTCATGCTGTGTAGGTATGTTTACTCTCTCAATAAATCTGTTACTGCTGTTTTCCAACTTCATGTGCTGACATTCGACAGCCTAATGTTGTTCCTTGCACACCATTTAATTCAGGCAACTTTGAAAGTCAGCAATGTGGAGAGTGAAGCAGTGCCAGAAAGCTAAAGAAACCAAATAACTCACAAGAAGATATTTTAGTACATTATTTTAATATATTCAGCATCCATAAAAATATCACATTATTCCATGAGTTTTTACTATGATAATGTGAAAGAGAAAAAAAATATTTAATTATTCATAAAATTAATTAAAATAATATGAGGATAAACTTCAGGAAATAAACCTGAAAATGACATTTTTTAAAGGGCAATATGATTCCATATTTTCTTTATGTAATATCTATGATCTTATAAAATAAGAGACAATAAAAGCAATGGAGGGAGAGGTTTATCTATCTGTCCATAAAGTATCTTTTACACTTATAGGGAAAAAAAGTACTTATCAATACGTGCAACATCAGCCAATATCTTACACAAGTACTCCCTAATGGATGGCTGCTCTTAAAAGATAAAGCTTTCTGAGTGCACTTTATCTGCTAATAAATGCTTTATAAATATATACCATCTGAATACTTCAGTAGGTATATATGTAATTTTGTTAACAGACTTTTTAAGTATCCATCCACTTTAAAGAAAAATAAAAGGGTTTACTGTCATTTTTTCCCCCTGTCTGACTATTTGGTTCCTAGCTGTAAAAATCGGGGCTGACCTGGTATTTTTGGGGGTTTTTTTAAATGATCCATGATCAGTAAGCACAATGAAACCTTATGTTGGTAATATTGGAATAGATGAACAATAAAGAAGCAAATAAATGTTTGAATGTACAATAAATATATATAAATTAATACATACTACTTATTGCATTTACAGATGTGACAGTTTGATCCATGCCATATATATTTAACAATTTAGCATTGTAAAATTCAGAGGTAAATATAAAGAACAATGCAGTTATGTATTTCTACCACTCTATCAAAACATCTCTTTAAATACCTGTGCTGTCGAAATCTGCATGTTCCACTGAAGAAGTTTCTAACCTCAGCTCCATTTCCCTTTATATAATGTCAGTTATTTGAAATACTCAATTAAAACTCTTTATCTACTTTAGAATTAAATAACCAATTCAAGACAAAACTGTTCCTCTAAGTTCTTTCTCTCAAACATATTTTATCAATTCAGCATAACAAGATAAATTAAAGGAAAAATTCTATTATTCTTACCTTTATATAGCCTAAAATGTAATTTTCTCTAGTTAAAACTTTGCTCTAAAACCTTTTGCTTAACAGGACAGAACATGCATTTGGTAGAAAGAATACAACTTTAATTCAAAATTTCTCAGGATCAAGGATCTTAAATTCCACATCACATAAGAGAATTTTTGTTTCCTTTTTAGCTTAGAGATACATTGTATGATTTTACTTCTGTCAGAAAGTATAAAAACTCATTAATTTTGACTTCCTACTTTGAATTTCAATTATTTTTCAAAACAGAGATGCATTCCTGAATCAAGACCATACTATAAGCTAGGATATTTGAATTGGAAGAAAATGAGTGAGGCATCTGGCTAGAACCTGGATCTATAAACTTGATCTCAAAGTCACAGAACTAAGTGACATTTTACTTTGATTTAAATAGCCTTTGATCCAGACCTCTATAACTGTATTAAATCAAATAATTTTCTGTCCACTTAGTTAAATATATTTAGATAAGGAAGAATATAAATGGAGGAGAAGAAATTGAATCTTTAAATTTTTGCTGGTTTGAGGCAAACTCAGGAGGAAAGAGCCCCTCCCCACCAGGTTCAGACAACAATCTCTCAGAGGAAAGTGAAAAAAACTGTTTTATTTACAAGCAGTCCAAGTGCTTGCAGGCACAGGCAGATGAATAATGTATGATTATAAACCTCTCGCGACAGGAAGCAAAACCAGTGTAAGCTCAGTAGTCCTTTCCGTGCCCCCTCCCGCCGGCCCACAGTGCGGGGGACCCCGCGGGGGTTCTGATGATAAGATCTGGTGTTGTGAATAGGAGCTCAGTTGAAACAGTTCCAGGGAAAAGAAAAAAATCCCAAGGAAGACTTCCTTGTCTCAGCTAGCTAAAAAAAAAACAAAAAAAAACCAAGAACACCCCCAAAACAAGAAGAATTCACCCTCCATCTCTCGCCGTTGAGAAACAGAGCTGAAAAAAACAAAAAAAAAAAGGAAGGAAAAAAAAAGTAGCTCTCCCTCTCTCTCTCTGCCACTTCTAAAGACGAAACAAGAAAGAGAAAAAAACCTGTCCAAGTCCCGGGAAGTGCGTTGTTGTTTGCATTCTTCGGCCAGAAACATTCTTGGATCTTAAAGGTACAAGATTTATTTTAGCATAAAACAAACAATGGTATAGCTGGTATCATACAACCAAAACCAGGACACAAGATATCAATGTTTCTTCTAAATGCTCAAAGATACAGAAATAGATAATACAAATATTTTTAAAGATGGAGAGTTACTGTTTCTGTATATTCAGCAATCAGTATCAAAACAATGACCTGATTATTATCAGCATCCCCTTGGGATTTTGCACTATGAGTCCAAACTCAAAATAACCTGTCATTTTCTCTGCTATTGTTTTATACATATGAATTCTCATGTTCCTAAATAGTTCCTCAGTAATTTTCTCCTTTTGCATTCCTGCCTGCAGACTGCCTGCCCATAGAATGCCATTGAACCACATCACTTTGATATCAATTTACCTTATACTTGAAGGTAAAGTATCTTCCGGATGATGTGATCTTTATCTTTCTGTGAGGCCAGAATGGGATGCTTTGTCTCATGTGTCAGATGACAAGAGAGTTGTCTAAATCGTGTCATATTAGAAACAGGGAGTGGAGATTAACTGGCAGCTAACATGGGAGGATAGAACCGGACAAGTCTATTGATAAGCAGAATTGGCCAAGGGTGACTGGATTAGAGAGAAATACCCTTGTGTATTTAGGTAGAAACCAATAAAAATTTCTCTTTCTAAACTACAGGAACTTTAAAAAGGTTTAACTTGTAAACAACCTGTTAAAATTTATAATGCCAGGGAAAAGATAGATCCCCTTAAAATTACTAGGGGAACACATTATCCTTAGGGTGAGAAACCATGACAGCTTCCTTGAACAGAGTACATGGAGTCTGTACAGAGGAGATAAAACATCTAATACTGTGTCACCTAAGCTCTATACATGCTGAGAAGGATCTGTGTTCTCTCAGGAGACAATTATCTGGCAGATAACAGAATCTGTAGTCTCTTTCCAGTTTACTGCTTATTCTGATATATTAATAGAGAATCAAGCCCTCTCTTAAATGAAAAGTGAGAGCACTTTTGCAACTGCCAATGTGTAACTGTTAGAAATCTGCTTAGGCAAGCTACGTTCAACAGGAAACATGTCAACTCATGAAAAAAGAAATCATCTTAATGAATCTTTTGGTTCGTCTTTGTTCTCACATACCTGAGTCACTGAGTGAGAGAAAATATGTTTTTTAAATGCTTTAAATCTGTCATAATGTAGTGTTTTTCATCAGACAAACATTAACCTAAAATAAAAGTTCAAGCACACTAAACAGTTGAACATCTGTCATATGAGGAGCTTTGCACCTTTAATTAGCTCATTTGCTTGAAAAGCTGAAGCTATGCTTAGCATGTTAACAGTCTGATTTTCAAATTCTATAGAACAATGTAGTACTTCTGTCCTCTTATTAAGTAAGTGGCTGCTCAAAAATGCAGGAGAAAAGACAGATCCTTTGCTCAGTGACAAGAAACAAATTTTCTGCAAAAAACCTTTTCCAATACAGGTTCTGACATTCAGATAATGAAAATCAGGTTCTAAAGTTTGTGTGACCTCTATATTGCAAAAACATGTCTAGCCTACATAACTTTAGAGAATGCTTTTCAAAATTGTGCAATGGGGCACAAAATATCTTCCCAATGACATATCATACCTTATCAATTTGCAGATAATCTTTCCCTTTTTTTTTCGTATCACAACCAAGAAGGAAAAACAAGGAAGGGAACAGAATGTTCCTTCAACCTACATACATGAAGTTTGTTCATAAGTATCAGGATTGTCTGGATTCATTGCCTGCAGCTTCATTTTGAACCCAGATCTTTAGAAAATGTTATTTTTTCCCCAGGAAAGTAGCTCAGCCACAAAATCATAAACAATATGACATAGAATCTGTGTCTAAACAGCAAGGACATTCCTCAGGAAATCCTCAGTCTTACTGAAATTTTTCCCCTTTCTGTCAGTTCCTTTCAGCTTAGTCCAGACAACTGTCTCAGGAGGTTGTGTCTTGGGAAGTTTTACCTGATTATAACCTTGGGAAATATTCCACAGTTTTTCATACAATACCTAAGTACTCCACAATTTCCTCAAACTTAGATACTCAGTCTTAAAACAAAAACATGTAATGAGTATTAATTTTCTATGAAAATCAAAACAAAAGCATTTCTAATTGGGGAGGACTTGCTGATATTGTTTATTATCATATTAAAGACTTATAACATTAACATTTAAACTCACTTATCCTGATATTCCTCTTCAAAGTTTTACAGATACCTGCTTGACTAAAGGAAATACTAATGCATTAATACTCTGATCAAATACATTAGAAATACTAATTTCAGAATGTTCTGCTGACTGAATTTATTTACCAAGAAAATTTCAGAGCAAGATTCTTAGAGAAAAAATCTGGTCAAGATGCCACAGGAAGAATTCCTGCACTTGTCTCTGTAGTGTCTGATTCAATAAGCAACTTGAGTCAATAAGGAACACAAAGGTACAATCTTGTGAAAACCAATTCACAAAGTGAAGAAAAACAATACATTTAGTAAATACATAATTAAAGACATGCTGCACCATCTTTACAGTGTTGGAGTGCTTGCCTATTTCTTGAAGGCAAAATGGTCATCATTCATGAGTGGAAAAAAAATTGCAAAGTACAGACATCGAAATAGTAGATGAAACTCCCTAGATTATTTACCTAATCATAGACAGGGGAGGTTCCTAATTTATAGGCTAATATTATCATGTACGAAAATGTTCATTTGCTCAATGATTTTGCAACTATTTTTCATGGAGCAGATTACCTTTACTGTTGGGTTTTTTTCACAAGTTGATCTATCAATACCACAAACTAATTAAAAACATGAAAGAACTCAATCTAGCACCTACTGGATTTAACTTGGCAATCTAACTTAAACATAAACTCACTGGAAAATTAGATTCATGCAAAAAAGTCTGGATATTATCTTTTATTTCAAACACAATCATATACATTCTCTCTCAGTCAGTAGTGATGGGTACATGTTCCTGAGGAGAACAGATGCCCTGTTCTGCTCTGCCTGGCCACTTTCTTCAGTCTGTCACTTTCCCCTCTATACTCTCCTTCCTATTTGATCTAGTAGTGAATTCTTATCAGGTGTTAAGAAAAGTTCCAAAGCGCTGAAGTTAGCTGTCTTGAGCCTTCAATAGAGGCAGAAGAATTTAGGCTTCTTCAGCTATTTGTGATGAAATCTGCCTAACACCACAAACATTACAGTAATCACAGCACCCATGCAGTGCAAGGCTCCAGCTTAGATGTCCTGCTCAACTTATGCAGGCTGAAGACCCTGCCAGAAGATCCTGCCAGAAAAACACCTTGCTCCCTGAAATAACCTGAAGAACTGTATTTCATTATTAAGTCAGACTGTCAGGTAGCCAGAAACATAGGAATCATCAGTCCTTCTTCTATAAGGAACAGGAACTTTGAATACATTTGTGAGAGAGTAGAACAGGAAATCTGGTTTCTGGTCCTATTATTTTTGCATAATGATAGTCTAATATTTTCAGTGCTTTTGTGGCTATGTGTCACCATAATGACCCATTCCTTAAAGAACCTAGGAATACACTTATCCTCTGTCATTTTCAGATACCTGCAGAATAGATTTCTTGTCTTGGTGTAAACAGAAAGAGCATCTCAACAAGCTTGGATTGATTTGGGATTTTTTAACAGGCAGTTTTAGGCATGTATAAGCAACTAAAGTGTTAAATAGGGGAACAGTCAAATTTATCTCACTTTTTTTCCGTACTCATTTGTGTACGATGACCCATGGTTTTCACTTTGGTCCCTCTTGAACCTTTCAGAGCTTAAGCAATTATATGGTGCTGACATTTCCTGGCTCACTTCCAGTCATTATCAGTTTCTTGCAAGATATTTTCAGCAGAACTTGTTAACTTTCTAGATTAATTCTCACCCTTCATCATTTCACTGCATTATTGTACTTAACTAATGTTTTGCAGCAGTTCCTGCTGTTTTAAACATTAAGAGTCCTTTTGATATACAGAATTAACCTACTTGAAAAATGTCAAGCATTTTTATTTTCATTCAGATTTCCATGCTTGATAAGCACTCCATTCATCTTGAGGTTTTTGGGGGGTGTTTGAGAAGGATTTTTTGTTTGTTTGGTTTGTTTCTTTCTTTGTTTTTTCACTAAATACAATTCAACCCCTTCAACCTAAAATACTAAACTTAGTGCAATATCTCTTAGAAACAAAAGAGAGATTACTGTCATACTTTTTACTTCATCCGTTTTTGGTTTTTATTTGTCAATTAACAATATCCTAAGTCAACTAAACTGAATTATTTTGTACTTTGAAAAATATGTTAGATTTTTGATGAACGCAATGTCATCAGAAACATGTTTAAAATCTCAGACTTCATTGATGTATTATCAATGTATTTTGCGATAAATTTAAAAATATACAGTTTTGAACTGTGGATTTTATCCCTTTTGCACTCCTGAGAAAAAATATGTGGTCGGTTTTATGTGCAGCAAATGGTTTAAATATAAAAACATCATATTTGATGACTATTTTTATTGACTTTTTAGTAAGAACCTCAATCTAGTTCAATATATAGTTCACTATATAGCTCAATATAGAATGGATTTCTTAGATGTTCACCTTATTGCAATTCTAAATCACTATTTCCATTAAGATACGAGTAAAGGCAAACTGATTTCTAACTTACTCAAGCAACAGATGTACAGTCTAGCTAGGATTCACTACCACTATTAATTTTTTAACTTCAAAGTGTCAGAGGCAAAGGCATTTAAGAATATACACATAATTAAATCATTTAAGAATGTATACATAATTCTTTTTTAAGGTGAGTTGAAGAAAACAGTAAAATTAGGTAAGGGGATGAATAGGGATAAAACAATATACATGATATTAGTCTCCAAAAATCATTATCATACATCTGACCCTGATTTGTGTAAAGAAATTCTGTAAAGACCAATTAGAAAATACTATTGTTTTCTGAGGAAAAGAGGAAGAAATAGACAAGAAAAGCACTGGGAAATGTTTGTTAACTTCAACTGAATCATTGCTGCCTTCAATCAATATGGATGCTCCTTATTTTAACATGTACCAAGGTCTTGCACAGAGGAGCAGAAATCTTAACTTCATGTCTTTCAAAATGGACTTTTCTTCATAATTCAACTGCTGACTGTTTGTAGCAGTAATCCTGCTCCATTAAATGATGCCTCTGAAGACACTGTACGCCAGGTAGCTAAATGTACTTCTTTTTATCTATTAAAAACCTCACCAGCGAAGTTCTCAGCACTCCCAGGAATAAGTGAATAGGTGCACAACAAGACTGTGTAATTCTGTGCGGAGAGATTTTTCTGGGTTTGATTAGGCTTTTCTAGTTTTATCCAACATATTGGGACTAGACAATATCATTGGACGTTGGACCAAACACAGTTTAATTGAGAGGTTTTTATCTTTTCTTTAATAGCAAGACCTCTACTAAGCTGTCCTACTTTTTATAATTGAGTAGTCATCCTACCTCCCCTCTCTTTTTTCTAAGCCTCAGGCTTAGTCACTGTGATTTGCTCAATGGCTGTATGACTTTCTTTATCTAAAGCTGGAACAGTTTTATTTGGTAATACCTTGTATTTGCACGTCTATATCACCAGACGTTTTAAAACTTTTGAAAGACCTCAGGCAAATCACTGTCATATCAAAACCAGAAGGGGACTGAGCTAAAATACTTGTGAAATCTCATCTGAGAACCAAATGCCCTATTAGCTGTTGCGAGGATGGTACATCTTCATTTGGTCGAAAGTCAAGACCTTTAACTGAAATTTCCTCTTGAGAAAGAGAACTTTTGTGCACAGATAATTTTATAGAGCTATCTTACTTTAATCAGTCTCATGTGGCTATTTATTATCTGCATTAAATTAAACAGACACAGTAAGGGAGATTTTCCTAGGTGAATGCGTTAGTGATTTTACAAAACTTTTGATCTTCCTTCACCTAGAAATTACTACCTTAGATCTGATGAAGAGCTTTTTTGTGCTAGAAACCAACTTGAAATTTTGTTAACTACCATTCTACTTTAGAAAATGTAAATGCTATTTGAAGTAAAAATACAACTGTCCTGCACGGCATGGAAATGAAGATTCAGAAACTAGAGGATTCATATTTAACTCAAGTATTTTGTGTGTGGCTATTTGTTAGACATTTTTCAGTATATGAGTTTTAAAGGGTGGCTGTCCTTTAAAAGCATTGATATAAATATGATAAAAACCAAAAGTAAAGCTTCTGAGGACCAAATCTCACTGAAATCTGACTCCACCCTTTTAGTAGCCCTGCTTAGATACTTTATGATACTCTAAATTGGCTACTTCAAATGAAATTAATCTCTTTCACTCCCACACAAGTCTTTTCTACTGATAAGGAAATTGTGTGTGTGGAGGGGGATTTAGCAGGCTAGGAGGTTACTGAGAGACCTTGCACCATCTGTTTAATCAAATGCACACCACTCATTTAAAGCTTGAGGGTTTTAATCTTACTGGGGTTTTTTGTTTGATTGGTTTTGGAGTTTCTTTTAGTAGCAAATGTACTTTTATGGATCACTTTGCTTAAATCCTCATCTTTGCAAAGAGAATCAGGCAAGAAAAATTGCAAGTGTCTTTTAATTGGAAAAGAAATAGTGAGGTAGAAGCCTACAAAAAAATCTGCAAAACATGTTTCTTTGAATACCAGCTTTGGTAAATTATAAATAGTATTACAAGATATTGTGGGGAATTAATCCTTTCAACGGCCCATGTAATATACATTCAAATCTTGTTTAATCTATTCTCCCATTATACAAAAAAGGAAGTTTCAGGTCATATTGTAGGTGATGTTATAAAACAAAACAAACCAAAACAAAACAAAAAGCAAAACAAACAAGGTAAGTGTTTTGAAATAGTTGTAAGATTGCAGAGGCTATTCAGAACTGTTCCACTCTGTATTTCAACCTCCAAAAAAAATTGATTTGGAAAGAAATCCTTATGCTGTAACTTCAGCATGAGTGAGAAAGTAGGTGAGAGGTAGTGTCAAAGAAGCACAGCAATACAGACTTCTAATATGAGGACACTTGAAAAGAATATCATATGATGAGAACAGATGACAAGGCTGGGCATAAGGGCAATTTCAATAGTATGGTCTTTAAAGGATATCTGATGTTCTTTACAACCAGCATGCCAAAATTTCTGTCTGAGAAACAAAACAGAGGGATGTTTTAGTGACACTGAGAAAATGGATGCAACTCAGGAATAAGGTTTTTCTTAGTACCAGATTTTTTTTAAATCTAGGTCTTTTTTCTAGGGTCTGACAATTCCTACAAGATGTAATGGAACAAAAATTAATGTATCTTTTTATAAATGTAAATCATGTAAATTAATGTATACACAGCAGACTCCCTTCTTACTGATGTAAATAGTGAACATACCCTGGGGCTTGTGGGGTCAAAGATGTTATTTGGATGCAAAAGCAGTAAAACTGAGAGAGGAATCAGGTGAATATGTGAAGCTAGATTATTTGGTAGCATTTCTAATTGTAAACAGAAATTCTCTATGGGCTTGTATCTTATGCTTCAAGTTTATAATATGTTTCTCTCATGTGGATTTAATAAAAACACCAGTGCTGCTGCAAGTTTTCTTATAGAATGGGCAACTATAAATTCTCCACTCTGCCTGGCTGTGTAATTTCATAAAATATGTAGAGACTCTATGAGATTCAGAGAGTCAAACTGGGGGCTGTTGGGGTCGAAAGAATCTTATGCAAGGAGAGAAAAGGGATTATGTGCTGTACAATGGCCTAGGCTTCATCCTTCTGTATTTATTTTTACTTTCGTGGTAAATTTGTTTGTCTTTTGCTAGATTTTCACCTTGACTGAACTTACTGTTCCGTTGTAATACTCTACAGGGGCCAAATGGAAACTCAGTTCAGAAACAAGCCCTGATTCCTCATAAATTTGTGCAATGTAATTGACTAGAAAAGCTTTCAACATCTTTTAGTCATCTCAAATACTATGCAAAAGGCAATTTTCTTATCACTAGATTCTGCCTCTTATTTCCCTCCAGAGAACTTTCAAATTGTGATTGAAATATAGATTTATTAAAAGAAAAAAGTACAACATAAGCTTCACCTCAGAATGCTTTTATTTAGTAGACTGGACTGTGTGTGTGACTTAAATGTGACAAAGTGCTTGTGATTATTATGACCTATGCCTGCTCATAAAGCTAAAGTCTAGTTTAACTGTTCTTAGATTATGTCCATCTATGCTAACTGAAGAGACTTGAGGTTTTGGAGCAATCTCTATTTTTCATTCTAAAGGTGCATGATTATTACTTAGGAATATGAGGCAATCAGTCTTTATAGCTGAGGTGTCGTGGTAATATGATAAACTACAGCATTCATTGTAACAGGAAAAAAATCAATTCATCAGGCATAGGAAATGGTACATTTCTTATTTATTGTTGACTGTCATAACTGAAATGTGATAATAGTTTTGGTGTCCAGAAACTCTCAATGAACAGTAAATATTAATCACCAATATTCAATATGCTTTGTGTCTGTCTTCCAGTTTGCCATTTGCACTGGGAAATAACTTAAAGAAACAATACTATTTTGTTTAATTTGTACACGAAATGGAATAATTTCAGCCAAAACTATGGTGTGGCAATCACTGAAGAGCACTGGTATAGGTTAATGTGTCCAAACAGTTTAAAATTGTCTCTACCCTTCTTTTTCATGATAATTTGGGTTATATTGAATACACCATATTTATGAAGAAAGTCCTAAACAGATGTGTTGCCTTCCTTATTACTTTGGTTATTTTTCCCAATGAAAGATGCGTTGAAATTTTCGTGAACTACTCCTCCAATTGGACTTTCTGTCCTGGTTCATACAACAAAAGAAATAACAGTTAAATTACCTTTAATTCTCAAAATGCTGTTTAGGCTAGATTACCTGATTTAACTCCCTAGTTTATAATTAGTAGATTTGCTACTCTTTAAACAGAAGTTGTGTTTCAAGATGTTGACTGAGGTCAAAAAACCAAAACTGTGACTTAGAACCAGTCTTGATTGTCACTAGAGTTCATCCTCCAATTAGGATAGATTTAAATTTTTATTCATGTAAATGAGAGAAAGATATGAAAGATTAGTGCATCAAAATATGATTCTTAATTCTGAAGTGGTTAAATGGTCACAGGGAAAAGAGATGGCGGAATTTTATGTGGAATTCATTGTGAAGTACTCTACAGAGACTGTTTGCACTGCATCTGAATAACAATATATGATTTCATTAAATAGATTTAAAAGGTTCCTGCAGACTTGCAAGAAGTGAACCACAGTAGTGATGTGTGTTTGTGGTGTGATTGTGAAGTGATGCAGTACTTTTTGCAAGTAACAGACTGATTGTTACAAATGTACTTTCTGAAGCAGCAGAAAATTTTAAGTTTTAAATGGAAAAATACAATCAGTAAAGGAAAAAGTCTCTCAATGTTGAAGATTAAAGCATTTTCTTATGAGTGAGAGTGACCAAAATTAAAGGATTCCAAATAAATCAAATATTTTTACTTCTGTCAAACAGTTTCAACACTTATCACATGACTCATTCAACTGATTCAAAGGAACCTCTTTTTCCCTTTTTTCTGTTCCAGGACTCTTCCTTTAAATTTGCCATGTGTTTATGTTTTAACACAGGCAGTACTTTTAACATTCATAACCTAAGCATATCTGAAATTCTGTGCAAAACAAACATCATAATCTCTTCTTTTATGTTATAGCATTATTTCTAGATATTACCTGTTACTGAAACAGTACTAGTACTGCAGGATAAGGACATGTTTGGCTGAGTGCTATTGTAAAAATCCTGCAACTTATGAGTACAGCATTATTTTTCTATCCCCATGCTCTCATCAACTGAGGGTCTGAATCCCTGATAAAAATAAACTATTTTTTTTGTTGTTTCAACAGTTTAAAAAAAGGTGCTCTAATTAAAAGTAACATCATTGTGAAAGGATAAAAACACACCTGTACTTCAGCTAAATCCTCCCCCACTGGCAGGATTTGTCTTCAATATATGTTCACTCAATTGTAACTGATGTTTGTTTTCAATCATAGTTGCACATAAATCAGTTTTCCCTGTTTTAAGTTTACACACTCATCACTTAACTGATGGATGACTCACTATGTGCCTTTGAATGCAAGTACCATTTTTTCCCAAAATGAAAGTATCTCCATGAATGAAAGCAGTGTGGTATGTACAGGAAAGTAAGCATTGCCTTTTGAATTCTTCACCATGAGAAGCTGAGAGCAAATTAAAAGAAATTGATGTTCTTTTTGCACAATGTACCACATAGTCATAACATACATTTTACTGTTCTCTGGTAAATGGGCATCTCTCTAAAGAGGAGAAGAATCAAGAGCATAAAAATATATGCATGCACAACAGACCAAATAATAAAATAAAATCCAGGACATGGAAGCCCTAATTTTAGTTTATTTTATTTTTAAAAATTTTTAACTGTGCAGAGCTTTACTTACTCCTACTATTAATGATTTTTCATCCCAGAAATAATTTTTTATTTACTTTAGGAGGCTAATGAATGTAAACTATCCTAGGAAGAACAGTTTTCCTTAATACATTGAAAGAAGTAAGTAGAGAGAATCTTAGTCTTTTGACATGAGACTCATGGCAATATATTTATGAACTATGTGTTGTAAAAAACTGTTAAAAGCTCTCCTGGTAAAAGTAAACAAAACACATGGAAATCATTTGGAAAAACACATTAATATAGTTACACTTCAACATGTCATACTAACTGTGCAAAGTTGTACAAAGACACACAACATCACATAAAATCTATCACATTTTACACATATTCAGGTGTTTCAGCACACAGCTTTAATACAGGATTCAGCTGCATAAGTAAAGCATAAACACTCCAAGAAAACAATAGGAAAAACAAATCTAATATACATCTACATCTTTGAAGTCTTAATTTTAAAATGAGGCTGCTCCTTCTATTTAAGCCCACCTTGGCAAACATAATGGTCTTGCAAAGTAAATAATTTCGGTAAAATATGTACTGATACCAGCACAGTGGTATTTTGCATCATTTGGACTGGTAAGAACAACAGCAAACAACAAAATTTACCATGAAAACAAAAATTACACCTGGATCTCAGAAGATTCACTCCTTAACAAAATGTATTCTAACACTCAACAAAATATACTTTAAACTTGATGGGGCAAGGTTATAGAATCATTGAGTCATTAAAGTTGGAAAAGACCTCCCAGATCATAAAATCCAACCTTTGACCAAAGGAGAAAGAAATTATCTCTCTCCTCTTTTCTATTAATGTGTGTCTGATTTTTTCAGTGTAATGGGGCATCAGCTAAGGGGAGGATATAAAACAAGGCTGCAGCTTTGTAGGATCTTTACTGCCCTCCCACTCCCACATGCCCATAGCAGAGTGAAAGTTTGAGTGCTGAATTGAGGCTAAAGCCTCACAGCTTGACCCTGAAGTGCCCTGTACAACTTTGGGCTTCTCAGTCTCACTCAGCATGGAACAGAAATGGGAGCAGGGCACACAAGGGACATTTCAAGGACAGGCCTCCAATCCTAGCCCCCAATTCCCAGGGAAGCCACTGTATAAGAGATGCTTCATAGTGGGAGCTTCCTGCTGTCAGCATCCATATGGGCCACTGGCACTGAGAGTGATATGCTGTTCAGGACTATTTTCCAAGTGATAAGCCTTAACAAGTGAAAATTTTCTCCTCGCTCCATTGAGGACGGACTTTTTAAAAAGATTTTTTAAAAGCTTTCTATACAGCTGGATAAATTTTCAATATTTTTAGCAATTTTCAAGAATCACAAAATTAAGACAGAGACTCCTTTAAAATCTATTAACCTTGTGATACGGCACTTTTTATTCTTTAGGTTTACATCCTACTTCTGAATAAAATGGGAATTTATGTTCTCAATTTATTCCATAATGCAGGTGGCTCTTAAATGCATATATGTGTTTGCTCACTTAACCTCACAGTTTTGTGATCACTGTGTAGAATTAAATAGACTTATTTAATTCAATTGTTTTCATTACAGAATTATGCTGGGAACTGATGATTAAGCAGTTACCTTGATTCACACATCACAACTTACCAACCTGATTTTATGGTCAGTACCAGTCATAAACTGGGGCAGTCAGGATAAGGTGCACCACAATTTACACCACAATCAGGCTACTACAAATTACAGTTTCAGAGAGCTAAATCCTACTGTTCATGTAATCCATCAAATAGTACCAGTGCAACAATCATAGAAAAAAAAAAAGCAGATTTTTCTTCCCTGCATATTTTCCAGATCAGTGAGCTGGCTGAAAATGCATGAATGAGAAGCACATAATTTCACAAAGAGTTTAGGGCTTGTCACTGGCAAGCAAAAGAATATTCTTTGATTTGTAAAGTGAATATATTTAATATAAAACTTATTAACTAAGAATAAATTGAAAACATACATTCATAAGATTAATAGACACAGGTGACAAACATTCCTTACTGAGAGGTAAATGTCTACAAAGTGAAAGCTAATCTATTAAGTACAGCTCAAAAGAATTAGCATTCTCATGAAAAGTTTTTATTTTCACTTAGCATTTTGTATATTTAATAATATAGGAAATTAGCACAGCCAAGCAAAGTTTTTTATGTAATAAGATCTGTTCTGATTGGTCTCTGTAACAGGGATTATTATATTGAACACTTGTTCAATATAATAAAGATCTATAGGTAAAAAAACATCAACCCTTCAGGCTTAATCTTTATTATAGAAATAAAATTATACACCAGATCTTTAAAATAATCCCCAAATCTGTAAAATAATCCCCTATCAGATGTAACAACACTGCCAAAACAGGTTAAAAGATTAGGATCAGCCCAAAACCTATAGCACACAGTAGTCAAAACCCACATCATCATTAAAGTTCAAGAGAAGTGATGGCTTAGTTTGACAAACTGCTTTATATTCCTCAGATCATCTAAGCTCAGAGTGGCAATTTGTCATTCACAAACTCGACAGCTGAAGAGCACCAAGGAGGACACAGCCTGAGCAGGGCACCAGCATAAGAGAATAAGAGAGCCTGAGTTCAGTGCTGAAAAAATATCAAGAACATGGCACATCAACATATCCTCTCTGCTAGATTAAAGATAACTCCTATGGAATATATCTTTTTATTTTCCAGACAGTTTTCCTTAATTTCTATTATCACTAAGCACCAGGGTTTTAGTAAAATGTCTCTTCCTCCTTTTGGGCCAGCTAACTGACCTTTGCCAAGAAAGGCACTACTCAGTGTAAAATTGTTGTGCAAAAGTTGGAGAAATGCTGACTAATAAGCAACTGAAGTCTATAAATGGCAGTGAAATTCATCATGTGATATTTAAGGACTTTTCCTTAAAAATCAGATGCGTTTGACATATGACAGTTTTTTCAGACTCTTCACTGTACCAAATTGCACCTCTACTGTCTGCACTGGCATCTTCCTTCAGTATCATTTCTACTCCTTTCTACAAAGTATCTCTAAAGGAAGAGAGATAGCTCAAACTGGTAACACTTTCATGGGTTGCTTGATAAACTATTGCAGATAATGTCATTATATTGGGGGCATTTTCTTTATTTAGCACTGATCTTGCAAATGTGAATTTGGTTTAGTACGTGTGGGTTGATACAATTTCTCTCAGCCACAGTGCACATTAATGCAGCTTGTGCTCTTCTGCAGGATAAGAAGGGTACGGTAGTGGGAACAAATTGGAAACTGTTTATTCCACCATTGCTATCAAATGGACTGACCATGAAATGATTGTATAGCAAAATTGGACTTTTGAAAAAGTATCTGAAAACAATTGATAATAGAACCAAATCACATAAAAACTCATTGGCAATGAGATAAGAGAAGGGTAAGCAGTTGGCAATTACCTGAGCTGTTTATAATAAAAATACAGCTACAAACTCAAAGCCATGCAAAAATTTCCCCTTGGTGGTGGGTGGAGGAGGATTGTGAGTCTCAGTAAAGAAAAAACCTTAATCTTTTACCAGATAAATCATTACAATACAAAGCAGAAAACACAAAAGTTAAAGCTTGTAAAATAGCTACAGTGGTGAAAAGATTCTCCTGCTACAAAGAATAGATATCCTGCTGAATTTTCAAACTTATATAGGCATGTAGAGACTAATGCAGAGGTATGGAGGACACTCAGAGGTGCCAAGTGGTAACATATCAACTTTCCATGAAACTCAAATTGCAATGCAGATTTTTTAAAAATCTTTTTTGTAGTCAGTACATATCTGCATCTAAAGGATGACCATGAAATCAGGGAGAAAGCATCGTTCCTCATATTTATATAAAATTAAAAACTGTTTTCACAAAAAAAGGTACAAAGTGTCTGTTTTGTTATAGATACAGACTCCATCAATGTTAGGAAACACAACACCATCATGACTTCAACATCACAATAAACACTGAGTAAATATTTATAGGGGCATTTTGCAAACTATATGAACAGAGTCTCAGGAAAGTGACCAGTTTTATTTTTTCTTGTATTTTTCACTTCAATGATAAGTTTGATGCACTTGCCCAAATTGGAGAAGATGACCAACTGGAAATGCATCAATATCATCTGCTATGGGATTCATCCTTTACTCTCATGAGAAACCTTAGATCTCATCTTTGTATCTGATATACAACTTCCTGTTTATAATAGTAGATCTACTTATGGAAAAATTATAAAGTCTTTGGCACTTGAGTAACTGTAGAAGACCCAGACTGTGCTTTCCACACAGTATTTCAAAATCAGAGACAACTAAGCATATAAATGGAGTTACATAGTATAACTATTCTAGACAGAATCAGGTGTAACCAGTTAGTAAAACTAACTTTGAGAGGAACAGGGTATGCCTGGAAGATGCTCACTTGCAAGGTTTCCAAAAGTCCCGAGTTCCTGAGGGATACTGGTACATTCAAGAAATTGCTACAAAGAACTGGATGGTCTTGAATAAACTATTCTGTTGATTATAGCAGATAGAGGGAAAGATAATGGATTTTCTCAAATTCCATGAAGCTCTGGATAGCAAGATTATTGAAGCACAAGTCAAAGTGATACAAAATCAAACTAGGCCTAATGAAGTGATGTTTGTCTCCAAATGATTATTTTTAAAAATCTGCCTCTTTAGAAATATAAGTGATGTAGGAAATGTAGAACTTTTAAAAAATATATAAAACAAGTTACCAAAATCCAAGAGTAACAAAATGTCCACTTGCAATATTTCCTGGAGCATTGGACTATTCCTGATGATTTAAAGAAAAAAAACTGGGGACAGGTTCTGCTTTGTGTCCCTAAGATTCCTGGTAGTAATCTGGGTCAAAATTTCAAGTCAAATATCCACACAGTGTACCAGATAGTGTATTCACTTCATGAGTCATTATGAGATTTATCCTCCTTTTAAATTGAGAATTGAATTGAGCATATATTTGTGTGCTCCATAATAAGTACAATAATCTGTCATGTGTATGATAATACAGACAATATGTTCTGACAAAATAGCCAGTATTAAATGCAAATTGATCAGTTTCATTAGCTGTGTAATTTGTTTTTTATTTGGGTTTAATCACCTTTTACCATGTTACACAAGAACTATGGGCTTTGTAATATTCCATTTGTTGCAAATCACCCTTCAGTACCTCCACTTTAAAAGTGTACAGCACAATGCTATTTAACACTATACACAGTTTCTTTCTCCAACTTTCTTGATGTGATAAAAAGTTAGACTACACCACGCCACATTTAAGATAAATATTAGCCCCTTTTACAATTGAGAAATTTTAGAAAATAGTTATAGAAAACAGAAAATAAGGAAGACATAATTCAGATTAGCAGTACTTGAGAAAAAGTTAAAATCTGTTACCTTAGTCATTAGTCTTTTATGACTATTGATTAATTTACCGTAATTAAAACAACATGCTGCTCTTTCAATTGCTTTAACAAAAGACCAAATCTGCTTCACTGGTTTTAATACTACTTTTTCCCTTTCCATATTAAGAGAAAGAAGAAAAAGAGAGGAAAAAAAGCTGTGTTGGTTTAGGAGATTTGGGGGGCTTTTATCTATTGTTGCCTACTACGGTTTCTGCATGTTTCGTGAGTGTCCTGGTTACAGGAGCAGAGTGCCAGTTTAGCACTATGCGGGTGTAACCAAACTGTGTATTCTACCCGCATATACGTCATTCCTGATGAACTATTGATGATGGATTTTTTGCAGGAGTTGCCCAGTTCACACCTGCTACCTCAGGCTTCAGATTGGGTTTTAGGTGAGACAAGGAAGAGGTAAACCCTGCAAGGCAGGGCAGTGTTGTCTTTCTTCACAAATGTCTCAGCTGTGATAACTCCCTCAGGAAAGCACCAGCACAGTCACATCCAGTCTGAGGGATCACCTCTGCTAATGGGCCATAATGGATGCAATGGCATCAGCAGGGCAGGCAGCTGAAACGACTCAGACTATCAAGGACTCCCAAAATATCCCATGACTCACAATATTACATCATTCTGTCACAGAACCCTAAGGACAGCCTAAGCTGGTAGCAGTCATCCCTGTTCAGAAAAGAAAATCCAAGACCACATCAGTTCACACAGTGAATGATGAGAAGAGGAAGGACTTTCACATACAGCAGAAGAAACAGAGACAGAAATTATAACTTGATTCCTATTCCTGGGCGAAGAGCATGAGCTGCGTTGAGAGTTCACCAGCCAGGCAAATGAGTCCATATTGACCTGGTTGCTCTGCATCTGAGATGCTGCAGCTAACGATACAATTCTGTATGGTAGTGAAGCCAGGCAACTGGGATCCCTGTTCCAGGATGTAGTCATTGACCAGGGGATCACGAAAAGAGAGGAAACTCTCAGCCTCTGGCGGCAACTGCTGGCAAGTGTAAGAGAAAGATACCTTTGTAAAGAGGACCTTCAGGTGCAGCAAGGACAATGGAATACAATGGAGCAAGGTTTCTGATGCCTAAGAGAATTAGCTGTGCTGGAGATCATCTTTTGAGAGAACGAGATATTCTCTAAGAGTTCAGACGGTGTCCAGTGCATATCACAGATGTGGCAAATATTCACAAGGCTCGAGCCAGAAATATATGCCTGTTACTTAATGACACTGCAATGGAGGGAAGGAGAGGACAAGGTGGGCACACTGGTCAGTAAACTGAGGATCTATGAAGACCCTGTCACCGCCCTGTTATGGGCCCACGTCTCCTCTGTAGAAACTAAACTGGCTGAGGATGTCCGGAGCCTGGAAGAGAAAATTGAAGGCCATCAGAAACTGAGAGAGGAGCTTAATGAGGGAATCTCCCATGTCTTACCAAGACTGACAAGAGTCTCTCCTGTTAGGAGCAGGTGTCCCCCAGCTAAGGAGAGAGGGTACACTCCATGGGGCAATCTCTGGGTTTTCCTTTATGAACATGAAGAAGACATGAGGATGTGGGATGGAAAACCCACCTCTTCCTTAGCAGCTTAGGTTCATGAAGTGAAAAGAGCAACGACTACTGCTAGAATCTTATTCAGGATAAATGCTGCCCTAGTCTCACATGGACAAGACTCCAGGCAGTAGAGTGATGATGCTATGTCCAATCCTATTGAAGGGACCTCCAGGTCATATCTCAGGAAGAGAGCAATTCATACTGAGACCAAAACTTGAGGAGCCCTGCCTCTAGCCAGGTAGAGGAACAGGGCAATTGGGTCTATTGGATTGTGTGGATTTGATGGACTGGCCTATCATAACCACAAAGGCTTTGGTTGACACTGGCACAAAATGTACTCTGATGCCATCAAGATACATAGGGGCGGAATCTACTTCTATTTCTGGGGTGACAGGGAGATCCTAACAGCTGACTATACTGGAAGCTGAAGTGAGCTTGACTGGGAAGGAATGGCACAAACACCCCATTCATGACTGGTCCAGAGGCCCTGTTTACCCTCAGCATAGGTTATCTCAGGAGTGGGTATCTCAAAGATCCAAAAAGACATTGCTGGGCTTTTGGGATAGCTGCTGTGGAGACAGAGGAAATTAGCTGAATATCTAAAACTTAACCTACTACATTCCTTCCACATGGAAGGAAAGTTTTCTTTCCTTTCTCCTGTTCTAGGTTTTCTGAAAAGGCTTTCTTGTGTTTTGTAAGTGAACACAACTGGCAAAAAAATTGTTATGGCTCTTATGAATACATTGAAGAACATATCCTCTTCAGTTGTGTTTTGTGCATATGAGATTTCACCGGGTATTGAAGATACCTGACAGTCATCGGTCTTTAAGGTGTATCATATAGTTCAGAAACTAGTTAGAACTGAGTTGTGCTTTGGGAAAGAAAACACGTTGGGAGAAGTCACTTACATTTTTAATATAAGTCTATCAATAATTGTGTATTATGGTTGTATCACTAATTGCAATTCTATAGGCAAGTTTTTATGGGTTTTTTAACTATTAATTCCTTTTCCCCCTTTTTTTAACAAGGTAATATCAAGTGCAGTTTGTGGACCTCTTTTCTTCACATTAAAATATTAGCTGCTTCACAAGCTTTTATGAATATTCCTACCAGCTATTTTTTAATGTCCATTTAAGTTTCTGACAGCTGTAAGAGGAAGTCGGGCAGACTGGTAACAAGACAAAATTCCATCCATTTTGGGAGATGAAGACTTTTCGGTTTTTTCAGCTTATTTTTCCTGAAAAGGAAATCATAAACATTGCGGTAATGGATTGGGACTCCTCAAATAGCCTTTGAATATTTAAATTGAGTTACATCCCATCATCCAGATGTAACATCAGCCTGCAGAAACTGAAAATTTCTTTGTATCTTCACTTTGTTTCCTCCTCAGAAAGATGGCTTGATATCTCCAGGCACAATGTAAAATCTTCTCAATACATAAAATCTTAACGTAGTGTACAGATTAGTGCACCGTATGGAACAGGTTTAGCTGGCCTTCTAGCACTAATATTATTTTATTTTTATTAATATTATTATTACTCTATATATTTTGACTGAAATAAATTTTTACTGATTTCTGCATAAAGAAAATACCAGACAGGGCAAAAATAAATGCCACTTCATCTGCAAGCAAGATTAAATACTGCTTCTATGTACTGCATGGATAATTCTTAGAACAGGTGAAGAGGAAATTTTGTATAAAAATAAATCAGTTAGCCTGTATCTTTTTTTTTGTCAAGTTTTATTTGGCTCATGTCTTGCCAAAAAAATCCAAATTAAGAAAGAAGACTGAGAGAGAAGGAAAAAATACAGGGTCTTAGTGACAATTGTTTTATTACATAGTTAAGATTTAATAGCAGGATAGGGAAAAAAAAAATTTCATAAGGATAGAATGTGAGGGTAAAATGCTCATGTCTTTTGCTGATTTGTGTGTCTGTATGATAAATAAATAAATATTTTGGTAAGGTTACAGCTTGTCTTTATCAACTGACTCTGAAATCCCTGTTCTCAAAAATAGTTTCTTGTATAACTCAAATATTATTCACAATTTTTCAAAGATAAATATCTTTAAAAGGGACCTACAGATGAGATACAGGAAAACATATAAAAGCCTGAAATATCCCATCAAACAGTTTTACAGACAGAATCTATGGGGTCAGTTTTTAATTCTCTTCTTCACTTACAGTGTATAGACCTTTCTCCATAGATTAAATTTCCACAGATTTGCATTACACATGCAAGTATAAATATTTAGCTTTCTCAATTTCTTTCCTTTCTTTTTTCTTCATTTGTCTCCTCTGAAATCTGTTTCAGAAAGACAAAATCATTGCTTTAATTAAAAAAACCCAAGAAGCATTATGTGTCATGCAGCTCATACACATCAAATCAGAAAAACTCCTCTTTATCCAATAACAGCCAAATACTATAGGCAACCTCGAGGACAAAAGACATTGTAAAGACACCTTGTTATCCTTTAAACTCTCTAAGGATAATTTTCAGTATTTTTGACTAAATGCACAGCCCAAAGAATTTTCCATACATTACATGAGAGAGAAATATTTTGAATCATAGCAGTTTTCAGTTGCACAGAACCAAAGCCACAGCTAAAGACAATTTTGGAAACATCAACCTTTCAACAAGCAGGCTGATAAAAACAAATATCTATTAGGATTTAAAACTTCAAAAATATCAATCATTAATTAGATGAGGAAGAAAGAGAATTATTCCAAGGCATAATGGTTAAAGTATTGTCTGGCAGTCCCAGCTGCAGTCCTGGCTCCAATAAACAAGTCAGGATTTCAGAGCAGGTAGAACCAAGTTAAGAAAAGGAAGTGACAGACATTCTCTCAAATACTTTGCAATTCCCTATGTTATGAACTTCCTCAGGTGGTAGGAGAGTTTGTGTTAGAGCTCAAGAGAAGAAATCTAAAGTCAGGGTACCAGCATACCAATGGATGTAACAATAACCACAGTACACACAGCAAAAGCCATATTGTGATTTTGTCCCTTGAGGAAATCTACTCCCTTTGATAGAAAATGCCTGAATTGTTTGGCTGGACATTACTTAATTAAACAGTCAAACATTACAATTAAAAAAAAAGGAAGTCTTATTTATTCATATAATTTTATAGCTTATATAAACAATTTACATATTAATTTTATTTCTATGTGTGTTCATGTTTTGCATTTATATCTTTAAGTAATACAATTAAATTTTTTTTAAAAATATGTCCCAGCATGAGCAAACAAGCAAAGAGCAGTGAAAAACAAAGGATGAAAATAAAACAGTTCTGGGCAAAAGAGATTGTTTGGAATAGAGAACATCATTCTTTTGAGCATATTCAGTGCTGGCTTCAATCTCCTGCACAACACTTAGTTCCATGGAGTTGTATACAGTCCTAAAAAGAAACATACCAACAAAAGCAAGATTTCTCTTCTTGGCAACAAAATGCTTTAATAAGGCAGTTAGAGTCCCTCCAAGGATTGAGAAACTAATGCCCACAGGAAACATATAGCTTGACTTAAAACGCACAGAAAGAAAAAAAATACCTGTTTACGTTTTCACAAAGAACTCATTTAATCAAATTTTTGATTAAAAGGAAAGGGAAGTAGTCTGCAATGTGTTCTCCAGTATCAGACAAACTGAATTACATTACTATATGATATATACATTTGTAATTGCTATTAGAAAATGAAAGATGGGCTAGTCAACAGATACTAGACACCTATCTACATGAACATGCAGAAAGGAGCAGATCACTTATCCAGAATGCTTTCTGAATTCTGAAAAATAAATGTCTTTTAAAATGGCATATGCAGAACAGACATATCGTTATCCAAAGCATGAATACTTACAACATTATTTCTTTCCCTGATTTCCCATAGTTTTTATTTTTTCTCTAATATTTTGTCAAACTCTGCAACTTACTATAGCAGATGCACATTTAACTTACATTTCAAAGAGTTTAACAAACACAGAACCTGCCAGATGAACATAGGAATTCTTTTCAAACACATAAGTACACATACTGCTTTAATTCAAACGTGATGACTGTCATGTCTTGGCATCTTTTACTCTATTCTCTGGGCTGGTTATATTTTACAGAGGCATGGTAAGCTATGGGAGCAGTGCTGTTAACAGAAACTGGTTGCAAGAGCAGCTGAAAGAGGGACACACTCATCAGCACAGTCTGGATCTTACTGCTTTGAATTTGTGGCAGCAGTCTGTGGGAGATGAGGCCAAGAGAATGATTTTATGGTAATCTGCTTGTCCAGCGATCAGAACAGCTAAATTTCTCCCTGTCCTAAATCTAATACCAAAGATTTTGACTCTTCTCATTGGGAGAATGCTCTGGCTCCTCTCTGACAGATGTTCTCATTTGCTTTAGCAAATCTCATAGTGAGAGGCTGGGCAATGCTGCAAACATCTTGCTATTCAATTCAAGCAGGTATTATCCACTGAATTGTTTCTCATCACTAGTTTTACCTACCTGAATAAAAGTTGTCTGTACACTATCTGCTTAAATAAAAGCCTTTTTATAGCATTTGATCAGCAATTCATCAAAATACTGTTTTACTGCTTCAAAGCACTCCACATGCTTGCCTGGTCTGTGACACTTGCTGGCAGAATGGAGCATTTAGGATGTACTCCTGGTAACATGGAATTTAGTGTATAACAAGTAGTCACAGAAAAATAGATATCTCGACTGTCAAAAAGAGGAAGCTGTCAGAACCACAACAGAACTCCAGTCATAATGAATTCAAGTGACTGAAAGAAGATTTACATAAAAATGCATTGCTACATCAAGATCATACAAACCCATTAACCACTTTCATGCAAAACATTTTTTTCTGTAGTAATAAAACTGAAAGTCCCATTCCAGTTAAAGCGAGAAAATAGAATGCAAACTTTTTACCTGAAGATGTCTGAAATGTCTTCCAAGTCATAAGCTGTTTCAGTTCTCTGTGAACCGAAACCAACTGAACAGGAAAGGACCAAAAGCATGACATGTTTAACCAACAGCTTTCTTAGCATCATTTGAAATGTTTCTTGTATGAACTAATATGCAATTAAAAAAAAAAAAAAACTAAAAATTCTAAAACCCAAACTGTCTAAAAAAAATCAGTGCAAAAAATGAAGGTTTTTTTAATTGCTCTGTGACAGTACTCTCCTGTTCCATTCTGTAACAATTTAATACATTACAGAGAGCATAAGGGTTTAAAAACCCTTATTTTTAATACAGGAATAATAAACACAAAAACAATTTGTTGAGTTGAAACCTGTTTCAAACTTGCAAATGTTGATCAATAAATTAAAAAATAATGTCATTATTTCATCCTCTGGATGTCTTCTTATGCTTATTTGATTAAAACTATAATTATTTACATGCATTCATCTTTTGCTCATTTCTTTTCAGGTATTTTGTTTGCTTGCTTGTTTTGTGGGCTTTGATTTTTTCTTACCAAGAGAAATGCATATGAAAATTAGAAAAATATTTAGAAAAATTATTGGAGGTCTTTATTAATGTTCAAATTAGAATTCAAATAGTAAGAAGTTTTTAGATTTAATAACTAGAGAAAAATGTTGAGAGATCAAATGAACACCTGTCCAAAGCAGAAAAACTTTTGTCATGTATGTGGTTTCACTCACAGGGCTGTCTGTCAAACTACATTTCAAGATGAGCTGTCTTTAAGTAAGCCAAAACCAAAAAATTTAGACTGTTCTTTCTAGCAGCATTTTCATACTAGCCATGATTCAGAGCAGTACTAAAATACACACAAGAAAGAAACACTTAAACAACAGTAAAGAACTTCCTAAGATAACTCAAGTTTAATTTCACATGAAAACTCATGTTGCCTAATACATTACCAGAATATATTAGCTTGGACTCAGATTCTTTCCAGATGACCGTCCACACCGGATATCTCTCTCCTGCCAACATTTGGTGTAAAGACATAAATGATCATCCTTTTCCAAAAGAAAACTACTGCTCAAAAATCATGTTCTGGTTGTGCCAATGAAGTGAGAGGATTCCCCAGAGGACAATTCAAAACAGGAGTTATGGACAGTGTTTGACTCTTGAAAAACTGGGTCATGCATTAGAGTGGGAGGCCAGCCCAGTACCTTACACAGTAGGGAACAGGATTGGATGGTGTGATTAAAGGCAATTGAGATAAATGAGGACACATCTGTTTCTGCAGGCAGTGTTTGGATATGCAGACACCCAAACTGCACCTGCAGCCGTGGGCCATTTTGTCCCACAGAGATTTGGAGATTCATATAGAAATGCCAGCCTAAAGTATCTCTGAAAGTGCAATCCATACAGAGGTGTTCTAAAATTTTGCAAATACTTTCTTTAAAAAGGTTCTATGCCGTAGCAGCCTCTCCCAAAAATTTTAATACTTAGTATCAACAGATTATATATAAACGTACATCGGCATATATGCATCCTATATACATCAATTTTTTTTTTACCTTAAAATTGGCTTTGAGTTCAACTACCTAGGTTATCGTCTTTCTGCAATATTTCTGCCAGACTCTGTAAGAAAAAAAGTTATGAAAATATGTCTGCAAGGCTACTGTGTGTTAAGCAATCACCTTAGCCTTAGCTTAAGAAACAGTTTTGAACTCATTTCTTTAGCCAAGTTTCCAGCTGAGGCTCACATTTTTACTGAAGTTTTGGGCTTCCTCAAGCTGAATTAGGTGCTATCCAGAGGCAGCCAGAGGGAAGTGTCAAGGTTTGCTGTATGAAAAAAGCCACTGGAGAAGAGTCGCATCACACAAGAACTTGAAAACAGCCTGTCATGAATTTGTCAGTCTAGCATCAAGATTATTCAGCAGCTTACGAGGTGTGAACCTAGAGAAGAAATTAGTCTTAACTTGAGAATTAAGTAAAGACTTGTATGTGTATTCCTTCCTCCTATGCCTGTTCCCAACACATGCATACATGGAAGCAAGGGGATCCACTATCCCGAAGGCAGATACCAATTTCTAATGTGTAAGATCCTGTTTCCCTATCAACTGCTAGCAGAAGAGTAGGGGAAGGCAGCCCTTAGAGAGGCAGGAAAACAATATTTCAGAGATACTAAGGCTTAATGCCTTTTCTCCAACAGTGGTAACATGATAGCCAACAGCCACCTACAACTACTTGAGGGAAGCCTGTAATCACAAGATATTGCAATGTAGCAGGAATATTTACAAGTAGCCCTCAGATCTCTTAAATTTATGAACTTCAACTGGGTTAAAATACACCAACTGTCTTCCCTGCTTTCACACACAAGATAAGAAGGAAATGGTACAATGAATTTAAGGATTACTGTGAGCCACCCTAAGAATCTCTGCAAATATGTGGAAAATGTCACCCAAACACCAATTTTTCCCCCTTAGTCTTTGCCCAACAGTGCAAGTTCTTCTTACGTTGACTTTTATGACATGATACACAGGGAAACAGATCTTTGAGAGCAGAATAGATGGTTAGAGAAAGAGTATGAACTGTGGAAGAAAAATATATGTTTAGGGATGTAAAAGGCAACAGGTCTTTGGGAAGGGAGAAAAAGAAGAAAAAGAAGCATAATTTTATTTTCTTTGAGTAGTATGAAAGAACCTTAAAAAGTAAAATCAATTCTTAACACCAGCAAGAAGATCTACCCAAGAAGTGTTACCTTTCTGTCTTATGATGGCATTATTTGGGACAGTTCTTTGAATTCAGGGAACCACACTTCATTAGCATAGGCAAACACGATGGAACATAGAACTCTTAATGTCTGAAATACAAGGCAGATACTATGCAGTCTATCTCTCAATTTCTCTGGTTAAAATGCATTAGAATGTCAGCAACATAGATTGTTAATCACTTAATGTTGACCTTTTCATGCAAGAGACATGAGACATATAAAAATTATTAAATATAATAGGAGAACTTTAGAAATCTAATAAAGGGCATCCCAAGTCTACATTCATGAAATTTTATGGTTTATCATGCTATGTCTTTGACCATACAAGTGCAATAGTTAAAAAATTCACTAAGTAAAAGTCTCAGATGTCACAAAAAAAGTCATGGTTAAGTCTTTGGTGGTGCTATTTAGAAACAAACACAGTGTTTGAGCCCTTTTTCTATAACTTTTGTACCACGTATTTTCATTTAGGTTCCATGCTTTTAATACAGAGAGGTACTAACCTGAACAATTAAAAACCTACAGCACTATGTTAATACTATGAATCAATGGTAAAACTACAGCCAACCAGTGTTAAGTAAACATCTTATTTGCCAAATAATAGAGTTTAGTTATTTATAATAGCCGGTTTCCTCCAGAAAATCTTGAGTTAAATTTGCTCAGCTGTAATGGCAGTATGCTCTGTTCTGTTGAATGCTCCCAACTCACTACTCAGCATACATAGGTGAAACATAAGTTAAATTCCCATCTGCCTTGCCAGATGTAACACCCAAAATCTTCTGGTAGTGCTGTAGGAAAGCCATAAATGTGGGTATATCCTTCCCACTCTTAGTGTTCCTGTGCTCTAAACTTGACTGTAATCAGAGCAGGAGTTGAAGCCATAGCAAGTGTACCTCCAGACTAGAGACATCCAGCTTTAACACTGCTTCAGCTCTCTGGCTATCTGCTTTGCAGAATTGCCTGAATGCAGCAAGTTTTGTTTATTGTGGATCTGGGAATCATAGAAACATCCCAAGGCAACTTATCAAAGAGACTGTCAGATAAGTGGAAGGGGATAAGAGAATTCCTAGTCTGAGTGGCACTGCAGATCTTATCTACATCAATATGCCATGGTAAGAGACTTTCTTAAGGTAAGATGGTAGATGGTAAGATGGTCTTATCCCCTTAAATATTTTTAAAGTCAGCACTACTACTTAATATAGATATTCTAATTTTTAATACTGATCTACAATGAACTGTTAAGCTAAGTGACAGTCATTGAATTCATTGCAAATTTTAATGTATTTAATGTCATCAAAAGCAAAATAAACTCAATCTGGCTTCAGGAAGCTGAGTTGACTATAATGCAAATCCTGTAAGCTCTGAGCAATCAGAAGAAGCTAAAAAGAGCTTCAAAATATGAGCTTTGAAATTACTGCTACACCTCAGAATACTGTGGATTGGTAAAGGGCACTGCATCCAGGGACATGCATCAACAGAAATCATAATTTTCTTGCTCTTTCTTTGATGAATATTTATTTGTTTTGCAATAAAAAATGGTTTCAAATGCCAAACAAAATAAAGTGTGGAATTAAAATATGAAATTCACTTGATTGCAATAAGGTATAGGTATATTCTGAAAAGTAGAAAACCAATACTCTTGTGGTTAGAAAAACCCCAAACCCACAACACAAAAGACCTTAGGAAGAGGAGCATTTCTAGCATCTGATTAAAAATATCTTCAGTAATTTTACAGTACTCACAAAGTTTAGGTTAGTATTTTTTAACTGGGGCTGGAAGCCAGAAAAATTTGTATCTAGGGTTTAAAAAATTCATAACATATTCTGATGTGGCACATCTACAAGACTTGTAAATTGCCATTCTCCTCTGGGATATGCTCCTATATGTAAAAGTAAGCTTCTTGCAGTAATTTTATCTGTGCATACATTTTTAATTCCCTTTATCTTTTTATATCTGGTAAATGATAATTGATTAGTAATATTTTTTTCTGAATGTAGAATACACCATATTTTTGTTCATTAAATTTCTCTCTTTCAGTCATCTTCATAATCTAGATTATTTATCACCTAAGAAGTACTCCTTTCCTTCAAGAACTTTGTAAATTTATACCACTTTTTAATTTTTTTTTTGCAATATACTGGCTTCACAACAACATATTGCTGCTCCTTGATACCCGTATTTTATTGAAGCAATAACTAAAACTGGGAAATCTGATCTTTCTTGAAGATTAGTAGCTAGAAAAGGCAATATACTTCCTTGGAAGTATAAGGTTGTTAGCTGCTGTTGTCTGTTAAATACATACACACACCCGCCATAGATTTCTAATCATTATTAAAGTTTTATTAAAAATCTCCTTGATTATGTTGGGTTTTGGAAAGTTGGCAATTGTGCAAATGTTAACTTTCTTAGAGAATCTTCTTGGAACATGTGTTCCAGGGAAATAATTTGAATCACAGCAGGCAGTTTAAAAATTGTATTATCCCTGAGAGTTAGATAATAACTAATACCCAGAACCTTAGGTTTCTCCCTTGCTGTGTTTTATTATAGAGTATGACTGAACACATTTTTGAGGTACATGATATGAACTAAAATGTCTTGGAGGGGTTAATTGAATTAATTTCCCATTATCCCAAGAGGGACGATCACCCATATGGAATCTCTCCTTCAGACATCTGCCACAGCACCGCTCTTTTGGAGCTCTTCTCTGCAGCACTAGCAGAACATAACATCCCCCGCAATTTCAGCAGAATACGAAATGACAATAGCAAGCCTGGGGACAGAAGAAGCTAATTAGTCAAAGGAACACCTCAAGAGTTTTAAAGTTCAAAAGGTAGCCGAAAGCAGGTTTGCTTGATTAGCAATTCTGTCTATTTTTAACCACAATATAGCTCATATAGAAAAATTTCTTAGAAATTACAGCCTAAATCTTACATGTAGATTTTTTGCAATTCAAACTATACTGAGCTACTGCATTCTAAAGATTTTCAAATCAGGAATTTCTTAATATTTGGAGCATTTTAAGATCAGATATTTGAATTATTTAATTAATTATACTATATTTTTAAAACATTAGTTCAGGAAATTTGTTTTCAAATATATTAACTGTAGATATATAGATTTACACCATTTTGTAAACTTCAGACAAGTAGAAAACTTACAAACTCTTCAGTGATTATGTAATTTAGAACTTCTACGTGCTGTTTCTTAGATCTTTAACTCTTTCTGAAAGTTGAGCAATGACATGTGTTTACCCAAGGAATACATGTTATGGTATTCTGCTGGGGTTTTATAACCAGATGGATTATCTTTTCTTGTTACGCACACATAGGACAACAAATCTTCTTGCCCGGGGCCTCTGTTATACACACAAAGCAGATGTCAGTTCCTACAGGTTTGATTAATAGTCCCAATATATCTTTGTTTCAAGATCAGTCCATATACTCCATACTTCAGGATGGAACAAGTCTTTAGCATGAATTGAATATGCTCTGTCAGATTTCAATTCAAGATGAAACTCTGTGTGTTTACATGTTCATTCACTTTGTCTTTATGGAAAGCATGAATTAGAAGGCCATTCTAATATGGATTGAAGAATAATGAGTGTCATTTAATTTAAAGTTCGTTTCAAGTGAAAGAAATTTAGTGGTAAAGCAATGAGATTTAATTCAACTAAGTTTGTTTGTAAGCCTGAAGGGATTTATGATGTCTGTAAACAGCAACTATCACCAACACTGTAAAAAAAGCTTTGAAAAGTTTTAGCCCTTGACAAACTGCAGTTTTGTTCAGTAGTATTCCTTTAATGCTATGAAGACATCTATACATGACAAAAATAAGGTATGTCATGTTTATAGCCAGTGTAAACATATGGTGTGCAGTTGTATACCGCTATGAGCATCAGCCCAGTAACCAGCATTGCAATGCGGCGTTCACTACTGTGTCTGATCCTGTTCAACATCTCCATTAATGATCTGATGATGTGACAGTGTGGATCCTCAGCAAGGTTGCAGAAGGTGCAAAACTGGGAGGAATGACTGATAGACCACAGGGTTATCTCAGCCAGAGTGACCTAGAGAGGAAGAAGAAACGGGCTGACAAAAGCTTCATGAAGTTCAACAAGATGAAGTGCAGAGTCCTTCCATTGGGGAAAATCAATCCCAGGCACCAGAACATGCTGGGGACTACCCATCTGAAAAGCAGCTTTGCGGAAAGGAACCTGGAGACAGAAAGTTGAACATGAGCCATCAATGTGCTGTTTCAGTAAAGGTTCATGATATGTGTTGTCAGCAGGGTGGGAGGGGTGATCCTTCTCCTTTACTTGGTGCTGTTGCAGCCAAAACTTGGAGTCCTGTATCCAGTTCTGGGCTTCTCCATACAAGAGAGACATGGACATTTTGTGTACAGTCCAGGGAAGGGCCACAAAGATGAGGAAGGAACCAGAGGATTGCTAAGAAGCAGCTGTAACGTCTTAGAAGGTGTCATAAACCATCGAAGATTCCCAAAGTGTCCCGTGACCCACAGTATTACATCACCCAGAGCAAAACTCCCCAGCCCAGGGGAGGTACCTGGGTGCTCCCACTGAGCCACTGAGCGTATGTCAGCCATTACGGCAGACTTCGTGTTTGATGGGCTTCCCCCACCCACAGCGGATCAGGACTGCGATCATCACTTCAACAAACAGACAATGAAATTGCAACAATCAAGTCTCCTCATGGGATTCACAGGTGGTGACTGTGTACCTTTCTACTCTTTTCCTTTCTTTTCCTTTCTTTCTTTTCCCTTATAGGTTTTCTTGAGTGTTATTTTTCATGCTTTTACATTGTCGCATTTCTAACCAAAATGGCTACATTTTAAAATTTGCCAAATATCTTATACTCAATATTCCAAATTTTGAAAGCAAAACTTTGTTGTTGAACCTCCTGAGAATTTTGTTATTTTTTCTGTGCTTCACCCAGAGTAAATCAAACAACCCTCCCCTAAACCTGCCAAGTGGACCAGGCATAAGACCTTATAACTTCAACTGTTCTGTGATTCTGTGAATATTTGATATTTGCAATGGTGCACGGCATCAGAAAACACGGAAATATCCACACTTTCATATAAAATCCCTTCTCAAATTTAATAAAGAATAGAATATCTAATTTCTTTTTAAATATAATAAATTTCCTTCTGAAATTTATTAAATTTACAGATTGTATATAATTTCAAATAACAATCTTACATTTTGTTAACTCAGTTGTATAAAATAGAATATGTTAATTATTTTTTACAGAGAGTGATAGTGACTGGAAAAGGACATGATAGCAGAGAAAAAATAACATCCAAGTGGAAAAATAGATTCTAAGCCCTTTCCAACATCTATTTTAAAATTAAATCAGCAATTCATGAAAGTGTTGCTAGTTCTGCATATATCTGAGATAGCATAAAGAATGCATTTTGTTAAAAATTTGTCTTTTGGGTGGGGTCAGGGTAATAAATGAGATAATTAATTGAGGGTAGAACCTACTAATTGCAAAGTGTGCATGACACAAGAATGCCAGGCCAGGAGAAAGAAATAAGTCTTCCCTAAATTGAAATCAAAATTATGGATTCTCTTGAGAATTTGCCACAAGAGCAGAGTCAATAAAGTATGAACAGTGTGCATTGTGTGAGTCAGCAACAGGAACACTGCGGGGAAGGTCCAGATCAGCTGAAATGCCCCTGTTCCTTCATGCATATGCTAGACACCCTGGTCACAGGATGTTTCCACAGCTGCGAAGGAGACAGCCATCCCCAACACCCGGACAGAAGGTAAAGCTGAGTTTTCATTTGGAATTGGCCTGTAGACGAGCAGCTGCAGGTCACTCAGTTGTGACTGCTTGGTGAGGGGGAAATGGCATACACTTTTTGTAATATAAAATGATGCACTAAGCCAGGAAATCCTAGATGCCTTCTATTAAACAAATAATCACTGCTGATTTACAAGCCTCCTGGACAGCAGGGACATAGAAAATCAAAGACTTGTGGGTGAGAATACAGAAGAAAATTCATTTGAAGGAGAATATAGAAAATGCGAACACATTCCCTTTCTTAGTTATTATTAGGCCCTGGTTCAAGGCTATAACAGCAACACTGACACAATAATGACAGCTCTCCAAGGCTTTCTGGCCAAGGTCCCTTAAATATGACAATGACTAATTCTTCCAGCTCTATAATTCTCTGACATGCCCCCAGGGAGACAGTGAAGCTGCCTATTGGTATTCTGAGTATTGCTTCATTCAAAAAAAAAGGCATCTACAGCTTTTACTCTTTTACTACTCCCCTGCCTGCTGCCACAGAAGATGCTCTTGGGTAAAAGGGAATATACATGCACCTTGTCCTTTGGATACCAATAAATTCCCTTTTACCCCTTATATGCTAGTGAAAAGAATCAGTAGACATGCTAGAAAATCTCAAGTGTTACAGAAGCTACAACAACAACAGAAACAGTTCAGTCAACTCACAGCAGCTTTGTCCTAAACCTTATAAAAATAGGTTATCATTATTGCTGATAATTTAGGGCAAAATCTAGACACTTGTTCCTGGTCCTGCACAGTGCAGAATTTAATTAAAATAAGCTTTTGTGGACAAACCTCACTTACCGCAGGTCCTGGGGCAACTGTCATACAGAAAACTCTCTCAGTGACAGCAATGATAATTAAAGAACATCAATCAATAATCAAATAATGTAGGTCACTTATGCAGTGAATAGTCCAAAAGAACTTTAAAAGACATGACATTTCAAAGGATAGAATTATACTAATGGAAAAGGGAGAACTATATCTCATGAACAGAAAAGCAGGTACTGGTTCAACACACCTAGAAATTTCTGTGAAATCTCATAGTCACACTGATGAAAGTACAAAGCAAAACTAATGAAGGAACGAAAGCAAAGAAGAAAACAAATACCTGAAAAAACTAAACAACACAAAACAACAAATAATCACACACATATACATGCAAGAGAGAACAGGTTGAGAAAATTGGACAGAAAGGGCACAGAAAGAAAATGTCAAATGTGAAGAGTTTAACTCTAACAGAAATTATCTTCAGGAACAGAAAAAGAAATTATAAATATCTAAAAAAGACTATGAAGTTTTTCATTTGCTTAATATAATTTCACATCTAGTAACATAAACCTGAAGTACTCTGCCTTAAAAAAATAATTTGATATGATTATATTTAAAGGTTCATTAAGTAACTGAGCTGTTAGAAGCAGACATTATTGTATTTATCTTTCTTTACAGTACATTAGATTCAAACTCAGAGAGTTATTTTTATGTTAATTAGCATAAGCACCAATGGAATTAAAATATCTCTGATGAGGTTCACAATCATTTTTCTTAAAATGCAAACTATAATATTGGAAACTTTTGGAAGGAACCAAAAAATATTTTTAGCTCAAATATATATTTTTTTTTGTTGAATGAGAATGGTTCTTCAAAGAAAATATTGCCCTGAATCCCCTCTGAATTCTCCCAAGATTAAAATTAACATGGAATTCTCAATATAACCGTGTCTCTTACAACCTTATTTTTGTCCATGTTATCATTAAAATCCATAGTTTTTTTCCTCTGAGGACATGAACAGGGAATGAATCAGAAACCATTCCCAAATTATAACACCTGATAACAGGTGTTTTATGAGGTGTTTACAAAGACACACCTTTCAATCATAAATGCCATGCACCATGTAAGTACACTCCCTTTTGTCTGTCCTGTAAAAAACAGAAACACACAGGGTCTGTATTGGTTTTCTTTCCTATCAGTGATAAGTACAGATTGTAAAAGGTACATAAAGGATAATAGATATAGGTAATACAATTCAAAACAAAAATTCAATCAGTATATTGAATGTTTTGCAGTTGCTGTGATTAGCTCGTGTAGTAAAGTATAAATTTGTTTGATGTTACTTGAAGTACTTCCTCAGGGTAGAATTATTAGGTGAGATTTTTTTTTCACACAGGAACTGCTTGGGAAAACCTCTTCATGCTACATATCTTTTACCATTGGGTTTGTGATGCAACTAGAACAGTAAAGACTGAACCCTTTTTTTTCCACCAGTAAAATATACCATACTAAAATGGCAGCTGACATTCAGTGACAATATTTGTACGCTATCTAACAAGACTGGTAATGTACCACCACCTTATAGATATGATTTCTTTAATTGCTGCCAACCTTGCCTTCCTCTTTAGAGGTTGAAATCAATTTGTGCTAGCTGCCAGGGAAAGGAGAAATGCTGTGGATTAAAAGATGGCATGTGAAAGTCCAGACTAGACGAGTGGAACTGGGGATACGTGAGAACGCAGCATGGAAGAAGCAGCTGTGTCCCCTTGGAGATTTAATGGAAAATATTTGTGCCAAGAAAGTTTGCATCAATGTCCATTAAATACTGCAGAGAGTGCAAGAGAGAAGTACAAGAAAGCAGATACTAATGGCCACTTCAGTATTCATTTGTCCCAAATTCACCTGAAAAGACATTCTGTTTACAAGCTTTGCTGTAATTTTTTGTTGACCTAAGCCACATAAATGTGATTTTATTCATATTCAATAAAATACAATAGAGGAATACAGGTACGTTAATAGGTGAATAAAACTATTAGTCTAGCATGAAAAACTGTGTGGCAGCAAAGACTTAATATCTTTTTCTGACAATTAGCTTTTCTATTACTGCCCAAATATTCTACCATCTTATGCACTTTCTCACACCTTCTTGCCTAATTTCTCATTTTCCTCTTGCCGTGACTCTTTCTCAGTCAAAAATGCAGGAGTTCAGGACTGTTATTATGCCTGCAGCTTCCTGTAAAACACTCAGGCACAATACTAATTTTTGTTAAACACTCAACAATGTACAGTCATTGACAGACTAGCCATAAAAATTCAGTATTGTTAATTTTCATGAGCATTAAAACACATGAAGCATGAGGTTGGAACTAGATTATCTTTAAGATCTCTTTCAATTCAAGCCATGCAATTATTCTAAGATGGTACTTTCAGTGGCACCATCTCTTAACTTCTAGTAAAATGAAAGGAATTCAAATGCCTAAAATCCCACTGACTTTTTTGATATAGGTTTATGGTTTCAAAGTTAATTCTTTTTTTTTTTTTTACCTTGTACTCCTTACACTTTCAGAAGAAAGAATATGGGAGTCCTTTCAGAAACATGAAGTCAGGAAAAGAAAACCTAGTATTTTACCTATAAGTAATTCTATGTAAAAGTAGTCATCCCACAGTGCAAAAGCCTTCCTACCTAGTGCTGGAATGAAAAAGGTATATGTTCTCTCTATCAGTGCTTCAGACACGTTCTAGTTTTATGCCTTTTTCATAGACTGCTAGAATAATGATCTGTCTTAATTTTTCTTTCAAAAGAACTAGCTAAGAAACTTCTTATTTGAAATGCATTTGAAATGCAGCACATCACTTTCAATCTACAGCTAATACACTCTTTCAGTAGCATGCCAGTGAAGGACGGCAGATTCCAAGGAAGGCTTCATTTAACTTTATCCATTTTTCAGGGAAAATATCTGGTGATTATGTAAGCTGCTATCAGTATTAATAGACAGATAGATAAACACATTTTAAAAAGGGGTTATAATTTCTCAGCTTCCTCTTTGCAGTGACTGATTAAGGTGGAATATTTGTGCTTCATATCTGCATTCTTCTTACTTCTAAATGTTTTCTTGCCATTTTTTGACTCAGAAACATTCGGATTAATACAATGAGTCTAATGTTTTCTCTTTTTCATCTCATGCAGAAGTTGATAACAATTCATGGCCACTGAAAAATAGCAACACCCTTGAATGGCTTTAATGTACATACTGTGATTAGACTAATTTCTGGTTTGAGATGCCCTTTAAACATTGGCAGCCAAAAGCTTACAGGTTTGTCAAAAAGTCAAAACATTTAAATCCCCTTTGACATTTTTAAAATTTCTATTTAAATGCATGCCTATAAAACCCAAAAATTTTGCCTTTAGAAAACATTTGGCTATTCAGTTTGACCCAATAGAGTTTTCTGCCTTTGTAACACTCTCTTGCTTGGGCTGAATCAATGCAATACAATTGACTTTCCATCACTAGTGCAAAGAGTTCTCAGGATTTGATTTTCACGCTGTTACTCTGTCTTCTTGTACCTTGGCAAGCAAGTTCTTCATGTTTTGAAGTAAACACTTCCAATCTAAATACAGAGAGCTTAATTCCTTCCAGAGTTGTCCATTAATTCCATGGTTGAAGAGCTTCAGCATGCCATTAGGGTAGTAAGCAGCCTAAAAGTGGTGTCTATCATTAAATTTTTAAAATGTCCAAACAGAAGTTACACAATAGCAGTGAGAAAGGCAGGACCTGATATGCTCTCCTTGTTCTTATCTTCAACCAAAGCTAAAATTCTTTCAAGATTTCACCATTGAATGAATGACATGATGAGGAAAACCTGGTGCTCTTTCATTTCCTAGAATCTCTTCACCTCTTTCCTCCTTCCTTTTATTCCATAGAATAGGTCAACTTCCTGGCATAGTTTTTACTGCTTTTATCTAAGCTTTCCCTGGGCTTTTAGAAAGCACTTTCCATTACTTTATTACAGGAATGTGTAAGGACCTCCTTTATAAACCTTCTTCACCATCACCATCTTCAGGTGTTCCTACCTTCCATCATGGCTTCTTCAGGGCAGTCAAATGCTCCCTGTATAATTTCTGTGGAGTCATCTAATGGCTGAGACCTCAAATATGCATATTTGTTCTATCATGATACTATATCTTCCATAATGTGTGACTGTGATTGTCATATCACAGATATACAAGCATTTTTATTTGATGTGAGGCAGGACTAACTTATGCTTGTGAACCTTTAGCAGCAGTTTTACATCAAAAAGATCAAACTGATAAAACATATTCCTTCATAGTCTCTTTAAAACTTTCACAGAATCACACAATTACAGAATGGCTGGAGTTGGAAGAGAACTCTGGAGAGAATCTAGTCCAAGTCCCATGATAAAACTGGTTCACCTAGAGCAGATTGCACAGGATCATGTCCAGGCTGGGTTTGAGTATTTCCAGAGAAGACTCCAAAACTGCTCTGGACAGCCTGTCACAGTGCTCTGTCACTCTCAGAGTAAAGTTTTACCTCATATTTACATGGAACTTCTTGTGTTTTCATTTGTGTCTGTTGCCTTAAAGAATCATTTAATTAAAGAACTGTTTCAAATATTATCTCAAATTCTTACATCTTGTACCTGCAGTTAAAATCAATTCAGAAGAATATAGAGACATTTTCATGGGGGTTTTTTTCTCCTACTTTGATTTCTTTGCACAGAGAACTGCATGAAGCACAGTGAAGCTCCATCCTTACTGGATCTGGTTTATTATCCCTGAATATTATTAATAGTTACAAATATTATAATTGTATTAAAATCATTCCACACGGTGCGTGAAGATTACATTGAAATAGTCATCCCAAATTACAGGATTTCTATTCCATATTTACAGTTTCTTTCCAGCAACAGAAGATATTTCAGAACTTAGTTTAACAATATATTAAACAAAATGGAATGATATTGTAGAAGCTATGTAATTAAACAATAATGCAAATAATTAGATTTCATTTGATTCTAAGAGAATTATCACATTTGCTTAGGCAGAAAAACACAGTGCTCATTTGGATATTAATGTAGTATTCTGCAAACATTGCAAATCAAAGTAATATGAAATATTCAAACTATTCAATGTAAGACAATTGAAAGGTGAAACTCTACTGTTGTGTCACATTTTGCAATTTCCCATCAATTCATCAATTTTAATAATAGAGACAAATCACAGCATTATATCTATTAATATATTTATGAAAATACCTGTGAAAAAGAAATTCATTATAATAAGCATAAAACTGAATGCCTACTTACACTGCCACTGACAGGCTACAAAAGACAAATACAGTAGACTGGAACTCTGTATGAAGACTGACATTCTCACCTGGGTTCTTAGAATATATTATAAATTACAAGGAAGGCTTGACTACTGAAATGTCACATTCTCAAGCTTTGACTATTTTTCTGGAAAGTACATTTTTTTTCCCCTCTCCCTAATGAACTACCAAATTTGATCGTCTAAAGGCATAATTTTAATACCATGTGGTAAGGGTTTACATAGTTTTCCAACATTTAGTCTCTTATGTGCCATCCAGCATGAAATTAACCATTGCTTTAACTACCCCTAAAAACACCTGACATTTTTCAGACTGACACTAGGGCATGATTTGGATAAATAGGTGTACCTTCCCGGAACTGCAGAGGAACAGGTTCAGGAAAAAATACCACCATTTAAGTGGAGAAAGAATAAATTAATAGAGGAAAAGAACAATAGCAGCAGAGAGAAACCATCAAAAATTTCCATCTTTAAGCATGTTAAAATTTTCTGTTCAAATTTAGACAGAAGGAAGGGGAAAAGGTGTTAAACCAGCCACAAAAGGCATGAAAGGCCATTTTAATCCTAGTATGTTCAATGATATGTGAACAATGCCAGGAATTTCAGAACACAAACTGAGCTGGGTTTGTTATAATTATAGGGAAGTTATGCAAATTGTTTGTTCTAGCTGATAATTGCAGCCACTTTGAATAGCTATGTACATTGCCTTCCATTTCATATTAGTGAGTACTAATGGGACTTCTGCACCTGTTCATGTGATTCATTTATTAAACACTGCAGAGTATAAAAGAAAGTTACATTTCTGTGACAAGCCATGTTGCTGATCTAGTTCAGTGATACCAAAAACTGCCAAAAAGGGAAGACTAACGGAGAAAATAAACAGTACTGTAGTCTAAGGAACTCCCACCCAACACTGTCTGTTTTATAGACAGACAAGATCTGCTGGGAAGTCAGAGTTAAATGAAAGACATTTTCATTGAGAAACAAAAATTTAAAAAGAGATTCAGAGTCACTGGATCTCTCCAGTGGGACAGCAAACACCTCAGCTATACAGTCCAACAGAGAGGGAGGGAGAGAGGGAGGGAGAAAGGAGACCAGCACCAAATATAGAAATATTTAAAGGTGCACAAGAGTCTGGAAGACATAATAAATATGAACATTTTATATGAGATTGCCTGAAGAAAAGGGGAAAAACCATCATGGATGGGCAATTAAACGGCTCTAAAGGAAAAGAATTAAAACAGTGAGGAGCCAAAAAAAGACAAGAATTAAGAGTTCTTCAGGGGAAATGATGAAACTCAAGTAGCTGAGGAAATCTGGCAAAGATAGTGTAGAGGAGGAAGAACCGGAGGCCAAGTGCTGCAGAGCAGACCACTGCAGAGAAGCGCATCCTCAGGAGTGGGGGCCTTCAAAAAGCTCTGAACAGCAGGGCAACACGCAGCCACCACCCCTGTGGTCCTTGCCCTCCTCATCCCCAGTGGCGGATCTTCATGGGACCTTCATGGACCTATGGAGCTTTGCAGTAATGACATGAGGTTCTCCCCATGTCAGATGTCTTCATATCATTCCCTCCCAAACGCCCTATAGATGTCTACTTTGGCTGTTTTCTCTTCCATTTTTCTGGGATATTCCAGCCTCACTACTATGGATAATGAAGAAATGACAGTGAATTTGTTTTGTTACATCAGTTCCTCCTCCAAAATAAGAAAGAAATATAAATATACAACTCAAGCCCATGGAAGGTGGCCTTGATCTAGTGTGACCAGTGCATCAAAGGACTTCCTGATGTCATCAAAAGAGATTATTTAGTCATAGAAAGCATTATATATTGTGCAGAATAATAAGAAATAATTCACCTAGAAGGGGAATTACATTTCCGAAGTTATGTAACAGCAAACATAGAAGAAGTGGCACAGAGAATAGCTAAGCTTCAGTGTCAGGTTTTCATGTCTTCTTTGGATGTAGAGTGTTCTACTACATTAGACTGAAGTGTTTGGATATTTTGCGTGACCACCATTTCAGTTTAGATTGTCTTTAATCCAACTAATTTGGAGTGCTTCATAGCACAAAAAGAGATTAGCACATCAAATCAAATTACAAAAATGTTAATTAAAAGCCTTCTCAAAGAGAGATCTTAAAAGGCCAAATGTTGTACTTAATAATTCATTACCTAATCAAAATATTAATAGCATCAATGTGAATTTTTTTCCAGTAATGGCTGAACAACTCAATATACTATCTAACAATGAAACTTAAAATTAGCATTTTCACACTATTTTTCCCTGTGAAACAAACTATATGGATTAATTATTTACACTCTGAAGACTTTTGGTGTGAAGATTTTTCACAACTCAATGCAACTTCTAGCAGCTATACGGCTTTTTACATACTACTTTCTAATACACAAGAGATTTCCCAGCGGTGCTATATCAAACAGTTAAAAAAGAACATTTTTAACAAAGTACTTCTGTGATATAGACATGATCCCAAATTTGGGAGAGAATCTTGATGGTACAGAGCTTTACTGACTAGCAGGGAGAAACTCCAGACAGTGCAGGGTATAGATTAAACTACATAGCAGCTTGTAGTCTTATGTTTGCATGGTGGCAGATATGAGGAAGTGAAACACAATCGGGTCCAACTCTTCCAAGAATATAGGACTGCTGCAAAGCTGATGGTATTCTTTTGTCTTTTGTCGAGTTTAAGGGTCTCCGTTACCAGAGGAAATTAAAAGGTAATAGTAGTAGTATCTTTTTCACTATTAATTATATTTACCATTGTATCCAGTTAAGTAGAACTTTCTCTATCTGAATCTTTCAAGTCCTCTGCAAACATACTAGCCACTGATGTGCAGCAGGAATAGTTTTTAGATTCCCTGAATAACTACAATTATATATTTTTTAAAATTCATGTGCCCATGAAAAAAAATAGTTGTCTAGCCTAAAAGATTTTTAAAAGCCAATAAGGATATATCTCATATATGAAGTACATAAGGAATACAAAACTTGCCAGAAGAGTTTCTCTTTTCCTTTTTCTCACCCAGTCTCTTGATTTCAGCTTTTTGACCTAAGATTGTCATTGCAGCTCCAAGGTTTCTTTTCCTTACAGGTGATGACATGTGATCCAGAACTAAGGAAGTTGGATGATTTTCTCTTTCTTATCCAACCTACACAAAAATATACGTATTTGTTATTGATAGGTTTCATTTACCATAGTTATTGCTAACTTAACTTTAGGATGTGCAGTTGAGATTAATAATGACACAAGCAAAGTGACATTTCCCGGTGTGGCAGCATTAAAATTAAAATGCTCAGGGATCAGAATGTGTTCAGGACTAAGATGTGCTTGATTGACCCTCCTAAGAATCAGTACAACAAAGCACAGACAATAAGAAATCGACATGGAATGGCCATACTCAGATTACAGATGATAAATCTGGTAATTTTGAACTATAAAGCATTAAAATAAATCATCTCTTTACCTGTAAGAAAACACTTTTTCATCAAAGCTAATGTCCTACAATGATTACTTCTTAAAGTAATTGCTACAATAGAATCCTGCCAGTATTGAGTTGATTGAAATACAGCAACTGTTTTTGCTCTCTCCAACTGAAAAGTAGTTCATCAGAAAATTACATTCATATGAATTGCTTTTCTGTTTCCATAGAGAAATATATCATTTTCATTGTCTGAAATAACTTTAACCACTAACAGCTATCAGAGTTTAATTAATTTCCAAACAAACCCTTACAGTGTAGAAGCTAAGAAGCAAAGGAAGAAAACTGTGTTACTGGGCATTAAGTGGTGCCCCAGCGCAAGTCATCGTCCAGTCTTCATGTCTTCACTAGCTGCCTCAACTACACAGTCAGAGTTCTAACCCATAACTTTAACATCTCATCTGTTTGCAACTATTCCTCTTCTCTCGCTAATGTCTGTAAGCACGAAGATACTTACATTCTGTTACAGTTTGTTCATTACCTTTTTAGTCCACTGTACTGCTTTTACTAAAAATTTTATCAAACTCTATTATGGGGGAAAAAAAATCAAGTTTTATTCCACAGCAATCCAAAGAGTAAACTTAAATTGTTACCCTTTGGGACGAAAGAAATTCCCTCAACCACCCTAGGAAATCATACAAAGAATTAGTCAATATCTTAAAAGCTTAAGAGTCTATCTTAAAATCATAGGAGTTAGTCTTTGACAAAAAGCAGCTTTAAATGTTGTCCTTTTTCCTTTTTGTTACCCACCTGAAAACTCAGAGAAGACCACTGCCTAAGCATTGATAACAACTATTTTTAAATTAATTTAATCTTTAATCTGGTTTAATGAAAGCTAATCAATAAGCAGCTGGCATATGTTCAAAAAATTTGATTTGTTTCATTTAATATTGGTCAGAACGAGTCATGTCAGTGAAAACTGCCCTTTTCACATATCTCTAAAAAACAATAAAAGATTGCAGGAAGGAAATCATGTGACATTTTATACCCATTATCTAAAAGGTACTAATAACCTTTGGGGTTATTGTGCAACCAGGGTTCATCAATCCTAATCAACTTCATCTCTAAATCCCCCTAAGGTCTGAACTGGCAGGAGCAAGGAAAGGTTGGCTCAGCAAGAAAGATCTTGCAGGAAAGATGTCAGTTTTTAAATTCACCTCTGCCTTGACATGCTATGTCATACAGACAGTGAGATATTTGCAAAGAGGTACCCAGGTTTGGCACAGCCCAGAGGCACCATGTTCCACGAATGGAGGTGGAGGCAAAAGAGATCTTACTCCATGCTAGCATAAAGCATAAACTACTATGCAAAATATCCTAAAATGGCAACAGAGAGCTATATGACAGCAGTACTTAGATGCTATTCACAAAAGTAGAAGCATTAGGCCACTTACTTCTGCCTGGGAGCTCTGGCAGCCTTTATTTATGTGTATCCCTATTTGACTTGAGGCAAAATATTTCTGCACAGCTCCTGATCTCAAAACAGCATAGTTAAGGTCAGGATTGTAAAAGGTCATGCTTAATAGATTTTGAAATGTGCATAGCATTCAACACTAGCACAATTAAAATTTGTTCAGTTCCAGAGATATTTCCAACTCAACATCCAGAGGAACAATGCCAGCAAAGAGACTCATTAGGGCTAAGAGCCTGGGTATTTTGCAGAATTTTAATGCTAAGAACACAAGACAGGAACTGCTTTTCAGTGATTGCAAACTTGATTTGCTTTCCTGTTCAATCAATTACTCTGTAAATATGAAGAGAAAGAGAACACGATGCAGAGATTTTTAAGAACATCAAAGTTTTGTGACTTTTCAAGATTGCCCAACCTAATTCATCTAAATTATTTCTAATAATTTTTCATATTATACAACATCACAACCTAAAGCTTAAACTGGCTCTTGAAAATGAGCTTTTATCAAAATCTACAGTCATAAATTACCCAACTGTGCACATTCTCCTTACAGACAGTGCAGGGGAGAAAGTGGTCCTTTATCACTCAAAAGTGTCTGGCCATCTTTTCCTTTGACATTTTTTTGGAACTTTACAGACCTCTTAGTTGAGACTTATTTTCTGCATGTGTTCTAATGCAAAAAGTATTCTAAACAGACCGAAGCTGTAAACAAATATATCATACACTTCTTGGCTAGTTGTGCACAAGCTTATATGGCACAAGCATTTTAGTATATGCATACAAATACGCTTTTCTCTTTCCCTGTATGTGTGCATAAGTGTAAATATCTCTGTATATGTACACAATACAAGGGCACTGTCATGGACAGGACTTCTCATGGATTAGGCTATACATAGCACAACTTCGGACAGCAGGAGTCCTCATAGCTATCTACCTACATCATGCACTCAGGGAAAATAACTGACTTCAAATCATTTCTATATATGATATCTTCAGGATATTACAGACATATTTGGCAACGGCTGAGTTACAGGAAAAGGAGCTACTCTTTGCTTTGAAAATCAAAACATGCTTAGTTTCATGGATGAGCAACTTAACCTAGAACAGAGTAATTTCTATGTCCATGTCTCTAAGAAATCCATTCAACATTCAGAAGAGCATCAGACTAGAGACTGTATTTAGAGGCTCTCCAGTAAAAGTGTTTGTTCTGCCCTCAGGAGCACCAGCATCACAGTCCTCACACAGAACAGCACAGTCCTCCCAGCCAGCACAACTCAGCAGGTCATCCTTCTAGACTGCCAGGGTAACCCTGATGGTTGACCCCTGTACCACAATACAGCACTGATACCTCCCTCTCCCCATTATGATGTTTAGCAACACAGTATCAACAAATGGCATGCTGTATGACACAATTACAGCTTCATTTCTTCTAAAATGTTACAGTTTTATTAGCTGTCCATGACTCATTTTGCAAAAAGCAAGTACCCAGTAAGTATATTGATAATCCTTCTGGTCTTTAGTACAGTCTCTAATGATTACTGTATGATTTATCTAATGCATGTTACAACATATGAAGATGATGATAAAATACATCTGTATCATATTTAATAAAAACTTGGGTAAAAGTTGTTTTGTACAACGAAGAATAATTTTACTTAAGTAAACTTTAAAAAAATGAGACCATTTCAATTTCTTAGGGAAGAGAATCTTACAAACAAGAAGTTTTACCTTTAATTCTTGTAGTGATCATAAGTTGGGCTTTTGGGGAAATCATTGAAATTCTACTATTGTGTTTGAATATCACACCAAGGGAACCTACAGTCTTAAATGAGAAAAACAAAAGCAAAAAGTCAACTACCTCAAATAGACTACCTTAGCAAGGAGCTTCCAACAGCAAATGCCAAGTCACAACAAGTCATCTCACCATAAAGAAACTAGAACGACATCTCTGTAGGAAGAAGGAGGCAATAACTCTGATCCTTACCAGCTACATGCTCCAACAAAAATGGCAAGAGCTTGTGCTTCTGCGGCCACAAAGCATCCTCAGCTAGTGCACACAGTTCTGAAAAACTCTGACGACAAGGCAAAGCTTCACAACCATCAGAAATGTACATAGGAAGCCAAGGACATATTAACCTAGGAAAAAAACCCCACCTTCCAGCAGAGCATATTTAAATCTGCATATCCTGTGATTGCAGAGAGAATCTACTCTGATGTATCACTTTAATATAGCAATTCTGTGCCAATTTTGTCCTGTCGAAAATCTGACCACATAAAAAGCATAATCCCTTCCTCTTACATTTTATCTTCTGTCTACTCTGTTGGGATAACCTTATTTTGAAATCATTCAGACTGCCTGTCTTCATGAAAGAATTCACAGCAGGAAAGAATAAAAATGTTGTGATATGCATATCTTGCATTCACTAAGCAAAGGATTTCTTGATTAATTTTAAAATCCAGTAGCAATTCTCCCTTCTTTCTATATCTGATGAATTGTTAGAAAACCTTACTTAGATCATTGGCAACTGTAAAGCCTTTGGTAATCATTTTATACCATAAGCACTGAAAAATCCCAGCATTCTTAAATGCAATTAAACAGCATTCTGTCAATGGCTTTAAATAAAACATGTTATTTACTGTTGTTTTGAAAGTTGCTCATTTTCTTAAAATAATGCCCCATGTGTTCATAATCAGAATGTTTATGCTAAAAAACATGTAGATTACAATAACCAATAATCATAACTGATTTGGCAATTAGCAAGCATGTTGCTAATTATTTGACACCACATTTGCATAGAAATCTTAGCTGCACTACTGCATTGAGGCAATTTCTCACTCTGATTTGATCCTTTCCTTCACTTTAACAGTGGCCATTGTTTCAACCCCACAAAGACTGTCAGGATAAATGTATAAGATAAGAACAGCGTTTTTACCTGAGGCTTTGTGTGATTTATTAATTCCTATAATTAATAGCTGTACCACCAGTATTAATTATTACAGGGAAACTGATTCCCATCTCATACATGAAAACAAGGCTGATCTATTTCAGTTAAGTCTATGCAAATTTGCATTTTAGTTGGGGCTTTTGAATCAGCAACACATACCTTTTCATTCCTTAAACCCACCCAAGAACAACTGACAATGTGAGTGAATTGACATGGTTTGCTTTTATGGCTACCTACTTGTAGCTATTCCTGATTATCCTTTAGAAGTCAAAGCAATCACAGACTCACAAGAGGGTTATGAAAGAACAAGCTCTTAGAAAGGTCAATTTGCAATATTGGTTATGAACTCAGCAAATGTTTTTCAGACATTTCAGACACTGAAACAATAATGGGTAGAGGTGAAGTGATGCAATTTATGAGCATCTTAACTGTGTACTAGGGAGGAACAGAATGTCCATGCCCATTTACCTCATTAACATTTCCTTTACCTGTGTGAGGCCAGAATAACCTTCAATTCAGAACATGAGTCTTTTTTACTTCATAGTACTGAACCTCTTGACTTTTGGCCATCCACAAATACTTGATGGACACCCACATTCAGTCACATTTGTTGATCTCATTTTTCCAAAGGAGCAGACAACAACTGACAGACATAAGTTTCAAAACTCTTACAGGCATCTGCAAAGAAAATTTTGGAGGCCAAGAGCTATTATGCAGACATTGATTCACTGTTCCATAGTAATTTAGGTATTTACAGACAGAGGATAAGACCTGGCTTTGGTCTAAGAGCATGGTTAATTTTTTTTATATTTGCAATGTTAAGATAATTATCTTTCACCTTAACCTCTGGAGACAAGCCTGACTTGTAGCAATAGTTTCATCAGTCTAAACTATTTTAAAAATAGAGGTAGTATTGGGGAACATAAAGCTGAGGTAACTGTTTACAATTCCAATGCAGGAAGCAATTCATGGTTTATCATAAAAAACATTACATTGAATTAAAAGCTTTCCACATAAGTCTTTTTGTTCTAGGAAAATCTATCAGAGATATTACTAATACCACTGTAAACTGCATCACCAGAAAAAAAACATGCAAACAATACAAGCGTATAGATATACATGTCAAATATAGAAACTATTCCTGCAAGGATTTTGTTGACAGCAATTTTGTAATTCCATAGATTGCTCACTTTCTTTTGGTTTTTAACCCATCTCTCTATCCCACTAGCTTCCCTTTCTCACAGATTATTCTGGATTTCTTTCCCCTCCTATGTGACACCTCTAGCTCTGATGGATCCTATAGACTTAATTTTAAAGTGGTATAGATGAGGCAGCTTCCCTTATGCTGCTCCAGTAACACCAGCTTTAACAGTCTGCTACTGGGATGTTCTCAAAAGCACTACTCAGCCTTATGGCACCCTCCCAACCACCAAGAATATTTCTGAAAACTGATGTCCCAGGCTAACACTTCCTCCTCCCAGTGCCAAAATTAAACCATATTCTGCTGTGATGTGTGGAAAATTCCATTGTTACTTATGGAGGTAGCTGGAGCAAGTTCATTTTCATTTAGCTGTATGAAAACTTCTTCTGATTTGTTTGTCTTGATGCATACAATTTCTTATCTAATTTTGCTGCCTTAGTGTTCCACTCATCCTCTCACATCCATTTCACTCAATTGCCACAACTTATTCAAAATTAAATGTAAGATCCATGAAGTAACAGTACTGGCTAGGACTACAACTTTGTTTAAGCTGTTAGATAGATATCACCGCAACAGAAGGAAGGAGAAAGTAGCTGACTTGAGAGCTCTGTTTTGTTTTCTTGCAAGAAACATTGTTAAACTGATCACCAATTTGTGAATGATTCTTGTGTTTTTCTGTCAATACAATTAGTCATCTGTTTGTTCTCTTTTTGAGCTTATCTTTGAAGACCTACCTTGGTCACCCTGTACTCAAAAGCAGTAATTCACTCCTGTGGTGAATCACCATTCAGGATTTAGATGTTTCCAATGAGTCATACTTAACCTTATAGAATACACAATTCTTAGGCTACATAAATTGTGCACTTAACTATAGTGGATTTAGATGTCCATGTCTGGAAAACAAAATTACATCTCTCAGTGATAGAAGTTAAATAAAATTTTGAACAGTAGTAATCCCTATTTTACACCCTGTATAAGTAAATTGATTTTTTAAAATGCATAGGTCAAAGTACACGTAAAAGAGAGCACCCATATAATTTTTGCCATTACTACAATCATGGGCTTAACAACTTCAATAGCAAATAGTTCTAGCATCATGTTCTCCATATGCAAAGACTGATTATATCAAGCATTCCCACCCATAAAACAATAGAATTCATATCCAGAGATTCAGGATGAGCTCAGAGTCTACATTTAAAAAAATGTAGGAAAACATATTGTATTGCATTTCCTTTCACCTGCTCTTCTTTGCACCATAGTATGCAATGCTAAACATCTGCCTTCTGTTATAAGACTTCTTTGTGAGAAAAAGTTATTTGTAATTAGCATCACTTCCCATGTTCAGATCACGTGTAGTTAATGAGAAAACAGGCTTAGTTTTTGGTTTGTTGGTTGGGTTTTGGGGTTTTTTACTTAAGAAAGGAATTTTCGCTTCAGAAGAAATGAAAGTCAAAGACAGTGAAATGGGCAAATGGAACCAAATAAGGCAACAGGTTTTGCAGACAGTTTGTTATCAAAATACTTTGTTAGTGCCAAGGGTTGTATTGGGGGTTGTATTAAACTGAAGCTATACTCCTACAGTGCAAATTCAGACCCTAGTCTTGATTTGTTAGCAGGAGTATTCTGTCTGCTATAAGTGCCTTCTAAATTTGCCATAACTGGATCCCTAAAGAACCCTTTTTCTCCGTCAGTGAGCACAGCACCAGTGATACTTGCCTATATTCTCACTCATTACTGTTGAGACAGGGAAAACTACTGAAAATTGCTTAATTATGAGGAAGAAAGAATGTAATAAGACACAGAGAAACAGTGTATCTTACCTGCATCATCTGCAAGGAGCAAGTAAGTTTTAGTTTTGTTGTTTATAATAAAACTTCAGACTACATTGACGAATGTTATGTAAGAATTTACTGATTACAATGATGTGCAATGACCTTAAAATATAGCTTTCTTCCTTTTAATCTCTGCAGAAACATGAAGAGAGGCTATTGACTTTTTTTCACAAATTGCTAGATACGTGCATTAAGAAAGTGCAAATTGGTAAGGCTTTAACATATTTAAATGATTTCAGATCAAAACATTCGTTATCTTTGTTACATTAGATGTAGTTAATACTAGAAATTACACACTTTCTTGTTAAGACACTGACACTGAAATCAGTCTTAAATGCCTGATATTTCACTTGTTTTCAGCCTCCTACTTCCAGCTGAAGGAAACTTAATGCATTTACACAGTAAAAAACTTGCAAGTATAAAATATAACAATGGTTAAATCTTGCAGGTATGTCTGATGCAAAATACTGCTGACGTGCACGCCCTACACAGACAGTGGGTTTTTTTGTTTGGAGTTTAAAATGTGCCTGGACAGAAAAGCAAGACCCTATCCTACTCAAAGCTAAAGATCACGTATGTCAAAATATGCATTGTTTTTGTCAGTGTATAACATAATCTTTTATAATATTGCAATGCTTCAATACCAAATACAATACAATCAGCTCAAGATTGCTAAGTCTCACATTCCAAAGCAGTGACTCAACTATTGAGTTACATACTGTGTATTCTACCATAAACAAGACGAAAGAACCTGGATAATTAAGTTGCCTTGGACACTGTTGCAACAATTACTATTTGAAAATAGTCCTGTAACAATAATCATATTTCTGATTGGAGTGTTGCAGAAAGGAAAACAAGCATTTCTCCTAAAGAATGCTGAACCTCATCTTCATCCACAGATAGTATATTAATACTACACAGTTGTCCATATAATAGTAATTTTTAGGCTAATCTTTATAAATAAATTGAAAGCACAAGCATTTACATATCAAAAGGATATATGCACGTATCTGTTTAAATCAGATTCTCTCTTATAAAAACCTTACATAGCATAATGCTTTAACAAGCCTAACTTCTTTCGTAAGTGGGCTATTGTGGAGTGATATTCTCTCCTGTTACAAAATTGCAAATGAAAGGTACTAAACCATTTGCCACTGGCCACATTTGGGCTCTGAACTAAAGGAGGGTCTTCCAAGTCATGTGTTGGTGGAGAAAGTGCTTAGACAACCATTCTCAATCTGTGGAGTGTGAAACACCAGGCCTAGCAAGCATGAAGACACTTTTTAAAAAGTAAATATAGTGTGACTATACTGACAGTGCTCATTACACTGTGCTCACACAGGAATCATAATTTAAATTTGAAAAAAATGTTCACTTGTTTCCTTTGTCAAACCTCTGCAAGAAAAATAATACTGAAAAAAAAAAGCAGAGGTTTGTTGATGACCCTGATTATACTTCTGCTTGGTCTCTGTATTTTATCTTAATTTCCAGATTGTAAATATAGCAAGAGTTATAGTGGAATTAAAATATGTCTCCTAACCAAGCACAGTATCCTGATTCACTACCCTCCTTCCATCTATATTTTGACATGTTTCTGAAAGGCATACCTGGGTCTCTGTCTGCAATTATTTTCTTTTAATCTCTGAAAGAAGAGGGTAAATTGGAACTTAGAGGTAAAAGTGTTTCCAATATCTCTCATTTTTAGGATATTTCTAGGACCAACATAGGAGATAGGTAAGAGAAAATTCAATTAAAAATTCTCCGCGAGAGTGTTTCGCCCTTGTTTGACTAGTCAAGAAAATCAAATTTTAATTTAAAAAAACACATACAAAATGAAAACCAACCCAAACATACCCATAAACATGAACCCAAACAACCCAAAAAACCCATATATGTAAAACATCTAAGTGGAGAAAATAAGTAGAAGCTGAACGGAAAATGTCACACAACATTTCAAGCATTCTCAATTCTTTTACATACCAAGAACATATTGAATCAAAAATGTCCTTCAATCAAAATGTGAAAAATAGCCCAATTTTAATAGGTTACCTATCTTGCCATTTCAAATTATTACAGTTGTAATTTATTTTATTACAACATAATACAGGAAGCTTTATATTTTCCTGGTATTAATTGCAAGCAGAGGTCTGAGGAGATGGGAAAGAATAAAATATGTATAACAGACTGCTGAATAAGAAATCTCTTGACGGTTTTTTTTTATTATTATTATTATTATTAATTCTCATATGGGTAAAAAGCAAAGAAAAGAGCGAGAAAAAGCAAATGCAAAAACTCAAGCTAGGCCAAAGCTAAAGTTAAAGGAAAGAAAAGAAAGCCTTTTAAAAACCCCTAACTTTTGTAGTCAGTTTAATTTACTAAAATAGTGCACACCTATCTTTTTAAAAGACCTCCTGAACCTTAAAAATATATTTTGAATTATAAGTGTTTATTTATGTAAAACTAATATAACTAGCAAAATCATTTTTCTTTTAGAAAAATAACCAATTCCTCTCGGTCAGCAGCTGCTGAAGGGTGCTACACACCTAGAGAGCAGACTGACTCTGGGCATCCTAAAGTGGGGCAGCCAAGAGCACAACCACACTGCTTGGGGCAACCCGCACACTGCTGACAAGCGCGGCAGGAGGGTCCCGGTCACTGTTCTGGGACCCTCACACAGTCAGAGCAGACTCGCTCACACCAGCCATGGGCCCCCCAAGGCCAGCTCACGACAGCATCACAGGAGCACAGCTCAGCACAGGCAGCCTCACATCCCCTTGTCCAAGTCCAGGCTGACGATGGCTTCCCTGTACCACCTTCACCTCTGGCTCTGCCTCGGGCGAGGTGCTGAACCTCCTTGGATACGTTGCCCCCGGGATTCCACTGTTGTCTTTATTTTCAGCTTCTTGCTTTCTAATCAAGAGGCTTCACATAAACTACCAAAAATCACTGAGCTCCAGGGCAATCTCTTTGACTTTCTCTGGTGCTTCTGTCTTTTTTTTCCCTGGTGTTCCTACACCTGTAGAACAGGAAAGAAGGGATTTAGGTCTCAGTTAGCTGTTTTCAGGTACGTCGCCACTGTGCCAAGTGACTGTGTTCCTTTGTTTTTCCAGCATATACAAGGATCATCCTCTCATTAAGAGCTGGTCAAATATATTTTAAGCCTCATCCGGACTGAGAGGTGGTTTCAGGCACGCACTTTCAAACCATGATAGTTAGGCCTCAAATGACAATCTTTCTCTTCTGCAGCTGGGTTAAGTGCTGGTGCTGAAAATCATCTTTCGTTTCCACCATGTAAGCCTGCTTACTGAGCTGACATAGACTACCTGACTAGTTTAATATATTTTCATTTACTCCAATCAAAAGTGCCAACTACTTGGTTACTTTGAAAGAGGGCTTAGGTGAGAGTTTGTTTGCCACTTTCTACTGGGTTGCATAAATGCATCCTAACACTGAAAGGGACATGATCTAACCAACACATGACACCTGTAGTGGGGTGTTTGGTTCATGCACTGAGGTCTCACAAGTGCACTTTTAAGAAAAACTGAACAATATCCTTTAAAAAGGAAACATAATTTGCTTTTTATTTCAGGTGAATTCATTTTAATGTTTAGTTCTACCAGAAAAACCTTCAGCCTGTGAGTTTTACTAGCTGGAAATGTACCTCAGATTAAGTATTGATATGCTGTTGCTACTCATATATCCTTTCATGTTCCAAGTACCTTTTGTTCCCATAAGGCCATAGTTCACAGTAATGTGTTTTTATTTCCTGATATTTCAAGTGCCTGTAAGGAAACAATTGTTCAGGCAGCTGTGGACCTTTCCAACCAAATCTTAACCCCTATTCTGGCTGACTAATATATGTTTACTGTTCTCTGGGTGGTATCACTTCCGTGCAGATGAATCTCAATACACAGCTTAAAGTACAGTGAGCTGAAGCAATGAATCCCAATGGCAGGATTTAAAGTAATCACAGCCAACTTTAATCCTATCATTTTACCACAGGCTAGCTAAATCTTCTAAATTGAGAGGTATCGGTTTGCAAATGCTGATTGAATTCATTTGACTGGTGTAGTCATTAATGTTTAAGTTTGAGAATTCCACTAATGTCAATAAGCTCTGCAAGCAAATAAAAGATTGCCATGTGCATACTGTTTCTTGTTTGATTAGTGCTGTGTAAAACTGAAAATGTTGTACATAAATCTGCATTATTTTACTTTTCTGAGTATACTGAATTCTAATGCTCAAAAATAGTATTGAAACAAGGCTACTAGAATCTCTATCTTGCTATAAAACATTCAAAAAGCCTTTTGCTTTCTTGGCTACTAACAGATTTAAGTCTTTCAATCCAAAGTTGAGACAGGGAAACTGCTGAGCTGCCAGTTTGTTTCTTGTCAAACCTGAGGAACTACCCAGGCTTGCTCATTGCAGCTGAACAGAGGAGAGAAAAAAATTCAAAGCGTCCATGAGGTCCATGATCAAACGATTTATGAGAGAGGTTTTATCTTAAGAGATATAAGAGTAAATTTATTATTCTAAAACTAACAAAAGAGAAAAAAAAGAGAAGCAAAATGAGCTTTGGAGAACACCATNTTTCAAGGATTGGAGTCTTCCCCTGCTGGATGGTGGGGTCCCCTCTGGAAGGCAGTTCTTCAGGAACTACTCCCCTTTAGAAAGTAAAGTCCATCTCACAAGCAGCCTACTGCTAACTGCTGCGACATCAGTCCATCCCACGGGTAACAGCGGCCCTCAGACTGTGGTGGCGTGGGTCACTCCTCCACAGGCTGCAGGCCTTTTCAAGCATCCCCCTGCTCCAGCGACTGCAAGTGGGTCTCTGCACCCCCGTGGTCATCCATGGGCTGCAGCGGGGGGGAACATGCCGCTTCACCATGGTATCACCACCAGCTGCAGAGGAATCTCAGCTCCATTTCCTGCACCTCTCCCACTTTCTTCCAACTTGACCTTGGTGTCTTCTCCCTGTTGTTTTCAGCTTACATCTTCTCACTTACCCCCCGCCTCCCTGGCTGGAATTAAAACTGCACCACCAGGATTGTTTTGAATTCCTTAAATATGTTATCACAAATACCACTTTTTGTTTGGCTAGCGGCATGTCTGTCTTTGCAGCCAGACAGACATTGGCCCTGCAAGACAGGATGGTGGGGCTTCTAGCAGCTTCTCACAGATGCCATCCCTGCAGCCCCCTGCTACCAAAAAAACACGTCTTGCTAAACCACGACACCTGTCTACCCAAGTAACAACTAAAACAAGCCATGGCTTTGTTAAGATATGTACACATAGCCTGTGTGACCTAAACTCCACCAACTTTTTTAATATTAACATATTTAGCATCTGACAGGAGCAACTGAATACTGGCAGTCTTAATGAACATAATGATGAAAAGTGTCCTCATCCCATAGGAACAGTTTTCTGGAACGATTTCTTTGGAATATGAACACCTTAGATTACCAGGTGTCTGAAGTCCTTCATTCAACAAGAGTTCTCAACCCTCACATGTCTATATAACATAAACAGAGCAAAAATAGGCTAATAGACTGTGTGCATCCCATTGCTGGATCTCTTTTTGACATCAACTTCTTTTCATTGTGTTGGAGCATGTAATGTGCAGCATTTCGCAGGATACTAGCGGGCTAGGAATTGGAGATCACCTGACTACCAGGTGTGCCATAAACTATTGGATGTTATTTATATGACAGATTACTCAGAATGTGCACTTATAAGTAAGTAATATAAACATTCTTAATCTGCACGATTTTTCAATTTTAGACTTTAAATGCTAGTTGCTTTCTTTTAATCATGAATTTTGTAGTATGCAATTGCCCCCAAAAAATTACTTTCCTCCTCTTTCCTCTTAAACATTAAAAAAAAGAAAAAAAGTAAAATTCAAACACTTAGTAGCATGAAAAGCACTTAAAAGAATACAAGACATCATAATATTATTTATACAAAAGGAATTTGCAAAATATATTTTTTGCTGTAACAAGAATGTCACGAGTAAACGAGTGTATCCAGACTCTGAATAATATTAACTGAATTCCTATTATGCAGCTTCTGTTGTTAAACTCAAGTAGCTGTGAAACCTATAAATATGTTAAAAGATTACAAGTAAATAAATAGAACAAGATCTGCACAGGTGGTATTCAAACATGACATGCACAGAACTAAGTTTTAGTCTGTCATCAGAATAAGTTATAGTTTGAATGCAGATTTTAACAGATAACATTTATACTTCTTCCACCTAGTACATCCTCTTCCTTCAATTGCAGTAGGAAAAGATTCAAAGAAGATCTGATGGTGTTTAAATATTATATTAGGTATCAATCTGCTTCCCAAAAATGTGTATTACAAAATACCTCTTGACTAACCACACAATAACATTATATATATA